>JAPZDZ010000024.1:9755754-9768594 GCA_029783805.1 Acanthurus tennentii | reverse complement strand
CAAATGACTTTACCAATACATACTCAAATAAAATGTTCAGAAAGGGTGTCTGTCTGTCTGTCTGTCTGTCTGTCTGTGTGTTTGTGTGTGTGTGTGTGTGTGTGTGTGCATGTGGATTTCCTATTCCTGTAAATTCAACTCACTGCAGTGTCTAGCCAGACAAAAAAATAACCCTGGCAATAATCTTTCTCAACATCTTATCTTGTGCTTACAATGCTTTTTCTATGTCTGTGACACGACATGCTCCCTAATTCAACCCCCAGCCTGCAGTCCTTGTTTTTACAGCTTATTGTCAACCTCAAGTCATAATATTGCCCCATACCTTTTCATCATATACCGACAATACTGATGACACAACACCAACACAGGCTGTACTTTAGTACATAATTTTTATCTAAACACTGACGCTACCATGAAGTCCAGAGGAATCGAATTCGGCTGAATAGCAACATTTAAAAAAATTATCATCTGCTTATTGCTTTGTCATGCATGTACCACGGCAGGCAATGAGTGAAGTTGTTTCTGCAGCTTAGTAGAATAACTGTGGCTGTGTCACAGTGTCTGTTACTTCTGTCAATGTGTCGTCTTCACACGAACACACTCTTGTGCACAGACAGACTAAGGTAAACAGAAGTTTTGACAAAACTGTTAAAATTTGGTTATACTCATACTTTAAGTGTGTACTGACCGACAGTTGAACCCTTGGATTGCTCGCACGGACAAGCATCCCTCCCTTCCATAGAGATGAGAGAGGTTCTTGCATGGAACGTGACCTTTTGAACATGTTTTAACATAACCTCATTACATGTTTGTGAAACTGGATAGCTTACAGCTTTGGGTTGGGTTGATATTTTTCAGAAAGGGGGAGCAGAGCTGACTCAATGTGCAGTTTAGCTGTTATCAACAGTTAGACTCAGGCAGTACAAAATCATGGAACGGTATGGTTGTCTTTCCTGTGCCTTGAACTGCTGTCCTACATCTCTTGGTCTCTTCACTCCTTCCTGGATAAAGAAGTATTATGTTTTTTGTTTGAAAATATAGAAAATAAATTGCTTGGATGTCATTTTTTATATTTAATGTTAAATAGATATTAAATGTAAATACTTGTGTTTTACAGCTTCATTATGTTCTTAAACTTCTCAAACTTCTCAAACCTATTGTAGATCTTGTATAGAGAGCCAGAACAGAGAGGAGAGGATACCAACAGTGTAATCAAAGGCTGTGGTGTTTTGTGACATGTTTAAATGTAAGTATGTAAATTGAATAAATATGGACGTGATTAACTTAGTGTTCCTGCCAAAGTGATTTTCTCATGTGCTAAACTGAAAACATCCAGACTTTTGTTCTAAAGGCTAAGACTGACATGCTGTTAATGTACATCCCATTTTCACCACCTTAGTTTTTTACTGTTTATACCTGAATAGAATATAGCGAAGCTTAGGCTGCAGGTTTCAGTTATCTAGCTCACAACAAGGAGAGAATGCAAAAGTATCTGACATTATATCTTGCCTTTACTGCACACTGTTAATATTCAAATGTTTAGACTAAGACGGCTACTTTATATTTAGGGGTTAGGGTCAAACTATTCAACTATTCATTAGTCAGTTATATGTCTTCATCATAGAGTATGTAGTTTTAAAAAATGAATCCTTTTCAAAGAAAAAAAAGAATCTCTGACCACATCCTGTCATCTATGCATTTACTTGTCAGATCCTGGAGTAATTTTACTAGTACTGTTCAATTACAGCCATATGATTCTTTATGTTTTCAGTGGCTTTTTATTTTATTTTTACTACCCAAGAATCAGCAGAAACCTTTTTCCTTTAGCATCTACATATCCACACTGCCACTCTACCCTTCTCTTTTTCTGCATCCACACAAAGTATTCACACATTTTAGACTTACACAACCCAATAAATGTCAATAATAAAGAAATAAAAGAGAGAGAGAGCAAGGAAGAGGGAGTGGGAGTAATTGTGACATAAAATATTGTGTTCCTGAGTTCCTGCAATCTTTTGCCCCCTCTGCTTGTAAAATACAACAGGTCAGGTGTTGGTTTCCAGTTAGTGATCACAGCTTTGCTAAAAATCATTTTAATTAGGCAGAATTCATATGAAATACCATTGTTTGGCTATGCTAAAAAGTGCTGGTGGCTTGCCAGTTAAGAGTCTAGTCCAGTGCATTCACAGTCAAACTATCTGAAGTCTTTCAAACTGTTGATAATATCCACATAACTTCACCTCAGCGCTTTGGTGAGGCACTGCCAACCCTGCCTTCCCTGACCCCACATCACTGCCTGAGGGTCTGTTTCCAACAAATCACACCCACTTCACACCGCAATTAGCTAAGTATGTGGAGGTGAGAAAGACACCCAGGTTTGAACATTTCTCACTAACTTTTTTTCATTCTCAAACAACTAATGCTTGTGTTTTTTCACCAGCAGAGACTGTGGGAAAGTATGCCATGTCATCCCATGACCCTCTGAGTGTGACCATCCAGAACAGAAACACTTTCCACCTCCAACATGTTTAACCAACACATTTATTAACTCATTCTTTTTGGGCATATACTAACATATAAAACTCCTGCAAAAAAAAGTATAAAAAATAAATGGTGAATCAACTCATGCTATATTAATCATTTTTTCTGTGATGAAATATAAAGATCCTTCTTTTGAGCAAGTGTTTTGCCCTTGTCAGCCTGTAATAAACACCTGCTGTGGCCCCACTGATTGATGTCTTACAGGAATCAGAACAACATTTTTTTGCCGTCAGTGGTTCAATAATGATTCATTCAATGCTGATTTATTTTTTGATAGTGTCACCTTTACTTTCCTTCCACTATTTCTACTGAGTGAGGCATAAGCCTTTTGACAGACTCACAATACTATCTGGCATCAGTTATAAAGGAAAGTTATGGAAGGAAGTGAGTCCTCTTGTGTTTGGAGTGGCCCAACGGATGTGGACTGTGGGTATGAACCTGCCTTTGTGCCACTTTACTTGGCATTTTCCTCTTTCCAGGTTTTACCATCAAGGCTTCAGGCTTCTTAATATGACTGTAACTGGTTTAAAGTAACGGCAAGAACATCCCTTCTCTTATAGTGGAAAACCAAGTGCAATCAACCTTTTTCCAGCACTGGCAAAGTGCTGTGGAGATAACGCTGGCAGACTACCAGACCTTAGTTAACTTACATAAGTTCGAAATTATCTTTTATAAGCAGTTCTCGACTTTAATTTTATTGAATTACATGTTTATTATTTAGCTATTGGGGTCCAGGGTCTCCATTAAAGCATAATAAAAAAAATACCAATCTGCAATCAAAGTCATTAGTGCCACTAAGTCCACTTGTTTTCACTGGTGTGTTGCTGAGCAGCTAAGCACAAATCTTATTAATACAAATCTAACAGCTATTAGGCAAAAGTTGCCTAGCTTGCATAAACACACTTACAAACACACAAGTCTAAACCCACATACACAAACACACACGCACACATACAGGAAACTAACTATGCATGGCATGTCAGAAGTGTGTGACAATTTGTGGCTTCAGTGATTTCCATTAGAAGTTGATAGGATTTGAAATGAATACAGCTTCATTTTAATTTCACAACCATACAACTGTACTTTGATTTGCATCCACCTGCTGTCTGTTTTTGCTGATGTCTGGGCTGAACCAGACACGTATGTTGTTTTTAAAATTGGCTTCATGATTTGAATAAGCATGTATGGAAAATACCACATGGGACACACAAACGCACACATATAAATGCAGACACACACAAACACAACATGCAGAACCATGGTCTGTATGGAAATAAGCATCTACTGTGTCAAAGGCCAAAGTGACTCTAAATTGATGTGTTTTTTTCTGCAACAAATTGAAAGTCACCAACTGAAGCCATTAGGTCCATAAATTTGTACTTGTGTGTGCATGTCATAGACACATTGTGCCTCTGTTCTTGCATGTACAGACCTTTGTGTTTGTGTAAATACCTTCTTAATTTCTACCAGCAGAATTCTCCCAGAACACAATAAAAATAATAACAAAAGTCACTGTGCCAACTTTTGAAGGATCAAAATGAAAGAAATCGTTAGTCTCGCTCTCTCTTTTTCTTTAACTCACAGATTCACACACACACAAACATACATACTTGCTCTTTGGTGGACATGTTTCCAATGACTTACCATTTGTTACAGCACAAAAGTAACAATAAACATTTTTAAAATTTGTGATGCAACAGCAGGAAAGCAAATAAGTTGTTGAGGAGAGAGCGATTTCTAAAAATCTGCACAACTTAAGTTAAATTTAAAAAAAATATATATCCATATTAAACCATAATAGGGGGATACTGTCTAAGGAGCGTAACCCATCATCTAGTCCTCTTTTTTCATGCATGGTCCATAACTTCACCTGTGAGCCCTCGCAGCAACCGCGCACATGGAAGAGGGAGAGAGAGCGAGGGAGAGAGGGAAAGGGACAAAGGAGAGGGGCATGTGTTAAGGGAACATGAAAGAGAGACAAACCAGAGGAAATGGAACACAATAGGAAAAGGCTGCACACAGAGAGGGAGAAGGAGGCACGGAAAATGAATAAGAACATAAACAAGCCTCTCACCTCTCTTTCTTTTCCTTCAATCTCGTATATAAATGTAATGGTTCATCTCCCCATACAAAACCCCATAGGCAATTTGAAGAAACTAGGCCAAAATGAAATATGGCTGCAATATAAAATCAACACTTCAGACACACAGCCGCCTGATAAGACCCTTTTGTGTGTGCATGTGTGTTTATGAGGTCATGAGAGAGTGAGAAAGCCATTGTTAGTTTGGGGTAGGTACATGAGCAATAGGAAACCTGAGTCATAAGACAGTTGAGTGTTTTATTAAGATTGAATCCAAAGTCTGATTTCAATGTAACTTTACACCATCAAAACTACAGTGTAATCTATCATACTGTTTTATCTCACACAGGCTGTGCCCCACCAGGTATGCTTTCCTGCTCTTCCACAGTAGTGCACACACATTTACCTGCCCTCTGCGCATGTGTAGTTGGCCAATCAGAAATTGCTTATCAGATGTCTGTCATGCACAGGATAAAAAAAAGGCAGCAAAAACACTACCAGCCATCTTTTTCCTACAGCAAAGGTAAGTTTGCCCACTGACCTGCCTTCCTTCCTCCAAGGTTTGGGTCCCTGGTTCAGGAAGCTAGATAAGGGGATAGCCTGCAAGTCTAACAGGCAAATATTTAGCTATTTTATCCCAACGCTCCGGCACTTTTAGCAGATGTGTGGAAATTGGGCCGAATCCATTGCAAAGCCAGGGCTGAAAGTCTTCTCTTATCTCAGCTGAGTATTTGGAGGTAGTAATTAATTTTGACCGAGCTCCAAGCATATTTGTCAGAACACAGACCAGCAGCTCTTCAGCAGGCAGACCACAAAGTGATAGCATTGACTATAATGCAGGTGTTGTGTTTTTTGGTGATGAAGGGTGTGACGTGTGCTAGGGGGTCTTTTACATGTGATCTGACTCCTTTGAGAGGGATTATGACCAAGGAGGGCTACGACAACTAACAGTTAGCTGGTCAGGATCAGTGGAGCTTGTTTATTGATATGTCTTGGCATGGCATACGTTTTACAGGCTAGTAGAGGGCAGAGCTTTTGTGAGACAGGATGGAGGTTATGATGTTGTTACCCTAGTTCTATGAACATTGGAGGAGCCCTATGGATCCCAGCAGTTTTACACCACTCACTGAAGGGGGTTAACTGATTGCAGGTTTTGGGTTCACTGTCTTTCATATTGTCCAGGACACACACATTTTCAGAAGACATGTCCTGATTGGCTGGTTATGCATATGCAAATTTCAATGGGCAAATGCATGTATATTGTCTGAGAAGAGTGTTTCCATTGAGTCCAGAAGTGGAATCTGTATCTGCTCATAAAAATTTTGTAAAAAATGTCTTTTTATGTTGGACACCTATGTTGGTACTTCTGTACTTGTGAGGACAATCATAGACTGGGTGCATTCTCCAACCCATTACCCTGACTAAACGCCTAATTCCTCCCAAGAACTTTGTTCCCAACCTTAATCCAAATGTAACCTAATCCTTCAAACCAAGTCTAAACAACCTTTTGAGAGTTAGTCCTGTAACAAGGACTGGCCAAATTGTCCTCACATTTCCAAAAATGTCCCAACTTTCAAGGTCTTAAACTTGAATCGGTTCTCATAAAGACAGATTAACAAGTGCTCTTTCTCTCTAACCCTCACACATATGCACATACACATGCATACACACAGAAAGCTGCTGTCCACTTGTGATTCTGCACACACACACTGCACTCACACTCTAACCTTTTAGCCACCAGCATACTGTAGCATAAACAGGCTAAATCCCTAGTAATCTGTCTGTGACATGCATGAGGACCATGTTGACTTACTCTGAAGAGTGAAGCCTGACCCAAATATGGATGTAGCCATGAGCCAAGAATGTGTCCTATTATCTAGTAATATGATGTCATGCATGATTGGATGGAGACAAGGAAAGAAAATATTCTTTTAGTTTCCGACAAATGGACATGGCAGCCTGAAGTGCAGCCTGATATGACAATATTGCCTTTTTTGAATTTTGAAGATATAGTTATCCAGACTTGTGTTGCAGGTCGATCAGCAAAGTGGGCTCTCATCTGACCTAAATATCCCGTTTTAAGTGACTCATGGGGATTTTGAAAATGCGGCAGGTTCAATCATCATTGGCAAATCCTTTTTTCAGGACACTCTTGTTACAGGGAGGGGAGATTATGTTTTCATTTTATGTTTTGAAGATTGATTTAGAAAAGTAACACTTGAGTGATCATGTAAACCTAAAACAACTTAAAGCATGTAACTAGTTAAGTGAAAACCTGTTAGTGTTTATCTAACATGAAAAGTTCAACGGTTTGTCCTCAGTAATTTGAAACTACATATTTGCTGTGCTCGGTCAGATACACAAAATGTCCTTGGAACTCTCTGCAGATTTAACTACGTACAGCAGTGATAAGATTTGAACATTAATGTACTGAAAATAAAGACCATCATGGGTAAATCATAATTAACATTAATCAATCTTTCTTGACTAATCTTTGGTTTTTCTATTCACAATTGGGAAATAGGTGTAAACATTGTGTTGGTTGCAGAAAAATGTCAACAGCTGTCAAAAAAGACAAGATAAGATTTGTGCTGAATAATAAAAAAATAGACTAAAGGATTAAAGTAGAAATAACTATTAAACTGGCTTTGTTTTATACTTCACTTTACCTTTTCTCACGTTCTCACTGTCTTTTGATTTCAAGAAAAAGGATACTTTTCTTCATATATAGTCCCCGGTGATTTCTCCCACCTAAAGTTCATAGTCCTCATTTTAGTGTTCATGGACTCAGACTGTAACACTCTAGGCCTGGTTTAGCATTTCCCCCTAATGCTCAAAATCTACAAGTCAAATCTGCAATTTAAGCTAAATCTCTATTAAGGTGTCTAATGGATTACTAAATTAACACTTTTTTCTTTATCTTTGCCCTGATTTTAGTTGGCAAACAACATAACTGCATTAAGACAAACATCTGGAAAAGAGTGAGACAACCAGCCTAGCCGTCCATGTTTCCATGGTTAGCCATCATTCGACAAAAACAACTAAAAGAACAGCTTGATGCATAAGTGCCGTTTATCCAACAAATACCGGGTGAAAAAAAAATCTGGTTTCAAGATTCAAACACAGTTTAAAACATTTAAAACATTTCCTCAATCTAGAAGGTTTAAAAATAGTTCATGTCTAGCTTGAGGGCTAAAATGAAAGAGAGGGGTGTGAAAGTTTAGTGCAGCATATTTAGCTTAAAGTTTACATTTTTTCAGGCAGGACTCAAACACACACTTTTTCTGAATGGCCCGAACCATCAATTCGTCCCAAGATGATTTGAGAGGCTTGATTTGATATTGTGCTATGTATAAAGAAAAAGTGTATAAAAGTGTATAAAGTGTATAAAGAACTCCCACTTCTTGGTTATTCTTGTAATTTTTTATTTCTTCTGGTAAGAGTTAGGTTACTACAGGTAACTATTTTTAAATCATATTTTTAATGAACAGGACAAATTGACCAAACCAGACAACTGCCTTCTTGGCAGTCGGAGAAGAGTCTCTCAAGGCAAATTAGTCCAAGAGGATGTGTCAGACTAAGAGTGATCTGCAGGCCCTAAGGAATCCAAAGCCAAAAAATAACTGTTGCACCTTGCATGGAAAAGGGAAACCTGATCCTTTTCCTTGAGCCGAGGACCTGAGAGACGGACTAGGATGGTGGCAGGGCCTGATGGGGGTACTCACAAGACCCTGGCCGAGGGCCGCCGTGTTGGAGCTTTCCCCTGCGGACAAGGCTGATTGCCTCTTTGCGGCTGTGAAGCTCTAAAGAGGAAGGCCCTGACTGTGTGTCTTTGCAATGAAAGCAGTTCGGAGTATCCAGCTTTCTTGGAATCTCTTGGATCTCTTGTTAGCATCCTTGAATGGATTCCATCTACAGACTCCACAGTTCCACTGACAGACTCATGCAGGCAGGTGTAGAAACCTGGAAGGGGATGTTGAGAAAAATAGCCTTTTGACCTGCTTGACGGCTCTGTTATTAAACCTCTGTACGAATCATAGAAAAAAAAAAACACACCATGTTCCATATTCCCTGCTTAACCGTCTACCACCATGACCTGACCCCAGATAAGCAGATGTCTGCATGCATTGTACATTTAATTATCTTTGCTCCTGCCATTGCATTGTAGCTTCTAACTTACTTTCAGGCCACCAAAATAATATAGACACTGCAGAAAGTACAGGCCACTCTGTCCCATCTGACCTTGTCACTCTCCATTACACACTCCATTTACTCAGTTATCTAGTTAGAGTGGTGTGTTCTGAAACCTGTTAACCAGCTGTCTCACAGGCATTACCCCTTTCCCTCTGTTTCTCAGTTCAGCAGCTTTTAAGTAACACCCACCAGCCCAAGCCCACCAGCTCCATCTCTGTTCTCTATCTGTCTTTGTCCTACCAATTAGGGAGACCCATGTCATTGGAGGACATGTGCTCTATCCCCTGTGAAGGTTAAAGGAAGGCAGACCCTTTACTAGTTAATCAGGTTTATGTGTGAGTGCATTTTAGTCTTTGAGTTAGTGTGAAAACACATGTTTCTGCACATATGCCTTGTCTGATGTGATTACATTGTAACTGACTACTTCTTGGAAATCAAAGGGAGGATGTTATGGTGCTGGTGAAGGAAGTAAAAGAAGTATAGTAATACAATAAAGGCATTCTTAAATAAGTAGACTTTCCTGTTTCCCACTTATTGCTATGATTGCTAATCAAGAGGTCCATCTTGATACGATTTAACTTTGACATGTAATTGTTAAACATCGAAACTGTTTTCAAACTTTTTTTTCCACTTTTTTTTTCTTTTGAACCCGTCCTTTTCATTCTTGCGTTTTAAATTCATATTTTCTTCTTTGTATGTAGATTATGCTCATTTACAAGATTTGAGTGGCTCAAGATGCTCCGGCTTCAAATAACCGCACACACATACATGTGATTATCCACACACACAAACTCAGCATTCAAATAAAATAGAGACAGACAGAATGAGCATGACATAAACCAATATCCTTCTCTGTGACTCCATGATTGGATATTTACTATCTCTTTTCTCCAAGCTTACGCACAAGAAATAAATTAAATGTTTTTCTCTTTCTTTATATTTCAGTATTTATTTTTTTATTTTATTTATTTTTTCTACCGCTTATCCCTGCCTTCATAACAGCAGATTGGCATTAAAAGGGCACGGGTGAAATTAACTTGTCTGAATGTGTGTGTGTGTGCGTATGTGTGTGTGTTTGGATGGTTGCATTCCTATCCCAAGCCGATTTTGATGATGTTGGAATGAGAGAGGGAAAACATTCTCTCAAAGGCTCCTATCAAATGCCTGTCATTTCCTCCTTCAACAGTCTAATCCTTGACGGTGTGTGGTTATGGTGCTGTCCCGCTTCTCAAAAGGAAAAAAAGAAAAAAGAAAAAAAGATTTGCGGTTTGTTTCTGTCTGTCTTTCTGTCCACTTACTGCCACTGTCTGTGCATTTTCAACCCTCCTGCTGAGCTGCACTGCATCTCAAAACAGACAGACAAAAAAACCAAATCAATGCCTTGGTGAGCGGGTTAAATAGTTTATTCAACTTACTAAGAACTTGTGATAAACCCTAAATTTGAAAATACACAATATTCATAGGACATGGAGGTTATTTAAAATTTTTATCTGAGAGGGAACAAGAAACCTAAGCTGTCCAACAAATGTTGCGGAGCAGAAAGTACAATGATAAAGTTGCTCCAATTCCCTTTTTTGATAAGTAGGTGTATATTTGTCGGGAAATCTAAATTAATCTAGATCTAAACTGCTGGGATTCAGTCATATTAGAAATCATATTGTCTACAGGATACACAGATCTTAAACAGTGGATGTAACATCAGCCAAGTTCACTCAGAGCTTGTGGGCCTCAATCAGAATGTGTTGTGCCAAGGCAGTGCATTAGAGTCCCAGTAAGGCTTTGCGCCGTGTTAATCCATCTGCACATTAACATACTATAAATAAAATGAACAACATGCACAAGTACACAGGCGCACACGCAAACATACTTAATGGGCTTTCTCATACATGTATGCATCCATAAACAGACACACACAGGCCACTCAGTCTTTATCACACAGGCCTACAGTCAGAATATAACAAACCTAAACAGACTCACTAACAGGACACTAAAGATTCTAAAGCGAAGTTTACTTTTTCTTCTTTTTTACTCTGGATAAGTGGAAAAGGAAAGCAGAAATGACAAAATAAGCAGACAGTAGTGTGAGATATAAACAAGGAACAGAAACAGGAAGTGGTATAATGAGTAGGAGCTAGACTTTGCGTCATCATAGCAAATCAACCTTCTTTTCCATGGAGGTCATAAAAAACAATGATTACCAGGCCTGGATTTCATGCTTGGTACCACACATAATTAAGGTTAAGCGTTAGAAATGTTTTTACTCAGTCAACAATGGGATTCAATAATAGAGATACATCCTTAATTATTTTACTTAAATAATATTAAATTTAACCTAACACAAAATGATTCCCAAACAGGAGCCTGGCTGCCAAAACAATTTTTACATCTTAAATAGCATAAATAAAAGACAGATAGAGAGGAAGATTAGGAAATTGGGAATTTAAATTAGAAATCAGGAAGAAACAATTTAAATCAGCTTGGATTATGTAAGGCATTTTCTTGAGTGAATGAAGCGATGCATATTTATGGTGCACAAATGTCATCTGGTGGAGTTTGGGGTGGATGCTACGACGCACTCTGACATTGTTAACTGGGACTTGCATCCTGCTGTATGTCCCACATGTGTTTAAGTTTAAGACAAACAACAACTTTGGCTACAGTGAGAGAAAGATCATAGTTTAAATCTTAACAAAGTAAATGTCATGTTACATGCCTTAAATGAGCTTGATCTTTTTCAATATTTAACCACGACCCCACAGTCTGTCTCCAAAGTTAAACAAATCCTGATGCTTGAGTTGCCACAATATTGCTTGAGCCATGGCAGATAATATTAGGAAAAAAAAGTATAAAAAGCTTCATACTTCCCGCATTTATTTACTCACTCTCTGCCTTTATTTCCAAAGAAATTAACTGGTGGACAGCACTGGCTGTTTTAGTAATCTTGCAAGGCAGCTGGACTGCTGAGATGGTCCATTTTGAAAGCTCTAACCCATTTTTTTTTTTGTGTCCGGTTAGAATATGACAGGAACAATAAGCACCCTTTAAGGACAAAGAGGTGGGAGCTACAGGCGCGATGTAGTGTGACGTCAGCGAGAAGCAGCTGCAAGCTTGGCGTCCAATGAAGAAATTAGTGTGTATGATGCAACAGAGGCAGTTTTATCAGAACTAAACAACATTTTCTCATCAAAAGAAGAGCAAAGAACGGCACTGAAAGGGTAATGAATGTGACAGACAGATGATTTGTCAAAATCACCTTTCAACTTCCTCTTCCTCCACTTCTTTTTTTTTTACTTGCCCCTTTCAAATGCTGTCTATGGGCATGTCCGTCTTACTCAGACGGACATGTGAAATATATCTCATGGATATTTGAAACATTTCATCTAGTGTGTTTGGTGACTGTTTCAGTAAAACAAGTCAGATTGTGTGAGCCAATCAACTTGTTGCTGTCAAAGTTTTTCTCCTCTGCTGCCAGCCGATGTTTTAGTGTCAAAACGATATCATGTCTTCCCATCTTAATCATAACCCGCCTTCCTGTTTGGTCCTTTCAGTAGGCTCAGTCTCTCTTAGTGTGCTGGAAATAACATCAACAACAACACATTCCTAAGGTCCCGACACTCGTATCTCATGGCAGTTAAAGTCTATTTTAGTCCAGAATCCATTTTTAGGGTAAAATTTCTAGACTACCAATGGCATCACTACCCTCATATAATATGAATATTGGAGTTATTATTATTATTATTATTTTCTGTTGCATCATATTAAAAGAGTCACTCCTGAAAATGCTAAAAAGTTGGTATTTTTCTAATTTGTTCCATATGGCAACTCTGGAACACAGCAGATGTTTTAAATAGAATATATTTTTTACTTTATTGTTTGAAAACATAATTCAAATGGCATTATGTTTCCTCCAAACTGTAGTTTGTTGGATTTTAGCCCAATCTATCCTCAAAAAAAAGTTTCTATGTGTGAGCTAAATCCTGCGCGTTCTTTAATGAAGCAATAGGAGAAGATATTCGGTCTCAGTT
>JAPZDZ010000024.1:9704405-9751071 GCA_029783805.1 Acanthurus tennentii | reverse complement strand
GTTTTTTAATAACACATTTTAAAACCCTTTACCAATGGAAATACATATTAAATTTCAGTTTACATAAATTTCACATCATTGAACCTAGAGGGACTAAAACAAACTCTAACTTGAGCCAACTACAAATATCCTGGTTTCATCCTGTCATTAGTTATCCCTTAATCAACTAATCACCAATGAATTATTTGGCTGAGAACAAAACTGATTCGATCCTATCTTGTACTTTTCAACATTTGATTATATCTTTCATTTAAACCCTTAATTTCAAACACATCTTGCTCCACAAATGCCTAACTATTTTCATTTTTCCTTGCAGGTGTTGCTGAGTAGTGGTAGCCTCCCAAAGAAGGAGGTGCTGCTTGGCTTGAACAAAGACGAAGGGACCTATTTCTTAATGTATGGGGTGCCTGGATTTGACAACATCGGTCAGAGTCTTATCACCAGGGATCAGTTCCTGGATGGGGTCAACCTAGCAATGACAGATGCAAATGATATCATGAAAGAAGCTGCCATTTTCCAATACACTGATTGGACAGATGTAAAAAACGCAATGCGAAATCGAGACTTACTTGGTTCTCTGATTGGAGACCAATTTTTCGATTGTCCTCTGCTAGAGTTCGCTCAAAGGTGAAGAGCTACCCCAAGTTTTATTGATATGGTTTGACATATGGTCATTAAGAGAACATGATGAACATGAAGTAACACAGTTAAAACAGGTAAAACACACGTATAAAGCCATTAATGGTAGTGTTTATTTTTCACCTCAAGGTACGCACAACGTGGTGGTAAGACTTTCCTTTACTGGTTTGACCACCAGTCTTCAGTCAACCCTTGGCCGGCATGGATGGGCGTTATGCACGGCTATGAGATAGAATTTGTCTTCGGAATGCCAGTGGATGCAACCCTGGGATACACAAAGAATGAAGTTAACATGACCAAAAAGTTCATGAAACACTGGGCCAATTTTGCACGGACAGGGTAGGCATAATCGTTTAGACAATGGTTCATTCAGGCTGTGTGAGGACCCTCACAACACTTGTTGATTTCTCTTGATTGGCTTTTCTTTTTTTTGTCAGGAATCCAGGCACAGATGGAGTGAAATGGCCCACATTTACCCTTGAAAATCAGGAGTATCTCACTCTGAACTACAAC
Organism: Acanthurus tennentii; assembly: GCA_029783805.1. Taxonomy (NCBI): domain Eukaryota; kingdom Metazoa; phylum Chordata; class Actinopteri; order Acanthuriformes; family Acanthuridae; genus Acanthurus; species Acanthurus tennentii. The sequence goes on along the minus strand of JAPZDZ010000024.1, from coordinate 9,749,919 downwards.
CATCCAGAACAAAGGAGGATGATGAAAGCCAAAGAGTGTCACCTCTGGAACAAATTAATGCCAAAAATACAGGGAGTCATAGGTTAGACACACATACAGTACTCACCCACACACATGCAGACAGAACACAGATACTGTACCCACACACTCACACCTAGATAGAACTCCATATAGTTATCTGTAGTAGGAGGAATTGCGTCAGACACTTCCAGGGAGGCGTTTTGCCTTTTTTAGCCTGTTAAGGAGCCTTGTTTCCTGGCTTGCTCCCCGTCTACTCCAGCACAGTTCTGGAGGTCTGAGTGGGAGGAGAGGAGGGTCAGTCATCACTTCACTGAACAATGATCACACACAGGGCGAATAAAACTCATACACATCTCCGCTGAGGTCATTAAAACACACATACACACACACGACCCACACATCTTTAGTGGAATTTTTTGTATCATCAAAGCACTTTTTACTGTGTGGCATCAATTTGTCACCTCTTTCTCCCAGAATAACTCTGTTTCTGTCATACAAATGAAACAGCAAAGGTGTTTTTAATAAAAAAATGAACATGCAAACTGAATAAATAAATGGAATTTAACATGCATATTTAGAAAAAAATCTGCATACATTGAACAACCTTTTTGTGAAATACCGTAATACAAAAGTCTCTGTTTCTGTCTTTCTCTTTACAGATGATCTGAGGGAAAGTATTCAAGGAGGTGGAGTAATACTTCGCTGTAATTACATGTTCCTCCTCAGTTTATTGGCTATAGCTTTAACCTACTGATAGATGGTAGACACCTGCCTGAGCTGCACTGCTTCACATATAGGCCTATATGCAAAAAAGTTTACATAAAGAGAAAAAATGGATGGAAAGGATGAACAAAAATTGGTCTCCTTTATTCTTATCATTTGATGTTTGTATTTGTACTTTTAAAGAAATTTATTTTTATGACTGTATAAAGATTGGACTGAAAGGCTCCAAAATCAATATTCTCTATTATCTGTATCTGCTGGGAGAGTAAATATATTTTTGACTTTTCATGAAAGTTTGTTGCAGCTTTTTCTTCAACAGCCAGAACTCACAGTAATTACTTCATTCAGAGTGCAGCTGCTCACGTCATGTCAGCGACATGCTCCTCAGCTTTACAACAGCCAGGTTTAAGGATGCTGCTTCTTGGACTGTCAGGACAGAGCAAGCAGTACTCTTTCTTTTTGTTTGTGATGGTATTGAGCAATACATATCAACCAAATAGTGGCCTCTGTTATCACAATGGAAAATCTGATCATTTTTTAAAATTTACAGCTTCCATTTTTTTTTCATTTATTTATCTTTCCTCCATATGTGTGCAGTGTATTAAAGGTGTTTACAGTAGGTTCAGACTGAATGAAACGTCTGATTGCACTTATATTAAAGAAACCCAAGGTTTTGGAATATTTTGCTCTCAAGAAAAACAGTTTCAGCCTGCAGAAAATGCATTATTTTCTTGCTGACAAGTAAGGCCGAGGAGAGATTTATTTTGGTTTTCCATCTCCAGTCATGACTAATTCATTACACAGACAATCAGGGATACTCTGGACTTGTATTGATGTTTTGTCTATTCTATTGATCAGTAAAACCATGTCATGATCATTAAATTGGTGGATACAAGGTAGATTAAGAGTGGTGTATTCTTTTAATTAATGATGGTATTTTTAACAAGTATAAAGTCTAATTTTAGCTGAAACACTATAGTTTTTCTGAATAAACTTGTTGAACTCAATCTGTACGTGCAAAATCAGTCCTTAGCAGCACCTTTTATTAGGAGGCATTATGTTAACACAAGTTATATGGAGTGTCATTGCCAAACAGTCTCATAGCTGCTGTTAGTACTTTCAGAATTGTAGTCATTCTTGTCATTGGAAGTGTTACACAGTTTAGCACACTGTGTTATTGTTCTTCATTCTTTATGCAAAGACAGTAATGCGATAATAGACAGTGTCACTGAGCAAAGGTCAGAGTGTTGATACAGAACGCTAATGAGATGTTGGAGTGAAATGAACTGTCTTGGTTGGATAACCTCAGATGCTATTTAAAATCCTCTGGTGCAAAGGTAATTACATTGTTTGAGCATCTGGTAGGAAGTGTACGGATGTGTGTGTGTGTGTGTGTGTGTGTGTGCGTGTGTCAGCGGGTGATGATTTTAAGTTTTTTAAAAGTAGCAAAGATATTTTATAAGTGTCGAGTTTGACAATCTGCGATTTTTTCTGCCAAAATGAACCTGTTGTTGTTAAATGCCAAGCAATTTATTTTTGTCATAATCTCTTTGAATCTATTCCTCCAAACCACGACTACACAAACACCAATGCAGACTCACACAAAATTAACTATTTAGCTCTTCTCTCTTTGACCTTTTGAGGTAACTGATGTAGGATGACACTAGAATAATCACAGGATATCGTGTATGTGTCTATGTCTGAAACTATAGGCAAAGTGTGTATTTGGCAAAGGTATCTATTGAGACCAAACTGCTGGCCTTGGCAGTGCCATCAGCGCTCATTGGTTTCTGGAAATGTTTGGTGTTTTCCAAAGAGAAAATTGTCTTTAATGTACCTCATCCATAATGGATGAAGACGGAGAGACAGAGACAGAGGAAGGATGAGAGACACTGAGAGAAGGAGAAAGAAGAAGGAAGACAAGAAAGAAAGAAAACTACAGAGAAAAAGAAGAGAAGCAAAGGGGATGTTTGTGGATGATTATACAAAGCCTTTGACGGTACAGTTAAGGGCTTTTTTCAGCCTTAGCTGAGCATCTTTACTACATTGAGTCAAGGTAATGTTCCTCTCTTGTCAGGCTCGTCTCTTGACCAGAGGGATCAGAAAAGCTGAAAATGAAGCAGAAAGAGTAGACATCTGTTTAACCTTTTCCACCGCCCTGCAGGTTGGAATGAAATTGGGGGACAGCAGGGTTTTTGTCCTTGGCTGCATCTGTTCTGGATTCTGGGGGCTTCTCATGTGCAGCTGTAGTAGATTGGTTGGATTGGTGGAATAGGTTCATAATCATTATATATATATATATATATATATATATATATTCTTCAACCACAAGTCATGAACAGAAACTGGACAGCTTTATTCTGCTGCAGTATAATGGGGCAGCGGTGGCGCAGGTGGTAATGCAGGTCAGCCAAAATTTCTCTAGTGGTTGAATCCTTCTGTCAGTATGTCAGAGTGTCTATTAAGCCAGACAAAGAAAACCCAAAATGCTTGTTTAGGTCGGGTGGTAGGGTCAGGGATACATGTGTGTATTGATGGATAAAGGGCATCATAAGATGTTTGCTCTTTTAAAAAGTTAGTAAAATATACGGCGGGTTCAATCCATTTACAATAAAGCTCAAAATGCAAGATACACTATCTAAATATGTTTGAACCACCATCCCTAATGTTGATTTATTGGAATGTGTATCACAGAGTAGATTTTTTTTTTTTGGTTATACGGCTGTTGAGACATAAAAACAGATTCAGTCAAATAGCAAAAGTGAAGGCTCAAAGCAAATACATTAAAATCAATATAAGCCAAATCCTAGGCAGAGAGATGGTTAATAAGCCTGTGATGTTGCTGATATTCATTAATGGGAATATGAACACAGAGTAAAGGCATTTTTCTGTTCTGAAATTCAATTTTGATTAACAAGACTGTGCAGAGAGTTAACAACCATGTTAACTTTTCTGTAAGGCTGCACTTACAGAAGTGCTTTGTGCTAAAAGCAAATGTGAGCATGTTAATCATTATGACAATGCTAATATGTGAAGTTTAGCAGGAGTTCACCATCTCAGGTGTATTACCATGCTTACACTGGCTCAAACAAAGTTAAGCTGGGACTGACTTAAATTTCCACTCTTCTGTTTTTGTGGTCGTAAACCAAAGTATTGAACAAAGGGAAAACATGGCCAACACCTGCTTCTGATTCCCCGCCTGTGGCTGTGCCAAGTCCTGCTCCTGACCCCCTGATCCTCTCCACTGAAAGCCAATCCGATAACTCTTTCTGAGTCCTAGATTGTGGCATTTACAAGAGTCCTAATGTGTTTATGTTAGGGCTGTCAGTCAATTCAATTTTTAATTGCGATTAATCGCATTAGTGCCCTGAGTTAACTCAAATTAATTGCAATTTGTTTTACCCTGCTCTATATGTAACTTAACAAGATATTTATTGTGTTTCTTATACTCTAGGAAAAAATTGGAGAGGACAATAATAATTAATTTGTGGAAATATTCTATTTTTATTTTCATTGGAACTTCCAAAACAATTACGTACTTATCCTGTCCAGATACTCTCCAATCATGTGGTATTTAAGATTGGACATGCTCCAGTGGTAACTTAGTTCACATTTACAATAAATACAAATTACTTTTGTTTTGTCCAGATAACCATAGGGCAGAACTTTAAAGCTAAACTTTCCATTTAAAAGTCCCTTTTCTGTATCCATTTCTGTTTTGTAACTGTTTGCAATGTTATTTTAGTGCCACTTCCTGAAACTACGGGAGCTGGCAAGGCACGGACCGTGTGTGCGTTAATCGCGCGTAAAAAAAATTAGTGCCGTTAAAAGGAGTTTGAGTTTGAGGGAGTTTGAGCCCTAATATAAATATATTTTGCAAAAAGTAATTTCCTTTTTCTTTCTGCATATTACATTAAATTGTATTTATTAGGGACATTTACAAGTATCTATACAAGACAATATGCCAAAGCCATGACCGACAAGCCTGAGTTTTTTCAAATTCCTTCTGAAAATAAGTTACTCTCTAACAGCAAATGCAACGCAGTTCATGAGCGACCAACACTAACACACTTTTTAGGTAACTTTCAGACTGAACTGTTCCACATGAAGGATCATCAATCTTTCAATATTATAGATGCATTTAATAGAGGTATATAATTGGTTAAAACATGAATCATCACAGTGCTTTTTTTCCAAAAATGCACAGCCATTTATTTGTTAAAAGGCAAGTCTTGATCACTTTAATATGTCAGCAACATCGCTAGAAGATCAGGCTACCTATTAGGTCTCTCTATGTTTCAAAATCTATTCACAATCCCTATCTACACTTCTAGCATGGCTTAAAACAAACTAATGTCAGCCAGAAGCATAAAATCCTCATTATGGCATTTACAGCCCTTGTATCATTACACTTAAGATAAATAGACTTTTATTACCAAATTACGGGCTACACATACAATATTCTTTACAAGAAGAACAGCTGCTTCACATGGGGTTGCTTGTTTTGACTCATGTCAGTGCCACAGTTTAGTTTCCAGACGTCACACCATGACAGATATCAGATGGGGGCTGTGATTAATACGCATGACAGTGACAGCTACATTAATTAAGAGGACAACACCTCCCACTGCGTGTCATGTGAAATTATTATTACAAATCCCCAGGCACAGTCGAGGCCAAACACATTGTTGAGAGGCAATGCTTGATGTGAAAGACTGTTTTTTTTAATCATATGAAGCAAAAATATTGGAGTTTCTCAAGAAAATCGCTTGAAAAAGATATTCACTTGATTGCACTGCAAAGGCTCTTTCCAAAATATTTCATGACTTCCTCATTATTTATGCTCTACATGCATATTTCAACCTTAATAGAAAAAGGATCAAATTAATTGCCTTTATTTAAACTGAAACTGCCTCAAAAATGATGAAATATAAATATATATCATCATTTAATAATATTTTTCATAATATAAAAATATTTAATGATCATGAAATGCAGTGGTACTCTGTTTGCTCATGTGGCTCCAGTCATGAGTTCAAGCGGTGGAGCAAATATGTGCGCCAAACTTCCTTCAAGTCCCTCTCTGACGTATATTCAAGCCAACTGAGCAATACCTTTTTTTTCCATCTGCTTTGGTGTTTTAACAGGTCAGCTGTTCCTGCTTTTCTGTTCAAATAATCACTTAGCATCCCAACCAAGTGGGTTTGCTCTCTGAAAATGACTCCTCTACTCTGAAATGGCTTCACTTTGAGGCACTACCACTGTTGTGACAAGATGAATACTGATGGAAAAGAAATTAACCAACCTGTTGATAACAAATAAATTTTTACCAGTAAGTAATAGTAGAGTGACATCAAATTACACAAATTAATCGTCACTCCACAAATGATTTTTCAGTTTTAATCTTTCTTCTTCATAAATGTATTTGAACTGAATGCTTGGACTGTGAACCAAAGCTTGGATGTAACAAGCAAGTTTTTTCCTCCTTAATTTATGACATTTTCAGACTAAATGAGAATTTCATCATTAATTTGCAGTTTGATTTCTACACACTGAAGGGCACAAGCCAAAGAGAGTGACATGCAGAAGCGGTGCTTGAGGCAGGGTGGTGTTCGTGCATTCTTTGACTAATAAATGTGGTTGTGGTGGAGATAAGATTTTTTTCTGGTCCAAGAAAATATAGAGGGCGATGTAAAATTATTAGGTTCAAATACAGGACAAGGAAAGATTTGAATTTGGAGGCTGATAACCTCAAAGATTCCATGCACATCTATGCAAGTGATGTAGTAACACAATGTTTTTAGTAAATACAACATGCAGCAGACAGCTTGGGGGTTGTTTGTCCTTTTATAATGGTTTTATTTCACAAGTTTGTGTCCTCTTAAAATTATTTTCAGCTTTTTTATGTTTCAGTATTTCTCAAATTGTCTATGAGTTTAGTAAGGATCTATAATGACACTCATGATGAGCATGTCCATGGAAAAGCAGCACTCCATTGGTTAATCCCATTACAAGAAGCTTTTCAAATATCGCCTGAAGTTAACCAAAAAACGCCATTTAACACCACAGCAAAGTGAGAATGAGTCTGACCTCGGTTGTCAGTCGAGACGAAGGCACCCATCATTCAAATGCGACAGACGATTAGGGGAAGGACAAACCCAGACAGCTAAAGAGAAACAGAGACAGAAAGAGGGAGGTACAGGAGGAGATAGGCTAGACTGCAGTGATGTGGGAGAGCCAAAAAAAGGAGAGTGTGCTGGATGAGAAAATTTGGAAATAACAGAAATGTGAGGAGGGTTCAGACACAGAAGGGTTGAGAAACAAACTGAGGTGGTGAAGGAATAGTTGAAGGGGATAAGGAAAGAAAATGCAATGGATGAAGTGAGGGAGGAGGACTCCTTTTCATTCAGACCAAGAAAAATAAACACAAAAGTCTGCAAAGAGAGAAAAATATGATAAACGGACACACAGATATGGTAATGAAAGACTGAAGACTTTCAAAATGAGAAGGGATTTGGTGACACTGAACCACACAAGAAGAGGCAGCCAGCTTTCATCAGGCAACTGATGAGCGGAAGCGGAGAAATATAATAGCATCATTCCATGGATATTGAAAGGTCCCAGAAATGTTTTTGGAATTTTCTCTTTTTTTTATGCACACTGTATGGTTTATCATGGGGTACTGGGATCATTTTTAGGCATGCAGAGGCAAAAATAAACAGAACCTTGTCTAAAAAGCAGACGTCAAGCTTCTCATTTGCCTGACTTCAACTGTTTTCTCACCTCAGTTCATGCTGCTGCAAAAATTATGTAAAGTCTTTTCACACTCATTCACCCTCAAGGACAACATTTACAATTTAAAAAGACATAGCAATACTTTTGTGCCGTGCTGGGTTGCATACTCATACAGTATAACAGTGTTATCAGCCTTGTTTTGTGAACTTTATTCCAGCAGGATGGAAGCCAAGGTGAACGCTCCCAAAGTGAATGTTTCACTAGAGTTTAAAGCCAACGACTGACCATACAAACATTTGTTTTCCTGTTTCCATCCCCCTTTTCAAGTTAAAAAAAAGCTTATTTTGTGAATGTTCATGTTTTTTTTTTTTTCCAAAATTAGGTACAAGAGGTGGAAGAAGCTTTAAGCAGCAGGTAAAAATTGGAGATAATTTAAAGAATGACTTGGGTAACATTTAATCACTGTGACCAAACACTGATCTGACTAATTTTATCACTTTTCTGTTCTTTTTTCCTTTATTTAATTAAACAAGATGGTCTTAAGGATTAGGATAACAATGGAACAGTGCCATATTTGATGACATTATTTTTACATTTGGACTCCCCAATAAAAATACTTGCAGTTCAGGATGACTCTGGTGATCTGTACAGTCAGATGAAGGTGAACTGTCAGTGCACCTTTTTGATAATCTACACAGCAGGCTGTGATTCAAACTGTGCTTTATCTGTGTTTCACAAAATCTGTATTTGGCTTAATACCTGTGGCTTATATTGAACAAAACAAAGTCCATAATTGCCTTGTTAGCTTCATTTTCTAAAAGATTTTTTATTATTATATTATTATATTTCTCAGTTCTAAAACAGAACAATAAAGAATAAAAACAAAACTCTTAATAATAAAGAAAAAATAAACAATATGACTGAATTAATTGAGAAGTAAAATATGTTTTTATTAAGGAGGAAGCAGGGTTCTGTTTTAACTCAGATCCAGGATGACATTGGAGCAAGAATGAATTTGATTAACATACCTGTAAGGACACACCTGAATCTGGATAAATTATTTGGCAAAGCAAAATTAATGCAATAGTAGCAAAACTTCCCTATTCCCAGAGCTTCTCGTTATTATTTGGTGGGATCTGCTTCATCGATATATCTGTGCATCAGCTATTATGTTTCTTCAAATTCATTCCGAACAAAAAAGTGTTATTTCATTTCTGTTGTCTAATACTGCTTGTTGCAGAAACTGTGGGGGTGCCAAATCGCATAAAATACTATTTTTTTCATAATTTATCTTTCAAAGGCTGGGTGGAAATCAATAGTGTAAATAGAACAGGAGGAGTATTGGAAAATGCATGTCAGAATTGCATTGGTCTGCAATTCAAGACTCTTCTAAAGGTTTTACTTGAAAAAGGGAGGAGGCTCAAGTAAAAAATAGATTTGTTTTGATGTTTTTAATAAATGATAAAGTATGTTAAAGAGAGAGAGGTGGTTAAGTATGCAGTAGTGGAAGGGTCCAGATGAAAACACAGATATTTTGTGTCTATAAAATCTGATGAAAACTTGAGATGGAAGTCACCAAATTTATGGTTGGGGTAAACCAAACCCCTGCCCCCAACCCTAACCCTAAACTTTAGGGTTATGGGCAGGCGTTGGGGTTAGTCTAACCGAGGGGTTGGCAACCCACGGCTCTGGAGCCGCATGCGGCTCTTTCATCGCTCTGCTGCAGCTCCCGGTGTCTTTGGAAAATAAATAATGAGTATTAAATCTAAATTTATTTTATTTTATTTCATTTATTTTTTAAATGTAATTCTCAATTTGAAGATTATGGTGCTCTTGTAACAATAAAATAAAAAGTGTTTATTTTCTGTTTTTCTTTTTTTTTTTTTTGTCGCTCAAATAAGCATCACAACATGTGCAACACCTGTCGGCCCACAGTTGATTCAGCTTTTCAACCCGCAGTAGGCCAACCATGAATAGTTCCAAGAAAAGAAAAGTTTCTGAAGAAAACAGAACATTTACCAGACAGCAAATGAAAGAAATCAGTTCAGCTGTCGCGTACTCAATCGCCAGTGTCTTTTTTTCGGAGTTCAAAATGTTCAAAATGGTTTTTTTTGCATGCAGAAAAAAATAGTTTTCTCTGTACCAGTTCATTGACTTCATGAATGCAACAGACTTTAGTTTTTTATACACAGAATAAAGGTTAAAAAAAAAAGATATATGCAGTGTTATCTTCATTTTAGATGTCAAAAGGGTTTTGGGGCTCTTGGTGTTTTCTTTTCTGTGGGAAATGGGTACAATTGGCTCTTTGAGGGTCTAAGGTTGCCGGCCCCTGGTCTAACACTTGTATCAAACTTAGGACTGTTGATGCCTCCATGTTTTGAATCTGTAGTTGGCACATACACATCATGAGAGATCCTGCTGCTTTGCCTGTTAGCTGTTCTTGTTCAAACTGTCAGAACAAAAATCACTTGGTTTATTTGAAGTAAACATCTGAATCTGATTATTATGAGCCAAGAACTGAACTTACATGAGGGGCTATTTTCATATGAGTTTTAAAAAAAATTCATCGAGTCCATTGCAAGCATTGACTGTTGCAGTGTGTTTATGTCTTTTTTACGTGATTGAGTCATGATTCTGAGAAATGCTGTAACATTTGTTTACATATGTCAGATGCAGGATCAGTGAAGGGAGAGAGCTGTGCCAATTATTCCTCCAAAAAAGCAGTTTTTATATCTGATCTGAGAAAATCATCCCTGCATTTCCTTTTACTAATGATATATTTATGTTTTTCCAAAAATATAAATTATTCTCTACAATAACTGGCTTGGCTACACATCCAAAGTTTGCAGACAGAAAGCTGTGACACACAGTTACTTGTGTGCAAATACCATGAGTGCAATGAACTGCAGGACACACATCAGGACAAACCAGATGATGTCAGATAGTGTGATACTAGCATTGTTAGAGACACCGCTATGTTGGAGTCAGGTGGTCTGCTGTTCAAACGGCTCAAATCGCATGTTAAAGTTCATCAAAATGTGAACTGTGTGCTATCTGCTCTGGTGATTTTTTTTATCACCACTTAGTGGTTTAAAACTGAGGAGTACCGAGAGTAAAATAAATATTTATCTTCCTGTGTATTGCAAGACCTAGCATTACCACAAAAAAGGCAAAAACCACTAACTTGACCTTATTCCATGTATGGAGGAAGAAGGGAGAAAGCCATGAGGTAGGTCAGACGTGGAATGGAAGCCATGCATCATGTTAAAGATATTACATTTGGGACTTTGTGTAATTTCTATTTGAAGAAATTAGTCACCTCCCTACACTGAAGGAAAGTAGACTTCATTTTCTCCCCTTTGTGGCTTTGGCATAATAAGAACAGATGAAGGTGTGCGTCACTGAAAGGGTATGAGGAGATGCATGGGATGATAAAGAATAAGACTCAGGCACATAGAGGGATGGTATAAATGACAAGTGAAGGTGAGAAAAGAAGTAATCATCACGTACACAGTAAGATGATGAACAAAATATATGATCAAGTAGCAGTGTGATAGATGTCTGAGGTCAACTCTGCACATTTCAAACCTATAATCTGTGAGTTCAGTTTGACTTCTTCCCTGTTTTGCTAGCTAGAAACATCAACTAGGGTTTAACATCATCTGTCTAATATTGACTTCACTTAAACTCAGTGAGAGAAAGTGACTTAATTTTCCCTCACCAATCACAAGAAACCGATTATTCTGAATGCGTCAGACTAGTGAAAGCTCCAGCTGGTGGGTGTTGCACTGCTAGTGGCGCTGTGTTGATTTCAGCTTGTTACATCTTCAACGTGGTGACCAAGTTAAAAACCTTCTTTTATTACAGCTAAACAGGCTCTTACAAGGTAGGAAACCATTTACTATTTATACCTGTAAAGGGAATAATGAATTGTGTAAAGCATGTGTCTTTCTATTGCTGCACTGAACTTAATAATGCAGTATCCAGAATGTATTGCTCTCTTTTACTATCGCACTTTAAAAAATGAAATAAAATACACAAGTCTGCTTTTCTCCTCACTTGAATATCTGTAATATCCTGCCTGCAATAGTTGCTATTAAATTGCTTTTCTCTTTATTCCAACATTTCAGAAATCTTATGAATGTATTTCTTCACCTCTGATATTTTATAAAACTCCCAACGTCAAGGCTCACTCCACATAGTTTCAATCATATGCTTAGTTCTGTTTGCTTCACTCATTGAATTTTATTATTTCCTCAGTAGAGTGGCTAATTTACTCTTTTAGGTATTTTATTTCTCCTTACAGAGACAAAAACAAGCATGAAAACATGACAAAATATAATGACATGGCACAATTTTGATAATTATTGTCTGTGTTCTGTGAAAGATTAGCAACCTGTCATGGATGCACCACGCCTGGTTCTTACTGTATGGTAGGTTCATCTAGAGGCCTCCTTGACCATGAAAAGATAAAGAAAAGATTTTTTTAAATTTATTTTTTCTCTTAAACCATTTGTCTACTTTGACCGTTTGTTGGAGCCAACACAAACACATCGACTCCTTCAAGTGGACCAACTTATTTGCATTAATTCTTACATCCCCGTTCACATGTTTTGATGAAAACAAAAAGGGAGAATATCTGAACAAAGTTTAAAAAATTTTACTTAAGAGGTTAATGGAGAGGGACAACCCACAGTTTATCCTGATGTGCTCAACAGCCACTGTAAGAAGTAAATGAAACATCACATAAATATGGATTTTCTTTTAGATTTTCTAGAAAATCTGCACAGACTTTCGATGGATAAATAATTTCATCCTGTCCCCAAGTTTTGTATAGAAAATCTGTTATTTATAATGAATTATTTTGGACGTGCAGCTTATCATGCTTGGTTTGCTCATGTAGAAGCAAGTTTTATTGTCAATTGTTACTCTGAATTCTACTCTGGTAAATTAAGTTAGTTCATTTAGTGTTTCTGTTTGGAAGAAAGAGATGATAAAATGATGATATTGTGCAATAAAAGAAAAGTTGATGGTATGGCTTTATCGCAGAATAATTAGCTCTCAGAGTAAAACTAGGTTCTTGTAATGCTGTTTGAAGCTGGAAGCTACTTTTCCATACTTTCCTTAACAGTGCAATGATGTGTTTGCTTGACTCACTGTTGACTCTTCTGTCTTCAAAGGAGCATTTTCAGATAAAGTTTGAAAGTAGCGCTTGGGATTTGAGAATTATTATGAACGTTTCTTTTTCACTGGGCAAGAGAGGAGAGTATCCAAAAAATCTATCCAAAGAAGATGATAATGCAACCAAAGCACACTTAGAACCCAGTACATGTCCACGAAATATGATTTTTATCAATTTGATTTGAATCTCATTTGAAAGTGGTTTGAAATGTGATCCCAGAGTGATTTCTAGAGCTGAGTGTCAGTTTGGATCGTATTCAGGATGCTATGGCAGCTCAAATTTGATTTTTAAAGTGTCTTTGGTCCCTTTCTGACTCCACACATAATGACAACATCAAATTCAGAGTGACAGAGGTGCATCAGAGTTTCCTCAGCAGAATACAGGCTGCTGCTAGCAGAGTTACCCTGGTGCTATGAAGGAACTCTGTGCTGCAACTCAACAGTTGTTTGGAGGATGAGATGAGGAATCTCAATTTCTCATACTCTATGAGCTGAGGAACATTCAGTCGGCTGTTGTCTTGACCTTCACTACTACATGCCACTAACTTATGCACACTGGACCTTTATCTATCGCTTAATGCCTTTGTCTCTTAGCTCTTACTGAGGTTAGGATTTACCTGAAGGATAGCTGTTTTGCTCCAGTTTCACTGTGGGAACATGGTCATTACAATATAATTCATGTTTTTCACTCAACTCATACAACTGCGATGCTTAAGTCACCACTAGACACTCAAATCCAATCTGATTGCTTACAAATAGCAGTGTGGACAGTCACTTCAAAGATGTGATTGACTCGCCTGCAGTCTGAACAAAGCCTGAAAGCAGTTTTTAGACAAATCTCGTTGCTCTTTTGTTTAAACCGCGGCTCTTTTCATCGCACTACTCTGCCCGATTCACCCACTAACAGCTTTAATTCAAGGTAAACTGGGTTGATTACAGTGTCATTCTACCATCACTCTTTGTCTTGAAAACACATTTGGGTCCTTTATCTTACCGGTCTTTCCAAGAAAGGGTCCACTTTAATCATTAAAAAAAACAGTGATGCAGTGCTTAAACCTTCTAAAGACATTTTTCATTATATCAATAAATCGAAGGATATACTGTATGGATATAAAACGTGTCCTGTTCTATCTTCATCTCTCCATCCTCTCCTCTCCTCTCCTCCTGGTGCATTGCTTTTGCCAAGCGCCTTAGCGTTGAGCTGCTCTCTTTTCAATACCGCTGATTAAAAATGTCTGATGCATCAACACGACTAAGCTGATTACAGATTTAGTTTCCCTGAGCAAAGGTTTCCAAAGAGTGCCAGGGAAAAGTGGGAAAGAAGTGTGGAATAATAGAACACACAGAGTCAAAGCGGCTGAATTGCGTTGAGTGTTTAATTTTTGAGAGTCCGTGTGTGCGGGTGTCTGTGCGTGTGTGTATGTGCGACTGAGGGAGCACGCTCTTCTGTATCTGTGCGAATCGCTTTGAGTGTGACTGAATATGGAGTGTGTAATTTTAAGAAGCAAACCTCTTAGGAAGGAAGAGGTAAAATGGAAAAAAAAAGATTTTGTGAGTGTGTGTTTGGGTGTGTGTGTGTGTGCAATGACTGTTTTGCTGGGAGAACCTGCCCTTTTCTGGGATGCAGAGGGCTCAGTTATGACTGAAAATGGTCATGGTTTTCTTTCGTGTCTTCCTCTTGCGTCCATCTCTTTTAACTATCCATTTCTTCTCCCAGGCCAGCGTTCTCTCTCACATCTGGGTCATGTGGCTTTACACATCCTTTATTGTTACAGTCCTAATCTGTATCTTTAAGGGTCTCCGTGCCCCCCAACGGCGACACATCAATAATATCAGCCAGATCATAAACCTGCAGCCTTTCCTGCTTTTGTAATAGCCGTCTTTTGTGTCTCTTTTCAAAAGACTGACATGCTTTGTTCACAGTCTGTCTCACACTTCTGGCCCTCTGGCTAAAGAGGTTTATAACAGTAAGCATCAGTAAGCTCTGCCCTGAAGCTGTGTGCACCCTGGTGCCCACTCCAAAGTGCAGAGGACAACCGTCTCAGATGGAAAATGATTTGGGAAATAATCTGACCTCTTTTAACACAGATCTTTGACTCTAAGTTGGGTGGATGGAACAACATTATTTATTAAGCAAATATGCCTTTCAACTGATATTAATATTAGATATGTGTGTTTTAGTTAAATTTTTGCACTGGCACTCAATAATGCAGGATATGCTATTCAGATTGTATTATTGACCAAAAAGAAAATGAAATCCATCCTGGTTAGTGTGATGCAGATTAAACCACAAACTTCATTTTGAAAAAAGAAACCCTGTTGTTACCCTCCCCTGAGCTTGAGTTTTTGACATGTGTCAAAGGCTTTGTTTTCCTGAATTTGACTTGGTACTGCAGAAAACCCCTGGCAATAACAAAAATGACGTTCATACTGCTGTTATCAAGCATGTCTGCATGCCGACAAAGTCAGTGTCCCATTTAGTTTTGTATCTCCAGGCTACACATTGGCATGACATCACAGACTCTGTCATTTTTTCGCAGTTTATCTGTCCAGAAATGCTGTGCTGTCCACTGAATAAGTTGTTTTTCTCCCAGAAATCATAAAAAAAATTGAAAGAAAACTAAATCAAGATTCTGGCTTAATCAGGTGGGTAGGGAATCATTCGATTTATTTTATAGACAAAATCAATAATTTTGCATATAAATAATCAGTATTTTGATACAATTTTTTAAGTTCCCTTGGAAAAGATCACATGATTTGAGTTCTCGAATGTAAAAATACCAGAAGTAGCTTTAAATATCAGTTATATGGCTGAAATACATTCTAGCTTCTAAAGTGTATAGTGTACTTATGGAAACTGTTTAATGCTGAAAAGACAAAAATTATGGACTTCAAGAGCAAAAACTCTGATCAGATAGTGTCACATAGACAAGTCACTGGCCACTAACTCAAGCACTGAGAGTGAACATGGATAATAAGCATCCAGCTGCAGTGCATTTTCATTAAAATGCCTCTTTATTTCAACTGGAAAGTTTTCTTCCTTTTGTTTTAAAAGAGATCTAGTGATGTATAGAAACAAGTCACATCATCAGGAAACATATGAGCAATCAAAAGAAGCCATATTATTTATAATTTCTATAACTGGACTGAATTAATGGATAAAGGTTCCTCTGACATTCTATTAATATTTCATAGATATTAAAGTAGCCAGATAGCATGTTCACAACTTCCAGAGTCAGCTATTTAAGGCCCATCCAACGGGCAAGCTTTAACACTGACTCACCAACCCGTCTATTTGCCTGATGCTCGTTTTTTTAAGGCCCTGCAGGCAGGATGAGAAAAAAAAAAAAACAGACCGAGTCATATGAAGAGAGATTCTGATGTTCCAACACTATCTCATATTTTTCTCTGCATAAATGAGAGTTGCTGTTTAAAGCAATTAAAACATACGTCTTAAAAACACGGGAGGGAGGACTATGGGGCATAAATAGATGTTGTGGGTTAGAGTTGGCATAGATACATAGGTATGAAAGATCCAGAATATGAGTGAGCAACTGTGTGTGTGTGTGTGTGTGTGTGTGTGTGTGTGCGTGTGTGTGTGTGGATGTGTTTGTAAGTGTGTTGACAGGTTGAAATCATCTAAAATAAAAAAAAGAAAAAGAAAAAACAGTTTGTGTAATAACTTTACACACAGTTTTAAAAACAAACAGGAAGCAAAGAACCTGGCATGTGATTGATATGTTTTTGCAAGAGAGTGAGCCAGCCGGTGTTTGCATGTGTGTATCACATTGACTTTGGACCGGTGATCGTTTGCTGTTTCCAAGAAATGGTTGATTCACTTCGTGGACTAATGATTTACTTTGATATTTCTAAATGTGCATAAAAGCAAAAGAGACATGACCATGAAGAAGCTTGAACGTGTGTTTGGCAAAGCAAACTTTGAATCGGCCATCACCTAAATTAAATTGATCATTTTTCCCTTCTAATCTGTTTTATAAAATAGGATGTATATGTTGTCTTTTTTTAATCTAGTCTAAATGTAAGTTAAGTGTTATTATTGGTTTTAAGACTGTGCTCCGTTAAAATAACAAAAAACGCTCTGCGGAGGAAGCTCCACATCAACTGTGTCACACGACCTGCAAGAAATCCCTCCGTTGCCAAATTTCCAGGGTTTCCAAATTTATTGAGGGTGCATGAATGAACTTTGTTCTGCCAGTTTCTGGTCTGACTGGATGGATTGTATTATCCACACAAAGACTTGCACTGTGGATCATGAAGCATTTTCTACAAACCAGGGACTGGACTTTTTTGCTGAAAATTAAAGTTATGAGAATAAGGATGATCATTCATGTCATGGAGCTATTCTGTGGTCAGAAATGATTATGTGGTTCAGTCTAAGAAAATACGTCACAGTGTTTGACAAAAAGTACTGTAAATAATGTCACATTTAATCATTTGACTTTATATCACTGTACCACTGTATTTAGAGCGCAAATGCAAATGACTCTGAGTACAGTTTACAACGAAGAACATAGAAAAAGGGTTTAGAAACCTGCATTCAAATATCTCATTACACCTTGTATAGCACACAGTCACCTTATGAGTAGCATTTCAGTGAGATATATGGACTTGGTTTTTATTTTGTTTAAAGAGATCTTAGGAAGCATTTTTTTTTTACTTATTTCACTGGGAGATGTTAGTGCTAACTTAAAGCAAAAGAAACATTATCGTTTTATTTTTATTTACATATCAAGAGCCAATTTTTCTGTTTAGAACAGTGATGCCTTCGACTATATATAGTCAGACAGAAGGAGGACCCTGTAGAAAACCTATGGTTTGTATATGTGTGTATGTGTATGCGTGGGTGCGTGTGTGTGGGTGTGTGTGAGTGTTTTAAGGCATGGGTGTGTGCACACACTGGGCGATTGAGTGGAGGGAGCAGGGAGCTAAAGAGGATGGAGTGAATGAAGCAAACTCTAATCACAAACTGCCACAGGTACTTATCCATGGGCCACTCCAACAGAAACACGCAGTCAAACACACACACACAAGCATACACACACACAGACAGACATATATAGATATCCACACCTAACCACTCAGTCAAATACACTTGGTTACATACAAGCACAAACTATGTACTGATATTCACACACACAGAAGCCTCAGTCGGATACATTAGGCTTTATCAAAAGAAGAACATAGAAAAACGGCTCATTTAGTTTCAATCTATTGGTGACATCAGCTGGCAAACTGCTGTCTGCTGAACTTATTTACTTTGCTTCCTTCAGCTTCACCAGTAGTTTCACTTTTAGCACTGATGAGTCCCATATGGAAACAGGGTCACCTGCAATTATCAGTGGAAGACAACGGGTGACAGGGTGAAACAGAGTGACAGGAGCAAGGGAGAGTACAAAGAGGGAAAATATAAAGACACAAATGGGCCAAAGACAAAACAACAGAGTACTGCTTCCAAAGAGATGAGTAAAAACAACACTAAAAAACAGGAATTATGCAAAACATGCATATTATCTTTTTGTAAAAATGCAGCACTAAAAATCTGTATCTTCTTGATCTTGAAACTTGGTTAATTTGGTCGTTTCATATGTTTTCCCTTTGTGCTTGCTCAAGTGGCAGAGGAGGCAGAGTTAAGTGGATGATCCATGCAAATTAATTAATATTTCTTCAACAGAACTTTTTCTGTTTCAATCTATAAGCTAACTCTACTACATGACAGCTCAGTTAAGTTGTGGTGTTCCTCAAAGCTAAGTTCTTGCCACCCTTCTCTTTTGATACACATGTGCACATAAGAGCCAATAAAACCTTCAGATCGTAGCAACCTACCTCAAAATTTGCCTCTCTGATATTTAATCCTGGATGTCGTAAAATTTCCAGACAATAATTATGATAAGGCTGAGGTCATTGTGTTTGGCTCTTTTGGTATTAATCTTTGTAGTCTGTTTATTAATATTATGCTCAGAATCTGGAGGTTATACTTGATGCCATCTTTTGTTTTGCCTATCAGTATAATAATGTTGTCACTTTTGTGTCCTCCAGCTAAACATTATCTCTTAAATTAGGTGATTTTTATCAACTTATCAACTATCAACTTTTACTCCTAGTTTAATTGCTGCAGTGCACCAAATATTAGCTAGGAATCAATTCACCATTTCCAGTTGATACCAAATTCTGCTGTTCATGTTAATGTAAATTTAATGCAAGACACATACCATGGTGCTCTCATGTGAGCCATACTGAGCTACGACGACTGATTCCTACTTGAGTCTGTAGAAGACAGGAGGAACCACAGACCAAA
Organism: Acanthurus tennentii; assembly: GCA_029783805.1. Lineage (NCBI taxonomy): Eukaryota > Metazoa > Chordata > Actinopteri > Acanthuriformes > Acanthuridae > Acanthurus > Acanthurus tennentii. The sequence goes on along the minus strand of JAPZDZ010000024.1, from coordinate 9,730,943 downwards.
TGTCTTCAAATCTGGAGTACAACGTTGGATGTTCTGATGAAATCAAAGCAATGATGAGGTCAAAAATTGGGACAGAACAACATGGTCAGTGACTTAAAAAAAAAAAGTTTAGTCCTCATATTTGACAAAGACAAAAAGGGATACTGTGTGAGAGCCAAAACAAAATGACTTTTTCTGAGGAGACAAACAAAAAAGAAAAAAAGGATAATGCAAGAAAGAAAAAGAAAACAAAAGGGTGAAAAAGGGAGAAAATAGGCAGACCAGAACATAGAATTAAATTTAGTAAGACGGAAAAGGAAGGAAATGGTTTGAAATAAGGAGAAGAAAAAAAATTAGTGGGAAAAAGGAGAAAAGGCAGAGAGAAAACAAATCCAAAGAGAGCGAGAGGATGGGAGGAAGAGACTGTGTCTTTGCCCTCATCCTGTCGCCTGCTGTTTTAAATCGGGCTCTGGGTCATTAATCAGACTATCACAGCAAAGTCTGAGGGAATTAGCCATACGTACAGAACAGGAATTAAACACACACACACAAAAACACACACGTACTCACAAACCAGTGTAACTTTCTTCCTTTCATTGCGCATAAACACACACTCTCATGCACGTTATCTCTCACACAACCACCCACCACCACACCATTTTTACATGAGCCTTAAGTGCTGCACACACACACGCACGCACACACACTTTTCTCCATTTTACACATGCTCAGACACACGTAAAGAGAAACAGAAACCCATACACAGGTGAAAATAACTTATTTTCTAAACAACACGGTGTGAAATTAGAGCACTCAGAGCTTCAGCTCCAGCTGCTTGACCACAGAACGAGGAATATTTACAAAAGATGTGTTTTTTTTTACCACAGCAGAAGATAATGCACTTAATCTCGCTGCAAGTGTAAAAAAAACAACATATACTTTACTAATACTTAAAATGATTTACAGGACATAAATTGTTAATAATTTGCAAGCATTCTTGACTGAGTTTGTAATATCATTCCTTCTGTAGGTTAGAGCTGAAGCCATTTTATGGAGTTCCTCTGTATGTTTTGATTGGCCAAGTTTCTTGTCATTGCAAACAAGAGCTCTAGGATTTTGAACAGGCTTTGTGCTTCGGACAGACTACCTTCACCCTTCCTTACTTGAAGAGAACTCAGCCTCAGAGGAAGACTAAGCCAAGCCAACATTTTTAACCCTTGCTTGGTGACCCCGGTCAACCAGCACCAGCAGTGCTTTTTTTCAGTTCAGCAGGACATTGTTGCCAAACAGAAGGATGCATGAAATGACAGTTACATTGGGTCCTCTACCTTGGAGGAATGCAACATTGCACACACAAACAAACCAAAAAAGTCCATCAAAGGGTTTGCTGGGTATCAACAAGGTCATTAGAAATGATCAAAGTTAATCTATTTACACAAACTCTGATAAAAAAAACATCTTTAAAAGATATTATTTTAAATATTTGACTCGGTGGTGGCATGATATTAACACCAGGGGTCACCAAAGTTAGTATTCATCCTTCTCTGGGCACCAGATATATCTGAATCAAAATATGTACCATCCATCCAATAATTACTGAGTTATTTGAATCTGTTTCACAATGACAGAACAAACCCAACAATCTCATGATGAAATAAAGTGAACCTGCCACAAGCTGCTTGATACTGACTCCCACAGCTACTCTTTGGTGCATTTTTTTTTTTTTTTATGGTTTTTATCTCTCTGCAATCGGCATTGCAGAACCCTCATTGGACAAGATCATCAAATGCTATTCAAGGTAGATAATTGAGATCCTTAATGCTGCAACATTCATCTAAATATGTGTGTTACAGTGCCCATGTGGGCTGACATACATAGATAATGAGTTAAAAATCAGGAGGGAATAATCAGATAATGGTGATCTACATAAGGCAATTACAAGACACAGAGAGGAATCATGGCTCCTTAGCTTCAGTACATTTATTGCTTCTCAAAGACTAAACTAGACGATTGGAATCCCAGACGCCATAATTCAACCAAATTGTTGTTGCAGAGGGACTCTTGCTAGATTTATATCCTCAATACAACAGAACCATATGGACCAAACGATGCCGGCCTGCTGTTCTGGTACATATAGATGAGAGTGATTAGAAACATCCTCTTTATTGTGGGTCACACAGAGGGAAAGGTTGAGAAAAACTACACTCATAACCAGGCTGTTGATACATGATGGATCCAGGACACCATTATGGTAAGTATTTGTCTCCTCACATGCCATTATCTGATTAATAGCTATAGAGGCTGGGTATTTCTTCAAACGGGCAATGCATGCATATAAAAATTATTGCTTTGTATTTGTAAACAATCATTGTCATTAGGAATGCTTAATGATTGTTCATTTTTACGGACAATATAATTTTATAGTGAAGTTTTATACAAATTGAACAGTGTCCTTCATCCTAAGGATTGTTGGAATTTACTTGAATAATATTATTACATGTTTAATTGTTGTTGCAAACTTGTATAAATTAGAGATATCAGACATTTCCTGGTGCTTGGTTGGTTTTTCAAGTTGTATTCATCTTATGACATTTTGGTCATAGACACATAATTTCACTCACAAAATGAATTCTAGACATAAAAATATAGGTAAAAATCCTACATCCGAAAAAGTCATGGCAATATCACATACACAGGAATAATCTGGACTTTAAAGAGCAACAGGTTTTCTATAATACACCTTACTAGATGCTTTAATTCACATCATGTGTTAGTTCCCATGCATTTAACCTGCCTTCTTGGCAACGACAACCACTATTCATAGTATCCTATGAATAGTGCTCTTGCACAAGATGCGGACAGAGAGGCTGCAACAGTGGAGTTTAGCTGTTCGATGAAAAGAGAGGGAGCCTTCTGCTCGTATGCCTCGGTCGAGGAAGATGGGGGCAGGGTTCTGCTGCTGACACATTGAAGAGGCTGTTGACTTGCAACCACACATGGTGGGTTTTTCCTTCCTAGATGGAGTCATATCACTGTGTTACACCAACGGGATATCCCTGTGATGCTCTGATTGGCCCGCCATCACTTAACACTCCACTCTCCATGGTCTGTTAAAACAACCATGCCTGACACTGAACTACAACACCAAGTCTGTTCAACTGTTGCCATGACCAGTTTCCACTGGCTTGTTTTCATTGCCTAACACTTCCTCACTCTGGTGCTGAGAAAGAACAACAGTGGGAAAGAGTGAGAGAGATGAAGATGGGCTTCATGCAAGAGCCACTCATGTAGACGGATTCATTCTTATGCTGCACAAATAAGATATTTGTCAATTCATTTTTAATTCTTATATGATTTAAGATCATTTACAGTACACATAGTTTTCCCCATATGAGATAAAGATTCTCTCATGTATGAGAAGAATGAGCTGACGAACAGACTTGCTGTTAGAGTTCAGCACATCTACTTGTTTTTGATCACAAGGCAAAAAAACAACTAACTTTGACATGAAATCATGATGCCTTAATCTAAAATAACACAGAGACTACAAAGATACCCAAATTAACCAAAAATTGAATCTAAAACAGTCTAAAAATAATACTCAGTTCACAAACCATTATTTTTTTTTTTTTTTTTTTTTTTTTGCATAAGATGACACAGCAACATTTTAGAAAGTTGTCAAGAAAATTTTTTCTTATCGACAGCTGACTCAGGCTCAGTGTGCAGGTCGCTCTGAATAATATCTCTGGTATTCACACCTCCGCCAGACTGCCTCTCATATTACTCATGCAAGTCTACCATACTGTTTATGTCTGTGACTGTCACAGTGCGGCTTTGCTCCAATAACACATCATTCAACTGTACTGTTGATATTTTATCATTGCTTAACTCGATCATACAAAACTTCTACAAGCAGGACTAGAAGTCTGTAGAGTAATTGCCTTCTTTCTGGTCTTTGGTAACATTGTTGTAAATTATTTTTGACCATAAAGAGGTACAGGTAGCTTCATATAACAACTTCAGAAGCACATTTTAGAAGGTGGCATGTTTGTGCAGTTATGAAGGTTTGTTGAATCCATCTTGGATCGCTCTCAGGCACAAACCTCACTTTTACAGCCCATTGTCCTTGAGATGACACAGCCTTTCCACAGTCAAACAACACAAGTCCAATGAAGAGAAATGACAGAACATGGAACCACCATCATCCCCTGGGAGTTAACTGGTGAGTCTAATGCAGGGGTTGAGGAGAGCCATGGCCACAATCTGCCACCCTGCTGTCATGTCAAACATTCATTTGAGAAGATTGCTGAAGCCATATAGAAGCATTTTATCTGTGCAATCACATCGAGCTAATGGACTTCTACATTTCTATTTTGTTCCTTTTTTGCTAAAGTGGCACTCATGAATGCAAGAAATAACAGGATGAAAGCTAGGAAACACTTTGCATTTAAAAGAATGTAAATCTTCAAAACCCTCTCTATTTGCGTTTGTTGTGGAGGGGTCAAACAGTTTACCGTGCTACTTTAGTGCTAAAATGGGTTAATCATACAAATTGTTGTTGTTTAACAAGCCTCAAGGGAAAAGACTGCCAGGGTATCTGATCTTTGTCAGCTATTTACAGTCGCAAAAATAACAATTTGGAGTCAGACAAGGGTATTGTACATGAAGGGGGGGAAGAAATATAGATTTATATATAGATTTTGAGCAGAGGCCAAAAGGGAAGATGGAAGTAAGAGGTAATGTAGAAGGGCTGCAAGTAAAGAGAGTGAGGACTTAAAAAAAACACATTAACATATGCACAGACAAATGCATATTATGGTCTACGTTGGCAGGCCCGTGACTCCAAGGTCATCATGACATATGCAAAAAAATCAGTGTTTCTGCAGATGTGCAAACAGACACACTGCTCATTGCATGGTTAATGAAATGGCCACAGTCAGGCTTACCTTCGCCGCAGCCCATTTTGATGTGACTAATGTTGCCTGACTCACGTACCCAACTGTGAGGAAACAGTATGCACAAACACACACACACACAGATTCAGATGCCAGTTTAATTAATACATATATTTGCCTGATGCAGGGTCAAAGATGTGAGGAACATCGAACGTACAGATAAGCAGACACGTAGAAAGCTATTCATCACAAGTGAGCGGTTGCCAGGGTAATATGGGTCACCGGTCCCTCAGCTATGTCCTCACATCTGAGAGGAGGGAAGGAAAGAGCAAGAGAGAGAAAGATGGAGAGAAATGAGAACAACAGAAGAGCAGATGGTATGAATAAGCAGTGGAGGTGGTGAAGAGTTCTGGCATGAGTTTCCTTACCTGAGGCCATGACAGCTTTACTTCTTTTCAGTAAAACATTGGTTCTCTGGCCACTTTAGACTCGTCTTACTGTGACTGTGGAGTTATTTTACTGTAACTACTTATTATGTCCTTTTAATACACCTGGGCTGATGTGAAATACTCTGCAGTGTTGTACAAGGACACTTTCCTGTAAATGTCCCATATACTTTTGCTTTGACTCTTGCTTTTAAAGGGTCCTTTAACCTGCCTATTAGGTGTGACTCATTTAGACTGAGTAAACGTCTCTAAAGAAAAGGCTTCTGAGAGAGGAATGATGCTGTTTATGACCTATTCTGAGAGCAAGAATATTATTAAGGTCTGCATGGGAATACAATTGCAGCAAAGAAGGAAAAGGTGCGAAGAAGTGACAGAAAAAGGAGGGAACTTGGAGCAACAAACACGGATAAATAAGACAGGTAGGTGTGTATTGATGTTACCCCACTGGAAAGAAAAGGTAGATTTTTATTCAAAATCCATAAAACCTAAAAACTGATTTTGTTTGCTGCTCTAAATCCCTTTTATTAGCCCAACTTGCTCTCTCCTGTTTCTGCCTCAGTGGATGTTATCATAACATTTATTAGAGCCCTGCAAATCTTCTATGTATTTTCTGTGATCACAGGGTGTGCATGGCAACATTTATCAAAATGTGTATGAGAACACATGCATAGAGTGAACGCATGCATGCATGACAACCTCTAATTGAAGGTCTTGAAAGGATTTTTCCTCTGTTGTCTATCAGGTCATCTGGTATCCCAACATTTGAAACAGAAGAGAGAGAGGTCCCCCTTATTCCTTTTGTTTTCACTTTAAAAGGGTAAATGCAGGCAAAGAACATTTTGCACATTTTGTCCTTTTTTGTCCCTCAGTTACCTTTCTTGTGTTAGATACTTCACTTCTGCTCCAGACTTGTTGTCCAGAATGTTTAGTTTATATGGTTATGTACTAATGAAAACAAACATAAACATTTTCATGCATTTTTGTAATATTCTTCAAATAGATCCCCAAAGTCCTACCTCAAGGAATAAATTTGATCTAGTTTTAACTGCACAGAAAAATGGATGGCACAATGATAAAAAGTATTTTAAATGTGAGGGCTTTAATTGACTTAACTTGCCTGAAAATGAAGGGTGGCAGGATGGAGAGATAAATGGAGTTAAACTTTGTGGTTTTTCACTATGAAGCCGCAATCTTGCATTATTGATGTAGAAAATTTCAACAAAACAAAAATGTTCTTCCTTATTCCCATTATATTTTTTTAAACAAGTTTGTCCCTGTGTTTTATTACTTGAATCCTTTCGGAACACTTTCTCTGAGCAATTTCCATGTATTCATCTATTCTTTGTGAGAATATAATTAAAAATTCCCTAAATTAATTGGCTGCAACACAAAAAATTGAGTACAACCACACAACATGCACTGTGTGCAAAGACAACCATGGAGGTACGTATGGCTGCTTGTGCATTAATTGCATCTCTGATCTGCTGACAAAAACTTGATCAAGGTGTGCATCTCATTTCCCTTTTTGAAATGGATTAAATCCACAATAAACTCCGCTGTCATTCTCAATATCCTGCTCAACAAGCAGTCAGGCTGATGGCTGAAATGATTACAGGAAGTGGCGGGGAAAGTTATCCTGGCTTTTCTTTTAATGGGCAGATACTCTGACAGAAAGACACAGGAAGTGCAACTCATTTATCTGTCAAAATGAAAGACTAATTGAGTCAGATAATGAAATATTTTGGCTAATACAGGATGAGATATCTAGTTGAACAAAAGCAACGGAGGGAAGTGGGAGGACATTATTTCTGTGTAATGAAACACTGCATCTTGTTGGCTTTTTGCCCACAAGCTAAGGTTTTTGGCTCAATAGTAGTAATAATTGCTGCCGCCATAACCTGGTTATTCAGGTAACTCTGCAAAATGGCTCAGACTGTCACAAAATGAAATTACAGTCTAACAAATGTGCCCATAAACAGCAGCACAGGTTTAGTGGCTGCTGACAGAGGCACAAAATACTGTAGGCCACTGTAACTTTTTTTAAAAGGAAATTTAGATTGATTGACTCGAAGTGCATCTGAACAGTAACTATTTCACAGGAGGAGCAGAATCTGTGTAAAACTCACTTCTGGCAAGTCACTGTAAAACTAAATCAGCCTGTGTTTCCTCTGTTTTTTTTTCTTCTTCAGTCTCATCCTTGTCCACAACAAAACCATCTCCCTATTTTGTGTTTGGGTCAGCAAATGCACATCATTAGATAAAAATGCATGAAACATAAAGCTTCATGGGTGACGGGTGATGCAAGGCACCAGCTAGAATCATTATTTTTAATCATTCAGTAACTCTCCACGGCTTTGTTTGGCGTTGACCTTGAAGGTAGCATGTGAGCACTGGTTTGTACAGTCCTTAAGATGGGTCTGAAGGTCGAAAGTTATGGAAAAACTTGAACTCAACTAGATTCCTTCCACAGAATTAGCATTCACCCAGTCACTGTATAAGTAGAGTAATGCTATGCAAGGTCATACCGAGGATTCCCATCGCTGCTTACGTCAAGAGACTGAGGGGAATGCGATGGAGAGAGTTATTAAACAGAGAAATCTTTACAGTAGGATTCCCCGGTACGTCCTTGAACCCTCTTATGTATTTCCGTACATCTACAGTCCCTGGAGGGAAACGTATGGTTCTTTTGAAGAACATGAGAGAAGCTGATTATCATGTGACACAGCAACCCTTACCCACACTCTTACTATTTCTCTTTCATTCCTTTTACCCATGATTCTGCATGAGCATTTCTGCTGTGAAACAGTCTTACGTGAGAGATGAGTAACTGTGTGTGTTTATTCTTAACTCATACATGGTTTCAGTAAATACAGCATATGGGCATTTGTACATGTGTGTCTTAACTTGGCTAACTTCCGCTGCTGATTGTCCGAGCTTAAGGCAGCATGATGCGCAAACAGCACACCGAACAAACACACATGTACAGATACAAACTCATGTTATCTACTATTGATTATTTAAACTATTTACGTTAATTTTCTCGAAAGTAAACATGAAGGTAAAAATTATTTTGTTAAGAAGTTGTGGGTTTTTTTTTAGTACAGCCGAAAAAAAGGCTAACTTTAAAATTTAAACTCCACAGGTAGATGGGGAATGCTCAAAAAGCATCATTAGTTTTGGCGGTAGCAGGGTTGTACTCTTTATTTAGAGAGAGGCATAAGTTCAGACCGCTAGCTGAGCAGAGAGACCTGATCTCCTTCTGTGTGAAAAAAGTGGTCAAGAAAGCAAAGAAACCGATCAGCGAGTCTGAACATGTTCTGTCCTGTCAATTCACCGCAGGCTCTACAGGACCAAGCTTCAGTCTCTCTGCCATCAGACTAAGAAGCCAACGGCAGGCTTGTAAAACGACTTTTACATTATTTCAAACATGACATCCAATTACAGTTGAAAAAAGCTAAAATATAACTATCTTGCAAATAAATTGCTCCTCTTGGCATCAAGAAAGTTGCCTCAGCCTGAATCTGTTTGAAATCCAATCTACAGATGCAGGTTCACAAATTATCTGGTGTTATCCCTCAGTGTTGCTTCAAAACGATCAAGTTAGAAGAAACTCCTGAATAAGTTAAAGCGATTACCTAAGTTAACTATAACAATTCACACCAACACACACTGTGACACACATAAATCAATCACACCTGATATATGGACGGTGTGGGGTCACACTTCAGTCCGGCACTTAAAATAATTTCACTTTCAGCGGAGCCACAAATGGAAATTTCAAAAGCGATCAGCGCTTTGCTGCCTGGCTGGAATAAACGAGGAAGACCTTAAATAGTCATGCAGTTCCATCTGAAAGGGTAATTGTTAAGTAATGGTATGCGTTGTGAGCACCACTTTGCTTCTTTCCCAGAAGAAGAGGGCTGAAGATGGGGAAAGGGTGGTGGTGGGGGGGGTTGTAATGTGTTACAGAGCACAGATGGTGCAGCATTTTTGATGGTAACTATAGGAAAAAAGGGAACGCAGGCAGACAGATGCAGTAGATTTATGGCCACATTAATACATAGTTATGAAGACAGTGAGAGAAAGAGAGCATTCAAGTATCTTACTATTGACTATTTCTGTCCCTGCATAGCAATAAAAAAGGAACAAGGAAGGAAAAGAAGTGGAAAAGAAAGGGAGCCAGAACAACTAACGTATTAGCTGACTGTTGGCTGTGGTCCTTGTCGAGTGTTAAAAGTGCAGCTTTTTGGCCAAGACACACGCAACATGAGGTGACACAACGGTCAGCTTTCATCACCACTAGTTTTTTGTTATCAGTTTGGTGTGTTATAGGGTTAAAAGCAGACTTTTTTGTTGAAGGTTCATACTTTCGTAGAAGATTCATTCAGAATGGGTTTAAATGAAACTTAACCATGCTAATGACCTCTCTTTCCCTCAAAAAAGGCATCACTGTCAAAACTTTATCAATGGTGCAAGTTTGAATGCTCAAATTTGCAAAAGTTCTACTTGACGGCAAAGATTTGCTTTGATTGCCCCGCAAGCGAAATCAGTTATCATCACTATTCAATTAAACAAGTTAGTTTGCTCTCAGATGATCTACAGTGCCACCTGGAGTTGCAAAGAAGTTAATACTGCACCAACCAAGTTTTAGGAGTGGATGACTTGTCTGTTTTATGCATAGTGAGCTCATGCTGATCCACTCAGACAGCAATTTTTTTTAATTTTGCTTTCAGAAAAATATCAAATAGGTGACGCTAAATGAAAGGTTTGACCAATAATGTGTAAAAGCAGTTCTTACTTTCCTAACCACTTATATAACCACAGAGACCAGGCCTTCTTGGAAAAATAAATCACCATCTTTGAGGTTTCTTTGACTGTTCTAACTTGTTTCAGGTGATTTTCTCTTGTGTGTGTCTTCTCCTCTACTTCTATTATTTTCTCTCTTTTTAATTTTAATTTCCTCATTTTTTCAACACAATCCACCTCTCCTGCTCTCCTTGTTCCATTTTCTTGTTCATTATTCGCTGGCACATGTCACATCCTTGTGTGTGACTCACTTAGGGCCACACACTTCTCACCGTCAGCAGTTCTATTAGTGTATAAAGAAACACACAAAGACACCAAAACGTATATTCCTGAGTAAGCACTGACATCCATATGATGAGCTCTGACTCCGGCAAATCCCATGAGGCTCCATGCACAATGCTTACATACACACTGTACTTTGCATCCACCTGCATACTGAAAACACGACTTCTACATCAATTTCTAATTCTGTGCAGTAAAAAAGTAAATGAACAGTGACAAATGTGTGACTATTTAAAGATCTGAGAGACACATTTTGTGCTATTGTATAAATTTCACCCTTTTGAGCCTTGTTTCCAATTAGCAGACATCCTGTTATCTTGTTAACCATCTGAGAACAAATTTTCTTTCAAATAAAATCAACTGAGAACCTTTTGTGCTGCACTCAAGTCTCTTCACAGCCTGCACCCGAAAAGTGACACTTCTGTATTTCAATGCAACAGCATTTAATTTAAAACTTGACAGTTTACAACTTGGTCTTAAGCCCAGCTTTCATTCACACCTTTGCTATATACGCTCTTTAACATGTAGTGCCACCAAATGCTGCACAGCCCTGAAACCCTGCTCTCCACCATTGTCAGCCTTTCAATATTAATTACAGCCATCCAAGCAGGGTGATGCACGTTGCACAAATCCTATTTGAATGGAAATTATTTTCAGCAGTGCGTGCAGCGTGACGAAATCCACACTCTGAACGGACTGTGGACGCTGCAGCTACATCACATGTCTGCACATGACATGATAACCGATCAACTCGCCAACCAGACCGATACATAAAAAATGAAGATGACAGACTGAAGGTTGAACTCAAGAAAGGAATCAGACTGATGCTCACACCTGTGTTTGACATGTTGTGACATGGCGTTAAAACTGAACACAGAATCCAACAGTAAGATTGATTTTCTTAATTTCTTATCATTCTGTTTGCTGACGGATCTGCCAGACAAGTATTTGCTGCAGTTTCATACCATAATACGCCACAATGAACAATCATGCAGACAACAACAAAGCCATATTTCCATGTGTGAACATACTTCGTTGTTTGACTAATTCAGCCCTATTTTTGCCCTCTGCCACCCTCAAATAATTGATTTTTCTGTCCGCATGCATAAAGTCATAATCTGATACTATTTAAGGGCTCACAGAACACTGTGTCTTTAATGGTACAAATACATGTATAATGAAGCTTTTAATGTTTATGATATGAAATCATCTTTCAACTTAATACTGAAGAATATTTATGATGTCTAATGCATGTAGCATATCTCAGTAACATTTAAAAACTACATGTCATTTTCTTTGCAGTCAGTTGTCCCACATTAAATCTCTATTATGATTATGTATGTATACGTCATTTGTCTTTTTTGCCAGTAAATGTAGAAATCCTGCAAAGATTTAGAGGTTTGGTTGGATTTGTCAGCCCTGCATCTGGAGTGAGACAGGCCTTTCATGTGTCCTCTTGCAATGATATCTGCAGGGCTCATGTGTATTATCATATACACGCAGACATCTCACATATATCAACGTGCACACACGCTTGCATAAAGACATTTTAGCCCTTGCAGTAAAAGGACATACAGCATATCTTAGAAAGTCCTAATTTTTTCTTCAAAATTGCCCCAAATTAAACAATTAAAAAAGCAAAAAGGTCAATCGGTGACATGAACTCAATGCCCACAGCAATCAGTCTCACACTTTAGCTGCTCATAAGTTAAAATAAAGGAGGATAAAAGGACAAGATAAACATTCTGATATTATAAGTCAGAACTAGTTAAGGGTTTGTTGTTGTTGGAGACTTAAGTTTGGCATTTGTCACAAAATACCTGTTCTGATTCTGGTTTGAACAAAATGAAATTTATCACAGTTGAGATGTTGTACATTTTGTTCAGTAAACCGTATCACACACTCTTCGACCAACCACACACTAGCAACACAAAGATAAAAACACAAATGCGCGCAAACACACACATCACTGTTCACTGCGTTTTATTGTTGGCACATCATTTGCAAGGTTATCTTCCAAACTTGACCTTACCTGCTCCTTCACAATCTCAGCTCTGTGATACATGAATGTAGCATATTGGCACATTTGGTTCCCATAATTCCAACATGGTGACGTCAACAGGATTAAGGGATGCTGTAGTAAAGCCGTGAGGATATATTCTACATCCCATCTGTCGTTAAAAACAGAAAGGACATATTTATAGTGGCTGACGTCTTTCACAGCACCTATTCTTCTGTGTGTGAACGGGTCTTTTGCACATGGGAAGCATGTGATGCTGAAACAGCATTATTGTAATAATGAGCCTTTGCAAATTTTTCTTTGTTCGAATGTATAAATATTTACATTTTTACCCCTCAGTTAACGTGATTTGTATGAGCTTAAAGGTACGTGTGTGTGCCCACATAGTGACTCAGTTATGTGTCCTGTGATTGAACCAGAGAAAAAGACTTCATAAGGCTATAAGACGAAACAATTTCAGAAATAAACCACTTAGCTTTTGAGGGGAAAAAAATCCTCTTTCTTCCTGTTTGTGCAAACATATGAAAAGACCATTAGAGCGGTGATGTGTGTCTATGAGCCCTTATCTTTGTTTACTTCACCCGGTGAAATTGATCCGTATCAATCCCTCCCACACCCAACAATCCCAGCATCTTGCGCCAGATAATCGACAGATGGATTGTGAGTCGCTATGCTATTAAAGTTGAATGTTGCTGTGGTTGTGTGCTTCCAAACCCACAGCTAAATCTGAGAGTCTGAAGCTGGATTTACCCCTAAAATCCGATTTTAACCCTGTTTGACCTGAAATTTCGGTGGTGTTTTGCCACGTTGAGCTGATGATGTGAAAACCACATCTGTGTCACGATCGCTGTTGAAATAAGATTTGTCTGGTTGCTCGTGTCTAAATCCAGCCTGAAGCTGTTATGGGCTTCCTACTCTGGTCACCCCAGTGTCCAATTATATCCCACCAGCGCTTAAAACTGCTACAGAGAAAAGCAGAGAGAAGGCGAGGAGTAAGTCAGTGGGATGGAAGTCCAATATGTTCTGTTAAAAATGTTCGGATGTGTAGGTGATGGAGATTGATGTAGTTGGATATTTGTTTGTGTGTAGTGTGTGTAGAGGGCGTCTGGGCCTGTGTTCCTGTACAGATATGAAGGTTCAACCCTTGAAGTGTAGCGAGAAACTTTAAGGCTATTAATCAGGAGTCAGAAGGACAACCAGAGAGAGCTTAAGGTGGCCAAACCATGATGGAGGATAGCAAGAGAAAATGCTAGTGAGTGATCCTTCATTTGTCACATACACTGTATTATTTTTAGCAGGGTTCACCTAAAAAAATCTGGCAAGTGAGTGCATACATGTGCCCACTCTTATCTGCGTGTGTGTGAGCGGAGAAACGCCATCTGTTTGCTCACACAGGCCTAAACAGAGAATCAACGTACCACTGGGCCAGAAGGCATAGGATGCCCTCCTTGGTAGCCAGAGGGAGGAAAGTCTGTGCAGCTCAGGATCAACACTGGATCTGGTGCGAACAGTCGCTGTGGAGCACCGAAGATTCTTGATGCAACATCGGCACTAAAACTGTGCAGCTCTCTATCATTGTAATTATCATGCAATGCTATCTGATATTGCCGATCATATTTCCGCCGTTATCTTACTGCCATTGTAATGAGATTAGATTGGTACTGTAAGTCTTGTGGAATATTTTTAGAAGCAATAATTGTGGGAAAAGTAAGACTGAGCAGTCTGGGAACATAAGGTCACTGTCTTCGATATCCTCACAAAGACACGAGCTCCCAGCGACTCAGATTAATCATGTCACACCTTTTTTCTGTGAGGACACACACTCGTGCTCTCCCTGCCGAAACCTTGTACACAAACTCCCAAGTTTAATCTCCTGCAGAATGATTTCACACACTGATTGTTTGCTTTCATTCTCTCTTTCCGTTGCTTGCATCACTTCCTCACTCGTCCCTCTGTCACTCCCTCGCTGACACATAAACTGTATTCTTCAATTTCCAACCGGACAAAGAGTAATTCTTCTACCAGAACCTTTCTTCATCTCTCTCTTTCAAACACACAAAGGCATCCCTTCTCTCATTTCATCCCCTGGTTGTTGTCGCTATCCTCATGCATATTCACAGAAAGCCCTGCAGCTGCCTATCGCTGTTTATTGCATTGCCAAAACTTTCTTCACCCTCTGTCTGACTCAGAGAGCAACGCAAACACAGCTGAAACACACTCACAAACACATATACATGAGCCATAAAGGAATTACTTGAAAATGACCCAATATGGATCCTTTTTACCATTGTCATATGGAGAAAGGATCTGTACAGAAGTATATTATTCTTATTTCCATATTCACTTTATGGTGTATTATTATATGCACCACAATTGCTCAAAAAAACATAATTCAATGCACATATAATTTTAGTACTTTAAATTTTTACGAAATCCTAAATTTAAACACTCAAAAAAGAACTAGATTTTTTTCCAGAAACACATAGAGGTACTGTTAACACATTTTTGGGTTAATTCTCTTTCCATCATGCTAATTTGGGAACTTTTTGGATCCATGTCTCGCAATCAGAGGTTATGCACAACACATACAGGAAAGGGTTTTATTGTAGGTTGATATGAATAGTTTACCTGTATTTGTAATAAATTACTGGGGTTATGTTGTTTGTTTTTGTCCAGTGCTATATTGTAAGGTTTGAGTGTGTCTAAAATCATGGGATCAAACCCACTTTATTTAAACCAGTCCTATCTGATGGATCACAGTATAAAGTACAGTGTTTGTTACCTGCAGGTCACATAGGGCCACAGTTGAACTTTTAATATGAGAACAATTACATCTTTTAATGAACATTCATTATGCAGCCATACACTCTGGCAGAACAGTCAAACTAGACGTAAACCATGTAAAACAAGTATCCAGTGTTTTCTGGACCTACTTGGAAATTGTACTATGATTGGTGCTAAATGTTATACACAACACCTTTAAGCAATAAAAAAACAGTTCCTCGACAACTGTAAACACCAAAATAACATCCCTTGCTGTGGGCAGAGCCGTGCAACATGAGTCAAGCTGTTGATTCCTTTGCACAACACCCTTTTTTTTACATGTGTCTAACAATAGCACCATTTCTTCGTGACCTCGGTTGATCACTGATCCTCAGCCTCCTTCTTGTCCCTCTTCCTTGTTTTCAACTGCTCACCAGAGGATAATCATATAAATGACTCTTACCTTTCATCCTGGGTCATTTCCTCAGTGGAGATCACAGGAACCACCTTTACAATGACTCAACTTAGTGCCAGCTCAGGTACAAGTGAGGCTGCCCCACTGCTGTTCTAGGTTTTTGTTGCATTTATTCATGTCTCGAGCTAGCACG
The DNA here is from genome assembly GCA_029783805.1 of Acanthurus tennentii. Classification (NCBI taxonomy): domain Eukaryota; kingdom Metazoa; phylum Chordata; class Actinopteri; order Acanthuriformes; family Acanthuridae; genus Acanthurus; species Acanthurus tennentii. The sequence goes on along the minus strand of JAPZDZ010000024.1, from coordinate 9,715,144 downwards.
CAGTGCAAGTGCTTGGCTGCTACATGTATCATGTGCATTTTTGCAGAAGTGTGTTACACATGGTCTCACATTTTACTGAACCACACTTTATCTTTTTGTTTGTATATTAACAACTTTTTATGCCGAAAACTGCTTTTCTGCTTTTCTTTCATGACTTAATCTGAATGGAACTTGATTGCAGGTGAAACAGACCATTGTGTTGTTAAATGAGTTGTGACCTGTCTCACAAATGCTTTCTTTATCTCTCCCCCTCTCACACTCTCGTTCCATCCAGGACTGCTTGCTGTGAGTCCATATGTTCAGGTCGGTCTGCCATAAAGACATCATTTTCAAATGCTTTGCTTCTGTGTGTGAGTAATTACATATCTTTTATGCACACAGAAAGACCCGCATGCTCACACAGTCAAACTGTCCTGACAGAGATGATGAGATAGATTTGAATTATAAATGGGAACAGGCAGATGGATATAGAAAGTAGATGGAAGTAGAGGATAGATAGAGTGACGGATAGATGGACAGATATTCAACCTGTAAAAGTGGACTTATTCCTCTTTGGTCTCCAATTCTCTTCCATTCTCCTGATGCTACTCATCCATCATCTCCTCATTTATTCTGTCTCTATAAACTTCTCTCCAGCTTGTTTGTTCTCTCCCTTCTCCAGTACTTTTTTTTCAGCAACCCGATGCAGATCACTGTGGGAACACAACAAGAAATCCAAGTTAAACTCTCATCTACATGAACCCTGATAACTGATAACTGATAATGGTCAGCAAAACTGAGAGATTAACTTGGAGTGAATCAAGGCTGTTTAAGACCGATAAACAAACTAAACAGCTGCAAACCTGTTCAAAACTTCGGTGGAATTTGCCTCTTTGATCACAGCCGAGGAAAGGTGTGCAGGGGGAAAAAAAGCTTATTCATGCAATTTTATTTTTGACTGGAGGACAGGGTGGCCCGATCTGTTAGAGAAACAAACAATGCAGTGTCTTAAAAGATGCTTAAAAATGTGAATCGAAATATAAAAATATATATATATATGTAGTCCTTTCTTAATCTTTAATCGGGCAGAGAAAAAATATGTAATTTGCAAGGCATAACCCTACATTAGGTATCTAAGACTTAATTACGCAAAGAAACTTTACACCACTAATTAAGCAGAGTGCTAATTACATGAACCAGTTGAAGATGTTGGTCCATTCAAACCATAACTGTTTTGGTGTCATTCACATTGACAGAGAAATTGGCGTTCTCCTCCTCAGAGAACCCGTCCCAGTGCCTGCATGCATCAGTATGCATTGTGTGGGCGGCTGTCAACAGCGAACAGTCAGACCAGCCCTGCTTTGGGAGTGGGCGTGTATATCTGACTGTTAGCCTAAGCTCCTTATGCCTGCCTAGTAAACTCAAGTGTTTGTGCTTGCCTGACAATTTTTGTAAATATAATAAGCAACACACGATGCAGGGCCTTTTTTTTGTCATCAAATCTAAACTGCAGAGGAAAAATAAAAACTTAGCTGTATCACCAAAATGCATCATAGTGGTTGTGTCATGATGTTAGTGACTGGTTTTTGGCATGACTCTTGAAAGAGTGGATTCCTTTGATCAGTCTGAAGTATTTGCGCTCACGTTAATGATGTGCTTTGTGAATCTGAGGTGTTGTGCATTTTAGGATTATCTCAATGATGTTTGTGCCCTTTTCAGAACAACTTAACAAATTAAAATGGAAATATACCGCAAATGAGCATCGCCACATTATGAAAGTATCTGAATAAATGCTCCACAATTTTTTTGTGAGACTAAATGGAATGATTCACACCTAAGCTATTTAGAATCCAAGAGCACGTTATGTAAACTCTTTACCTTGATTTCATTCAGTCATGAATCAAAAACACTTACTGCCAGTTTAACATCACATTAATATATTCATGTTCCATGAAGGATTTTTTTTCCCCCAACATAATTAAAATCAACATCAAAAACAAAGACAAAGGCTTGCTGAAGAGCAGTAAATAGTTATTAAATATTAAGCATATAATCAGTGTGTAATACATACTGTTTTCTGGTGTCAAACGGAATAGTTATGTTCATTAGTGTGTTCTGTGCAATTGTGTCCAGGGAGATTATGTGAGCGCTTTCTGCTAATAAAAGATGACACCCACACTCCAAGCCTCTCATATTACTGTATGAGTCATATTGTTCTTGCTATTTCAGTCTCTGCAGTGTGGTGTTTTGTGCGTGTGGTGTGTGTGTGTGTGTGTGAGTGTGTGTTGTGTTGTGTGCATGCAGCAAAGGTTGTACTTAAGAGTATTTGGCTCGGATTCAGTCCTGTGTCTTCTTAGAAAGCGCCGCATAAGTACATTCTATGAGCAGGATCAGATTTGGAGAAAAAAGAAAAAAAAGAAAAAGCACATAAAATCAACAGGCCTGTCGTTGTCTCTGTGTTTAACGCCTTCAGATGTCGGAATAAAGCACCTGACATAAAACACTTCAATGTCAGCCACTTGATACCATTGAATTTACAGCATGTTAACAATTGTACCCAGAAGAAAAAGCAATAAGTCGCTGACTTGAATGTCTTAGAAGCTGGAGATTTCCACAGCATATGAAAGCACTGCAACTGACATGTGTCTGCTGTGCTCACACAGCAGCTGCAGCCTAAATGAGATATGCATGCAAAAGCATTGTTATAAAAGATACATACAAGTAGAGGAGTGGCTCTACAATTCCTAACGTGCAGAGCAGAGAGAGGCAAGGTGTTAAATATTTTAGGTAACATACTCATTGCAGCTTAGGCTTTAAAGGAAAATACCATGTAGTTGGTTTTACCAACTGTTGTAAAGATATTGATTTTTTGCATGAAGTCTAAAAGAAATAAAATCTAAAACTGATTAACAGCTCAACCCAGTTTCACAATAAATGTACTTACGCACATAAGAAATGGTCAGGACATCGTGTAGTGTAGTTGGAAAGGTGGATTGTACTGTAAAATGTTAATAGAGGCCAAAAAGATTGATTTAATGGGGGCAATTATACCAAGCCAAAAGTGCTGATGTTTTTTGCTGGGCTTCCAAAAATATGTGTCCTTAATTTTCATAGTCATCTAACAGATAATGTGTGTCTTTCTGCGTGTGTGTGTGAGAGAGAGAGAGAAAAAGACTACTGTATATATATTTTGACAAAAATAAATGACAACTAAATGTGTGGAGCCTAAAGCTGCTTGGCCGTTCAGAAGTGCAGACATGAAGTTTTGTGCTTCGATTTTTCTTTCCTCTTTTTTCTGCCATGTCACTTTTCTCTGTCTTTCTCTCATATCTCAGTTGCTTAGCTGCTAACATCAGATAGTTGACTGGCAAAAAAGTTACTAATTTACAGTCATTTCTTCTGTATTGAGAGGAGCAGTCACCACATGCACATGCCAGTGCATCTCTGTTGTGCATATTCCTTTGTTTACAAGTCAGCCAGGCCTCATCCAACTCGCTGGCCAGAGTCACAGCATCAGCCTGCTGGTAAGTTTATGTGTCTGTCGTCTTGTCTGTCAGTCAGTTTGTTCATATAGTTATCCATCTTTCTGTCTACTTGGCTCAAACAGAACTGCAACAAAGCAGAAAGAACTCTCTAATCCACACAATCTACTGGCAAAATGCTGGCAAAGGACTTGGGCTTAAATTGCCATTTACTTTCGTAGTCCCTGGAGATTGGGTTTTTAGCCTTGTGTTCAAGAGTGCGAGAGCTGGAACAGTGCTTGGAATGGAAAAGCAATTACTGACAAGGAACCAAATGTTGCGATGGATTCCTCAAGTCAAATTTACAAAGGTTCTCTGCATATTGATTTACGGCACTGATAGATTTAGCTTCACCATACAGCGCGACCTGATGCTGATGTATGCCGGTCTAATTCTAATTTCATCTTATCCAGTCAGAATTACCAGTGAAGAAATTTGGATGAAGAGGTAAGATTTGGATTCAAGATTGAAAATGAGACATCTACCATCTAAAATTGTATCAAGAAACACAAAAATTAAAAACAAATGTTACAATATTGAAAGCAAACAGGTTGGGTCCTCTACCGCGCTCTATTGGTAACACTGTACTCACCTTACTTTTCTTCGTATACACAACTTTACCAGCCACATCACCACTAAAGTACACAATCAGCTTTTCATTGTGCCTGATGGGGGCTTTATGTTCCTCATAACACGTCAATACACATAACTATCCCACATCAGCCTGTCCCTCTCAGGAGCCAAGCCTTTAAAGGTTAACCCACAGTGGAAATCACACTCTTAGCCCCCACCTCCTGACAGACAGATCTGTCATCTGCAAATACCATGGTGCCGAGCGTCACTTTGAGGCTACTAGCACGACCATCAGCCGCCTCTGTCTCACTCTCTCTAAGATGGAGGAATGACATCAAGCAGCCTTCCAGGCAATGACACATGTTCACATGTGACCACGTGTGTTCATCTTGCTGTAACAACAGCAGACAAGTGGTCTTGTCTCGGCTGGCGAACGAATCAAGTTTTCATCCTTTTTGGCTGCAGGATCCACTCATCAGTCAGCGGCACACCTGACACGACATGTTTGTCTGACCACTGTTCTCCAAACCCAAGCAAGTGGACGCTTTTCTGTTCTCACCAACATGTGCTTCCTCTCTTCCATCAAAGGTTTGAAGGGTTGAAGAACAAAAAAACAAAACTGCAAAGCAGGTTGATGTGTTGATTTTCCACCGAAGGCCACTCACAAACCACTGCTGTCTTCCAAACTGGTCCCTTCCTCTAATCTTGTAGAGATGCATTTGGAGGATATTGACCTTATAGTGTAAGCCAGAGTTTATCGACATCATCAATGCCAAGGCATAAATAAGCTCCGGCAGCTGCAACAAGTCCGTGTCCAGATCAGAGGCCATATCCATTCAGACGCTCCAGCTCCATCATCCCTCACTCTCAGCACAGTCCTCTTCCCTTCATAGTATTTATGTAATGGCATCATTTCTTCCTTTTCCCTTATTTTCTGGGTATATTTTGTCATGAAAAAAGGGACAGGTTGACACAGAGGCACTGTACTGTACTGAATAGAGTTAAGTCACTGAGAAAAGCCAGTGTGCATGCCAACTTCCACACCGAGTGCTCAAGCTCTAAAGACAGTTACAACTTGAGGTGGACGGCCAGTCCATGCCTTTACTTGAAAAGTTTACAAACTTTTTTTCTTAAACAGTGTCACAGCTCATGTCAATCAGATTATTTTGTCTTTTTAATATCTTAGATGACATGTGTTGTTTGGACCCCAAATACTGAAGATAATCCTGCAGTGATAGGGATACAGTCACCAAACAATGCTCAAGACATTTGGTAATCATGAGGAGGCTCTCAGATACAAGAGGAAAACCACTGTTGCAGGCTGTGATGCAGCAGTCACAGACAGTTCATATGCAGCAGCCTCAGTAGAATCCCTCATAGATAATCCATGAAATGCGAAAAAGCAGGTAACTCCTGTGTTTCAGTGTGATCTCATAATAAACAGTGTGCTTGCTGTTTCCAGGTTACTCAACCCTGCAGTGTTCCTGTCAAACAACCAAACAAATCAAACAATGCCTGTGCCTATTGGAATTCATGCAGTGTCTTGGATGCTAGAGGGAACATGTACACGTGGAGTACAGAATGTAGCAAAGTTTAGTTTGTTCATTAATTTCATTTTGTATTTATCTCTGATTTTAAACTGGTTTTAAAATTACACAATAACTACAACCAGTGTCCCCAGTATGGTGAAATTGTTAATGAAATGCAAACAAGACTGTAGTGTACAAGGAGGAGTGTTGGTCTGCATAGACTTTAAGCCATGACAGAATTAAATACAAACACTGGTCACAAATGAATGAAGCAAACGATGCAGCACTTTTTATGTGTATATGTGTGCATATGTGTACTTTCAATATATAGGCTACAGAGTTGAAAGGATAGGTTGACCCCATTTTTTAATAAACTCTCATTTTGGATACAAATCAGTATTAGCACTAAGGAAAATATATCCACAGAAGTAAAACAGCTTGATATTTCTGACCCAAAATAATCAGTTTTACAGGCACTCATTCATGATTGTTCAAACTCACATGGGCTCCTCCCTGGACTGTATGTTCATACTCTCCTCCAATGGTGTGTACAAATTTACCCTCTGAAAGTTTCCGTATGCTTCAGATGCCTCAGAGCCAACAGGCAGGCCAGCGTTGAGCAACCACCAGCCTATGCAGATGCTGGACCCTAACAGTGCATCAGTGAAAGCATGGTAAAATTATCTCTGTAGTGCTAACCTGCCATTGGGGTGTGAAAAGAAACATCCCCAAGAAATTCTTTAGATGATGGACTCAATGCTCTGGCTAGAATGGAAATGATACTCTATGCCTTTCATACGCATCATCATATCCCTCCTCCTCTGAGACCATTAAGACAGGGGTGGCTGGTGGTCTTCCTGGTTGCTTCAGACTGCCAATCACTACAGTAGTACTCACGGATAATTCAAATGTTAGCAGTTTTAATCTAGACAATCCCCCAATTTTGAAGAGTCCTGTCTCCAGAGCCAAAACAGTAGGTGCACCGCCCACATTGGTTCAGCCTCTCAAAGCTTTGTTTCTTGGAGGGACATGCTGATGCGGTCTGGATTGTCTCCACAGGTCACACAGACCGATGAACCTCCAAAGTGCTCCTGTCTCAAAGCTTTGTCATTCAAGTGAGCTTTGCCACTTGCCCTGACTTCAGCTAAGAGATGGAGTGAGTTATGTGCCCTGTCGGTCCACACCAGCTGCAAGCTGCTGAGGATCATAGCAGGGCGACACTCCGAACAAAACCTTCTTTTGTTCTGTAGAAGATCAAGAGTTCCTTAAGGTCGAGAGTAATTCAGTTTGATGCCTTTTGTCCTCTGTGCTGTGTGGGTGGTATGAAGGACAACTGTTTGTATGTTGCTGGTAAGGCCCTGTGTAGCCAATCATTCACTGGATGGGTCTGGGTGCATTTTCTGAGTCTGATAACCAAAAAGTCTGTATTACAACTGACTACCAACATTCAGGTAACAACATCCTAAATTGGCAGCGACATATACGTACATTTTTAAAGGGGTTTATGCATGTATACCATTAGAGGTGAGTATAGCCATACAATCCAGGCTTCATCATGCCTCTAGAACTCGGGTTAAATTTTGTGATCTTCATTTATATATTTATTATGCACAGGGAAAAGCATGTAAACATGTGTGCAAATGATGGCACACATGCAGGCACAAATGCTAAAACCCACATACCGTATGCATGGCTGCAGAAGGATTCATGGCACAAATATGCTGTAAAAAGAGCATACTAAAAGAACACACACACACACACGAACACAAAGTTATTTCCATACAGTCATACATCACATTAAAGTACAAACATTGCCCTTGTATGGTACTTGAAGCAGATAATCATGTCAGTGCATAAGTAGGAAGTCTTTGTAATATAATATGCTACAACAGAGTGACACAACAACAAGGATCTCAGAAACTTTTGATGTCTCTGACTTCTCTTTTTTGACCCTTTGAGATTTTTTTAACGGGCAATTTTTTGGTAATGTGTGTAAACTTTGAATGACAGTATACAATTCAAACACAAGTACACCAATGTGTAAATGCTAAAAACGTGACCTGCTATAACACCTTAGTTGGGTTGGCCTTCATCCATTCAGTCTAAACTAGTTTAGAAATTTGTGTTTTTTCAATGGGCTTACGTCAAATTTTTACTATTAGAAAATACTATTTGGCCTTGGTTGTGAAAAGGTCAAATGGGTTTGATTTAACTGAATTTTTTAGAGGTTTTTCTTTCTAATAGAATACTGGAGTCTTCCCTGTTTTTCTCCATAATCTTTTCAGTTACTGTTCCAGACCAAAAAATGGTCCATGTATCGCCAGATCAGGGGAAAGTGAATCCCAGCACTCTGATAAAGATGAGCACTTTCGTCTCTAACCACGCCAGCCCCGTCCATGGTGGGGAAGCGTGGGATTGAATCCACATGAATATGCTGTTGCTTGTCCTCATAGGCCGTCCAACTAATCCCAGAATGACAAGCAGACATCTGTCAGCTGACACTTTTTTTTGCTTCCACTGGCTCCATGAGGACATCCACACAGAGTGGAAGCAAGGCCACTAGTGCCTCATTGGTTGCAATCAGATGATGGCCATGATATCCTTTTTCAACTTAAGCATCCATTTGCCAGATGGTGAGACAGATTTTAATGAGCAAAAGGCCAAACATAGTTATGAAATCTCTTGCAGCCTCTGCCCCTCCACCTACCTATTAATCTTCGATAAGAATATACCCAGTTGCCATTTTATCAGGTAAAACCTCATCTGAAGCAGTCTGAAACAACAGCACTTCAATAATTTCTATCATAATAAATCCTGTCTTTAAGGTAATCATTTTTCATTTTGCTTTAACTGTTAAAAGATGTGTTGATTCAACTTCAGAATTGTTTTGACAGATGTAATTTGTGGTGCTATTGTGGTTTTTATTGTAATTCACAAAGGATGTTTATGTAATCAAGTCTTTAGCTTATGCTTGTATTATTTAGACACAATAATACAAACTCCAGTCAGTATAAGAAAATACAATTTGACAGCAAAACTGCACCCATAGAAAAACATCACACAGTTAAATTATTATTATTGCTGCAGGACTTTTTTATTTGACTAGATTGGCTTGAACTATATGTATGGATTAAATTAAACATTGTGAGATTTTGGATTTATTGGGCAAGATAGAAATATGCAAAGGTGCTTTCTTTTTACATGTAATGGTACTGGTAATGGTTTCCCAATGTGTTGGAGTCCAGTTTATGAAAGAATTCATCGATTGCTTTTAAAATCATGTGACTTCTCCATCTGTTCAAGATCTTCTTGGTTTGACATGATAAAGTGTGATACAAATTATTTTTAACAAGAAGAGACAATTGTTTCTCTTTTCATTACTTCATTTGTGGAATCAAGAACATTACAATTACAAAGAAAAGTACAGCTGAAACTAAAGGTTCATTTTTGTGTAACTGCTTTTCATTATCTTGTTCGTCCTTTGCTCCTGATGCCACTGATGCTGCTGGTAGACCTTGCTCCAGTGTTCATGCCTCTTTTAGCATATCCTCTTTATCTCGGTCAAGCATTCAAAAACTGGCCAAAGCCCAGAGCTGCTCCTGCCACATAGAGGTCACTGAGTCGACCCAGTTCTTTCTACATCTGGGTTCATTTCCTCTGTCAAAAACTGGGATACAATTCCATCGTGGTACATCTGCTGCTGACATCTTCCTCTGTTACCAGAGGTAGAAATGTCCCCAGAAAGGTCAGAAAGATTGAGTATCTAAATAGAGATACTGCTTCTGAATGAAGCCACAGAAAATTCTAATTTCTAAAGTTAAAGTTATGCAAAGTGCAATCAAAAACTTGCAAGAGTGTTCTTGTTAGGCAAAAACAGAGCCATGCACAGTAATGTGAATGTAGCAGGTGCAAAACTTAAACTTTAAATTTAATTATTTCAAGTATTTCAAGTTTCATTACTTGATTATCAAGAGTTTTTTTTACCTCCGGTGCATTAGTGCATTTCCTGACACAGTGCCATGTGAGGATCTCGGTCTACAAGCCCGAGATGACCCAAACTTAATGCTGAGTGTCATCACAGGTGACGATAGTTTTGTCTGTGGCTGCAACCCGGACACCAAATAACAGTCTTCACTGTAGAAAAGCCTGCAGTCTCCAAGTCTGAAGAAGGTAAGTCAAGTCAAAAAACTCAACCTTTTCCTTTATCCTTTTTTCCTTGACATTTGCTAGGTTATGCAGCGTGAATTTGTCCCCCAGGGTCGGATTGTTAAGGCCAGTACTTCTGTGAGGTTCTGAGGCGTCTAAGAGTGAACATTCAGCACACATGTCAATGCGCCAACTCAGAGTTTCTTGCCTGAACCAAGACAGTCGTTTTTCCCCAACCATCCCTACTTGGCAGATTTTCACCTGCGACTTCTTTCTGTTACTCAAAATGAGGTTTGTCTCCAGTTTCATAGCAGGAGACCATATCCATGTTTTCAATGAATGATTGTCTGAGTTATATCTAGTTAGAACCTCTGTCTGATACTCAAATCAATACCATATTTGGAAAAAAAATAGGCAATACAGTTGTTTTATTTTCATGTATCTATGTCATATCATGAAAACATCTGGTCTATATTTAGCATATGACTCATCTCATCACCATGGGGCTTTAATAATGGCAGTTCAAGTTTGTTGACGCAGCATAATGACCAAGCAGCAGGAAAGGCTCTGGGATGAGACCTTTAGTGAGGCTCAGCCCTCATGCTTGTAAAATTCTTTCTTTCTTTCTTTGGATTTCTTTTCTCAGCTTAAATAATTTTTGTAACTGTAACTATTTTGACTTCACAGTCTGTCCGCTTTCTCACTTGTTCTTTTCTGCTATTGCTATGTGATTCTGTCTTTATTCTTTCCATCTTTCTCTCTTCCTCTTTGAGGTTACTCCTCCACAGTCCACACAGAGACAGCAGAGGAAAGGCAGTTAGAAGTCACTTGACTTTATTATAGCTTGAGCTGTAACTATAAATAAAATAAAAGGTCCCCAATTAAAAGCTATTCACTGATTTCCAAAACAAGAGATACAGTGGGTTGCAAAAGTATTCACACCCATGACCAAAACTCAATTTCTCAGAACAGAACAAAGCAAAAGTGAGTT
>JAPZDZ010000024.1:9674562-9704305 GCA_029783805.1 Acanthurus tennentii | reverse complement strand
AAACTCACTTTTGCTTTGTTCTGTTCTGAGAAATTGAGTTTTGGTCATGGGTGTGAATACTTTTGCAACCCACTGTAGATAGAAATTTGGACCTAATTAAACTGAAATGTAGTTTTGCTTAAGTCCTTCTATTAAAAGTCTAAAATCACCTAAGCCAAGCAGATTATTCTGGCAAAGTCATTTATGGTGATGCAAGGAGGGTTTTTGTTTGTAAAGATAGTTGTGTCTCTTCAATAAAATCAGTGCCCCTCATCGAGAATCCATGGACTAAATTTGATTCCAATTTTTGGAGTAAATCATATCTTCAGTGACGAAATGGGCCTGTCTCACTCTTTCATTCAGTAGCTGATTCAGTGCCTTTTCTGAGATTATTCAAGCTCTGTGGCATTTCGCTGTGGAAGCTGATACATGTAACTCAATGAAAGTCAACTTTTTGGTATATGTATCTACTTTATGACAACAAAACTCTCGAGAGAATTTTCATGCTTACATTTGCATTAACCAGGAGGCATTCCCTTTAAATGAGATGGAAATTCATGGGCTATCTTGCTGCATGTTGCAGACACATTTGGACAGAGTTGGAATACCGTTATCTGTCACGAGTTTCAAACGGTACCTTAGACATATTTTTGGTTTATGATTATCTAGCAGCCACAGCTTACATCTGTCAGTGTGGTAGCCTCTCTATCTCGGTCAAACTGACAAAAAAAAAAAAAATGCCCAAAAACCCAGAGCTAATCTTGTCACAGAGATGTCAGACAGATGACCTAGTTCTTCATGTTTTTAGGTTCATTTCCTCGGTCAAAAACAAGGATGCAGGGGAAATATGTATCAGTGAGGCACTCGGATGGAAAAATGAACGGCAATGTCATTACCGTATAGTGTCTTCTGATGCCAACTATCTGATAATTGTGTGTAAATGTGTCACAGAGAGTACAAAATGAAAATTACCATCTTGTTTTTTAATTTCATGGCACCCCAAAATGGCTCCTGCAGCTCTGATTCATCTGGATTTAGGCCAGTTTAATCCATATTCATACAGGGACTAACAGAGCACTTGCAACTCACAGCTTAAAGGCTGTCTCACTACAAGCCTGAAATATCCCTTCTCCTGTGGGCATCACATGATCCCATCTTCATGCCAAATTTCTTTTAGATTTACATTTAATTTAAAGGTATGAGGCTGAAAATGCATCATTGTCTTTTCGTATCTGCTGAAGAACACATTGTTGGAGTATCAAACCTGTCACTCTTTGGTTATGGGACGGACCCTGCAGGCAGCTCGGCCATCCAGAAACTAACTGAATGGTTTTGAGCAGCATATATAGTTTTGAATCTTCTGGAGTCTGCAGTCTGCTAGTGCCTTTCACTTCGACTTGCCTTGCCTTCCATCTGCGATACCGAACTCTAGGGAAAGACGTTCTAGGCTAATGAAAATAAATGAAAGAAGACAAGAGAAAGACAGTCGAAATAGCAGCTCTTCTATGAATTCCAATGCCAGCTCCCATGAGGCCCCAACAAGTTTTTACTCTCTTCTCACATTTTTACTGATTTTCTCATTTCCTTCTGCTTTTTCTTTTTAGACAAAAGCGAAGTTAGAGTCCAGCATTGATGAAATGTTTGGCATTTATGCTTACAGGGCTAAATTCTGACCCATTAGTCTCTCCTGTCCTTGCTGTGTGTGCATGTGTGTGGGGCGTCTTCTCTGATTTCATCCCATCCTCACCAGACTTCTCTCCATCATTCTCTCTCTCCTTTTGCCTCTGAAATTTACCCCCAAAGAAACCCATTGAGGCAGCTGTCGAAGCCATTTCAAACTTATTTAAAGAATTTATATTTAAGTCAGTAAATTAAAGCTTTAGTTTAAATATATTAATTTTAATTTAACTGAGTATGTGTTTATGTTAATTCATAGATAAATCTATACCTGTCCGGAAGAGGTTTGGTTATGGGTGGAGTTTTAGTTATACAGGTAAGCCAGCACAGGTGTGGAGGTCAGCTTTTGGCATTGTTTGAGGTTGAGACGAGCTGGACGCAAAATGTTTTTTTGACCGTGAAACTGAACGTAAGCCACGGGATAAGTTTGTGTTATTTGGCAATAGAATCTTGGAATCCTCATCTGCCAAAATAAATGAGACTTCAACTGCAGACCTGTGAGTAATGAATTAATTTAATGAATGGAAGTGGACACGCGTCAGATCACCAGTCAAGCTCGTCATTCAGGTGGCTTTTAAAACTATAAAAGAGGAATCTGCCACTACAGCAGCAACTGATGTCCTCTCTCTGTCTGTTTGTCTGTCTGTCTCACTCACACCCACACACAAACACACCCTTTAGCTCTCTGGAGAGATCAGTGTGTGAGAATTAGGTCTCTCAGCAGACGTGTTGTATTTTTGCTCCGACAGTTTGGGGCTACAGCAAGTGGAGAGAGGTAGTGGATGGGATGGTAGCCTTGTAGATTCTGTACATGTGTGTTTGTGTGTGTGTGTGTGTGTGTGTGTGTGTGTGTGTGTGTGTGTGTGTGTGTGTAAGAGAGATGAAGAGAGAAAGAAAGAGAGAGTGTGCTACGCTACACAGGCTTTTGGCGAGGACACCATCTGGCCACAAGCTCAAAAATTCATCCAGCATGACTGCTAGAAGACAAATAAAACATGCGTGTGCTGAAGGTGCATATCTACACACACACACACACATCTGTGCATACATGCCATCATGCAATAATCAGTGCTAAATGTTGTCAGTGATCTGATCTAAGCCATTTAACCATAGTCATGATCTTTTCTCTATATTATACAATAGCCATAGTTTATCCTCCATTACTACAAGCTTTCTCTTAATGTTGACTTTGAGTTTACTCCATTTTCCTTTAATAGTGTGAGAATTTGGATTTTGTCACATAACTATCCCCAAATATCAAAGGACTACACAATATTGGGTTTTCATTCACAGCCAACGGCCATTAAAGAACCTGTTTGAGTTCGGTAACATGCATTAAAACATTCAAAGATAAGCACATTTGTGTGCATTTGTAAACTCTCCTGTGCAGGCGACCTTATAACTGTCTTGGAATTAAATGTCGTTGGTCCCTGCTGTTCCTCTCCAGTCAATTTAGTGGATCAAACCCCAATATAAAACCTTGATACACCGCTGACTCTTTTCTTTCCATAAAGTTAACTCAATACATAAATACATACATGTTGTATTTCTAATTCTTAGTGCATGGGAAGCAAGGGAATGTATAAACTATTTGGTGAAATTTGGAATAATAATTTGGTACTTATTCTTGTGTAAACACATTTATGTTAGTGACACTTAAGACCACAGTGACCTCTTGTTGAATTACCTAAAGTAACTTGTCGTCACTGGAACTTTCAGCGTGATCTGTGCAAAAGAGCTATTATATATAGAACATAGCCATGGGTTTATGTGTGATTGTGTTTGAGTGTGTGTCTGTGAGTAGAGGGTCAAAGACATATACATCTGCTATATCTAGGGACACAGAAGATGCAGAGGCAGACAGATGGAAAACTGTGACAGGGGGCAGGTAGGACACAGTGTTCCCTAAATCACTGCATTCAATTACCTAACTGTGCAAGCAGCTAATGAAAGACAGTACATTGCCATAGGAACTCTGCTCTTGTTGTTCACTGACAATATTGCTCCTGACTTCTGTGATGAGGAGTTCGATGATGACACCTGAGGTCAAAACAGACAGAGTCAGGCCTTACAACGCAATGTTCCAGTGAGGCAACGACACCTGTGCTGACTTTGTCCATCTCAATGTCATATAGATCGTGTGTTTGTGTGTGTGTGTGTGTGTGTGATGAGAAGAGAAGGAGAGAGAGGGAGAGAGAGCACTTGTCTGCATTTTATATTTGGATGCACTTTTGTCCTGAACTTCATCTGCACTGTTAGGCCAATCACAGATGTGACCACATTAAAGTGTAGCTCAGCAGCCAACACGCACACACACACACACACACACACAGAAGAGTTCATAAACTTCAGGAATATTTAACAAAAGCAATCCCACAGTGGCATTTAACTTACTCTGTGGCCCAGCATATTTGAAGTTACTAATCCTGCGAGGGGCTGCCTCTACAATTGAAACTTAAAATACCGGGGTTAAAGGAGTACATGGGGTGTTGCTTAATTTCCACAAAGGATTTCTTCCAGGCTTCAATGGCAAAAAAATGAGACCATTGTTCAAATTGAATACAAACATGAATTGATCTCCTCCAAGAGTCTTTGCGGTTCTGTTTTCTAAGTCAAAGTTTTCCCCAGCTGCCGCTTCTTAAAGCCGAGGCCGGAGTCGACTCTCACTCTGGAAACACATATCAAATTTCTGGTCCAGGCCCCTGAACTACAAAGAAATCTTTCACAGTGAAATGCAGTCACAGATTCCTGAGTTTGAACACAATCACCTTCATTGCCTTATCTATAGCTGCATATAGCTGTCAGTCAGCCTCCTCACACATTTCAGTTAATTAAACTGGAATGAAAACACTTAACAGTTAGTTAGAAAAGGAAAAACTTAAATTAGATAGTTTGCTAGTTTATCCTGAAATGTCTCTCTGATTAAAGTCATATGCATCATTAAATACTGTTTTTGTGTTCTGTTCTTAATAAGCAACATGTGATCTTGTTTGTATTTTTCCTATTTTGTCGAAACATTTGTGGGCATTGGGCACACAACACCATCTCTTACATCAACAAAGCATGCCGTATTTCTCAAAGAACGCACTGATCTGGCGTGTTATTAATAAATAAAACATGACAGTGATTTTGTGTTCCTTGCTCTGGGTGAGCGGACAAATCAACTACAAAGAATCCTCCAGTGACTGAATGCACTTATAACAGTGCAAAATATATGCCATTCGGTCTGAGGAGATGTGCGATTGAATGGATGAATTTGTCTGTGTCAGTCTGAAAATAAGATGACAAAGACCAAAGCACATCCTTACGGTCCCGTAAAGGAAGTCTGTCAGACGGGCAGTCGCATTGACAGGCACACAGGCAGGCAGGCAGGCAGGCAGGCAGGTTTGGCGGCACAGAGGCAGACGGACATGAAAGCAGGCAGCCAGTCGGCCAAACATGCAGGCCATCAGGTGGGGAGACTGGCAGGCAGGTTGGTCCGGTTGGCAGGCAGCCAGGCGCAAATGTAAGTGGACAGCAAGAAAGGCAGAGCAGCATTCAGACATATTGACTCCCAAGCAGTCGGGCAGACTGACAGGATGAGACACAGATAGACAGACGGATAGATGGGGAATTATTTGACTGTGCCTCCCGCGCGTCCCATGTGGTCCACAAAGGACTTGGTGGCAGGTGGCATGAGGTATGTCACCGAAACCCCTGATGACAAGCAGAGAGGAGGTAATGGAAAGTTTCAAAAGGTGACAGCTAAAAAGTTTTCTCACAGAATCAAACTTTTTTTTTATCCTCTCTTTAACTTTTTATTGTGTAGAAGGCCACAGTTTAGAGAAACTTGTAACTTTTTCAGCCGCCATGCTGTAATTTATATGAAAAAAGGAGGACTGATTAAAGTGATAGTTCTCTTCGCCGTTTTCTGTTGTAGTTCTGTAGTTGTTGGTGCAGATAATTGTGCACACTTGATCTCCAGACTGGAATGTTTTGTATGTTCTTAAGATGAAATCCTTGCCTTAGCCCACTGTTTTTCACTGTTTTTAAAAGACCACCTCTCGCTAAGTGTGAGTGAATGAACTGACATCCCTCCGTCTCTTTTCATTTCAGGATGTAGCAGTGCCTGAACAGTCCTGGCAGCCATTCCCTTCACCATCGGTTGCACTGTTACTGCTGTTCATGATGGCTGAGTTGTCACTGATGTCCCTTAATCATGCGGCGATGACTCTGAAAGGTCAGTGATGACTCAGTTGACTTTAATGCCCATTATGATGTCCAGACGTATCAGTCAAACAATTTCACTCTGCTTTTTTCTTTTCACTTTTTATTTTCCTTTTTGCCATCAACACTACAATCAAGCGACAGATCTGAGCATCTTTCAGTCCTGACACAGATTTTATTCCTAACAGAGGGAGAGGGATTCATTCGTCTTGTGAGGCCTCTCCTCTTATTTAGCCCATTTTTGTTTCTCTGAATTTGTTTCTTTTTTTGTTCTTATTGAAGGTTTCCTTTTGCAGGTGTTTCGTTTTCTCTAAAAGTCTTTCAGCTGGCATGACAAAGTAGATCACAGTTACACAGTTAAAAGAAATTAGCTTTAATTTTTGGTACAGTAAAGGATGGGACGCAGGCTGTCGACGAGTATCAGCGACCTGCACTGTACAGGTCCAACCACCTCCTCCCTCAGGGTTTTTAAGGTGGTATCACAACACTTCACAGTCACTGAAACTTGTCACTGTCATTGTCAAGTCAGTCCATTTCAACCACTGAAGTTACCTTTTTTCCGTTAAGCATGTTTTGTGTCTTTTTTTAACCACAGTGTGTTTGTTAAATGGTGATCTGCAAAGTCATATAAAACAGAAACTTGATGAACAATGCAAATAAACTCCTCATGACTCGATCTCCATGTTGCACCGCCACCTTTCGTGTCACTCTCTCCCAAGAGTTTAATTTGGGAGCTTTTGTTTTGACATGATTCTTGTCAAACCCAAACAGATCAATGTCCAATTTCTGCTGTGTCACTCAGAGTGGAAATCCTAACCGGTGATCTCATTAGCCCCGATCTGTAATCCTGAGGTTACTACAGCCTCATTGTGACAAACTCTGGCCAATCCATGTCCTGCGAGCTGAATGAAGGCTTGTGGGGGCCTTATGTCAGTCCGTCTGACATTAGCTGACAGGCTGAAGGAGTGAATGATGGCTTTTCATAAAGAAGAATGGCAGTTTTACAGACCACCAGCTGCTCCCAAACATTCCTCTCCAACCTCCCATCTACTGCTTGTATATGTGTGTATGATTTACTTGTGTGGATTGGTGTGTGCAGGCTCAGGCTTTCTGCTGTGGGTATATTTCATTTATTTGTATAAAGCAGACTGCAAATTATTCATATATTATGACATGCTAACAGACATTTTCAACAATTAAGTCCCAAAGTGTTTGTTTATGAATGTATTCAGTCATTTATTTTAATTTTTTTGTTGTTTGTGTTACTGCTGGTGTGTAGAATTATTTTAATGAAGGACATTAGACACCATCCAGTTTGACACATTGCCTGCATTATCTGAATCACCCGACAATTTGGAAATAAATTGAAAATATTAATAGAAAAATCTCCTGACCTCCAACAAAATGACATTTAGGATGACAACAACACTGCATATTCTGTCGTCTCCTATATTCCCCGAAGAAGAATATCCCAGGAGTTCAATCACTTAGCCCTATTTTAATCCACCATGACACATAAAAAGACAAATTTCTTATCAATAGGGGTGACCAATGTGATTAAGGTTTGCTTCTCTAATCCTACGATATTGTAATTTTAGAAAGGTCACTGTGGTTGGGGGACCACCAGGGGCCTTGAGCAGCTCCTGCCTTTACCCGATTAAAAAAAAAAAACAACATATAGATATTTCACGCGTCATCGTAGTGGGAAACACACTGTAAAAGGCCACTGTTTTATCTGCCTGTGTTAGCTCATCTTCTGTGTAAAAAGACTCATATGGTATAAAATTCCAGCTTAATGTCACCTGATAGAAGTGAGAAATGTCAAACCTTGTGTTATAATCTACTAGACAGCGGAGTGTGTACACAAATCACGTAATATCTGCTCTTGAGTGCATTAACAGTATGCTACCTGTCCCACTGCAGCCTGATATCGTGGCTTTATTGAAAAAATATGTCATTATTGAAGCCAATTTCCAGGTTGTGCATAATAACCAGATACACATTAGAGAGATTTCAACTTTCCACTGCAATCAGCTCCCCTCCTTTGAGAGCTGCAAGTGCTGGGAATCGTGATGGTGTCTCAGTCATGCTTGTGAGCTCTGGCTTTGCTGCTCACAACGCGGGCTTGTGTTGCCCGCTGGAGGCGAGGTGCGGGAAGGCAACGCAAACGGAGAGGAAAGGATGAAGCGCTCCCGTGTTTCCCTGCCTCTCCACGCTCAGCTGTAGATAGCCGCGGCCACCCTCTTCGTCTCCACGGCAGAGAGAGAGAGAGAGAGAGAGGAGAGAGCAATTGGCAAAAACGGGGCTGCCAACTTCACGTGATGCTCGCCAACCTGCAGCCGAGAGGAAATAACCCGAGAGAAATGTAACGCCGTGATCATTATAAGATGAAGCTCAGCAATAATAATAATAATAATAATAATAATAATAATAATAATAATAATATTAATAATAATAATAATAATAATAATAATAATAATAATAATAATAAAAGAAAAATACGATGGTGTCGAGGGAGATTCGTCTTAAGTCTGACTGTCATCCACAGGTCTGCCAGTCTCACCCACCCGGCACGGCGCGTTCCCTCACTCTTTATTTATTTATTTATTTATTTTCCTTGACGCGCGTCCCCGCCGCGAGAGCCACAGTGCTCCTCATTCTCTCCTCTCCACTTCGTTTCCTCTCCTCCTCTCGACAGCATCCAGAACTATAGCGCAACTGTCCCCATCACTCTTTTCCTCCCCTCCTCCTCTTTCTCTCACCGCCAGATCTCTCTCCACTGCGTCTCTCACCCCTTTGCTCCCACCCCCCCTCCTCCACCTCCCCGGCTCAGTCCCTCACTCCTCTGACGCACGACAGAGAAACGGACCGGAGGATAGAAAGAAAGACCAAAAAAAAGAGAGAGAGAGAGGGAGAGAGGAAAGCAGCTGACCCAAGCCGTCGATATGATCCAAAGACTGCTTCCATTGCTGCACCGGACAGAGACACGGTCCTGAAACCGAGAGGAGAACACT
This sequence comes from Acanthurus tennentii, assembly GCA_029783805.1. NCBI lineage: Eukaryota > Metazoa > Chordata > Actinopteri > Acanthuriformes > Acanthuridae > Acanthurus > Acanthurus tennentii. The sequence goes on along the minus strand of JAPZDZ010000024.1, from coordinate 9,695,429 downwards.
CTCACCCGGCTACACTGTTGTTAAGCACTCGCCCGGGGGGCGGCGACGGCGGCGGAGGAGCAGGAGGAGGAGGAGGAGGAGAGGGGAGGAAGAGGAAGCGGACGGGCACTAGTCGAAGGCTTGCATTTTAAGCAAACTGTTTAGAAAAAAAAAAAAGAAAAAGAGGAGACGAGAAAGAAGGGGAGAGTCAGAGTCACCGGAGAGCGAGAGTGGGGGAGATTGCATTCCTATCACGTCTTCATCCCTCCTCTCTCCTCTCTTTTGCCTCAGCCACTGAGTGAGAGAGGGTGAGAGAAGAAGGAGAGAGGGAGAAAAAGAGAAAGAGAGAGAGACAGAGAGAGAGAGAGAGAGAGAGAGAGAGAGAGAGAAAGAGGAAAAGAACGAGTGAACGAGCAAGAGAGAGATCTAACAAGATTCACAGTAGTGGTGTGTTTTTTTCCCGATGCTTTCCAATTGCAGTGCGAAACTAAGGTGAGTGTTTAAGCTGTGTTTGCCTGTGTTGGAGTGCATCATAAGGGAAATCTTATTCAGATGTGTGTGTCTGTGTGTGTGTGTGTGTGTGTGTGAGCGCGCGCGTTTGTGTGTGTTCATATGCCCATTGGTGTCTGCACAGCCATGGACTTCAAAAAGGGACAACAGCGCTCTCAATACATCGAGGACAACGACTCGTAGGGATCCAGTCGAATGATCAATAGCTGTTGGTTCTTTATTCACCGTTTAAATGCCAATGTCACGACGAAATGCTACTGCATTATGCTTGGCATGTATTTCAACAAGCGCTCTGCCTTCTCTGCTCGTATTGATAACAAGGTTACGTTGGGGAAATTTTCAGTAAACCGAGCCAGAGCGAAATTTCTTGACCGGTTTTGCTCGGAGTGGAGATTTTCAGATGTCATCGTTTTCTAAAGAACTTAGTTCGATCAAAATCCCAGATTGGAATCTTTTTAACAGGTCGTATTGAGAATGCCACTCGCGATGAGCAGCACTTTTAATTCATGTGAGTCCAGGGCTGTGGAGACTCTCCCCAGCTTGATTTTTGAATCCGTGGCTCATTCACATGCGCACCTCTTCTCCTCTCACCCTCCTCAATGCCCGACTCTCTTCTCTCCATCTCTCTCTCGCTCTCTCTCTCTCTCTCTCACTCACTCTCTCTCTCTGTTTCCCCCCCTCGCTCCACTAACAGCTCTTCTTTCCAATTTTTGCTCTCTCTTCCTCACAGCCCGGCATCGGACGGTGAGCGGGACGTACCGGGCGACAGCAGAATACATCGCAGGAGGATATGTGAAGTTGGAATCCCACTAAACTAAGTACGTATACCATAACGATGTGATACACCCCAATGGAATGTATCATGGCACGAATTATTTTAAATTACACTGAGTGTCGTAATTACCTTTTTGACATTGGAACCGCGCTTTTTGGTCTCTGTCATGGAAGCGGAATCAATAAAACCTGGAGGATTACGCAGAGCAGGGGGAGATGAAAACAGTGATTTTTTTGCATTGAGGAGATCCTGTTTCAGGTGCCTTTTCTTCCCTGTTTTTATTGACATATTTTGGGGGATTACAAACTATTTCCTCTTTTTTTCCCTCCTTTTTTATTCCTCTGACGCTGGGCTTTTGCTTTTAGCACCACGGACAGCGGCTGCACTGCTCCACATCGTCCCAGCGCATCTCTTCTGGATTTTCAGCACCTTCGTTTGAACGGACAGCGCTGAGCGCGCGCGTGTGTGTATTCGTGAGTGTGTGTTTGTACGTGCGTGTATAAAAAAAGTCAGCCTACACGAAAGATATTTAGGGGCTGCCTGCCTGTGTTTCTGTGCGTTTGTGACTTTTTTCACCTACACCATGGCGACACAGGACGGAATTCTCAATCAGACCTTTCTTTTTTAAACCAAGGCAAATTTTTAGAGGCCTCTGTTATTTTTATTACTATTAATATCATAATTAGTAGTATTGCTTTTTTTATTAGCCCGATCTTTATATGCGATTTTCTATTATTTATTCATAGGCCGGCCCGAATCGTTTTAACGAGGCTTCATAACTGAGCTTTTTCGGAGCAGCAGCTTCGCCCACTGCGCTTTTCACTTGTGCAGTTGCTCCTCTAATCCTAAAACGACATCAACACATGCAAAAAGGCATAAGAAGTTGTATCGTCGTAGTTTTAACGAATATCAGGTTTAATTATAATGAATAATTTGACTGTTGTCCCTTCGCATTCGGTTTGTACGTGGGGCATTTAACCCAAAAAACACCGAGGGCAAATAGCTCAGGCTCTGCTGTTTTCTACACGACGAAATCCTTGGAGCTACTGGACCACAATTCTTTTTTTCCTCCTTATTTTTATTTGTTTTTGACATCTTAACATTTATAAATTTACCCTGAATTTTCGACAGCCTTTATGACAATGTACATATGTCGGTTTGTTTTACCCTTTTCAATCAAATTTCCATGAGCTGTAGACGAGAGTATAAATATGTCGGGTTTGATTTTAACGAGATGGATGTTCAGCATGTCCGTCAACAGTCCTCATCTCGTTCCACTAATGGCCACCAAGCTGACACCTATTTTCTCGTCCTCTTGCTGCGTAGACCTTCGATGCACCTACTCTACTTCCCATCGCTTTTCTGGACTCTCATTTACCGAAAGAGGGATTGAGGTCCCTGTTATGTAATAAACACAGCCGGGGGACGGTGTCTCCTCACCACTAACCTCACCCACCTGCTGTTGCCTTCGTTTATTCATGGCGATAAGCATCTCTGAGGTGATTTATTGCCACCTAACCAGCCTATCTGCTCTATTAAAAAAAATGCAGTCCCTCCTATATACTGACGTTAACTGTCTGAGTGCAGAGGTTTGTTTGTGTAGCTGGATATCATGTTACCCATCCAAGAGTGCTGGATGATTTTATATTTTGTTTGAGTTACCCAGTTGTATTGCAAAATCTTAAATCTACAATGGCAATCTATTATTCATTTGTATTCATTTCAAAGCTGTCTATCATTCCACTGAAACTAATGCACCCCCCTCTCTCTTTCTCTCTTTCCTACCTCTACCTTCCTGTCTTTCACCTAAAACCCCATTTTGTGAGGGTGTGTGTGTTCTTGTGTATGTACTCCATATCCTCCCTCCCTCCCTCTCTCCCTCCCTTCCTTCCATTTTTCTCTCTCCCTCTCTCTTTGTTGCAGTGCTGTGAAGTGGCTCTGTCCCTGGAGCCGAGACTTCATCCCCTGGGTGTCAGTGAGGATGCTGTGGGTTACCTTGCTGAGCACCATAGCCTTAGGATGGACCACCCCAATCCCACTACTAGAGGACTCAGAGGAGATCGACGAGCCCTGCTTCGAGCCCTGCTACTGCGAGGTCAAAGAGGGCATCTTCCACGTCCACTGTGAAAGCAAAGGATTTACAAATGTTAGCCAGATCTCTCAGATATGGAGTCGGCCCTTCAAGCTCAATCTGCAGAGAAACTCCATGAGGAAGCTTTACTTTAACAGCTTCCTCCATCTCAACAATGCCATATCCATTAATCTGGGTAATAACGCCTTGCAAGATATCCACGCTGGAGCGTTCAATGGCTTAGGAATACTTAAACGGCTGTTCCTGCATGAAAACAAATTAGAGGTTTTCCGGAATGACACTTTTCTGGGGTTGGAGAGCTTAGAGTATCTCCAGGCGGACTACAATGTCATCAAAAGGATTGAAAGTGGTGCATTCAGGCACCTTCACAAATTGAGAGTGCTTATATTAAATGACAATCTGATCCCTGTGCTCCCAAATTATCTTTTCCGGTCTGTGTCACTCACACATCTGGACCTGAGAGGAAACAGACTAAAGACATTGCCATATAGGGGCACACTGGAGTATGTTGGGAGGAGCTTAATGGAAATCCAGCTGGAAGAAAACCCCTGGAACTGTGTGTGTGAGATTGTCCAGTTAAAAACATGGCTGGAGAGAATCCCTTATACAGCTCTGGTTGGTGAGATCACATGTGAGTACCCATTCCACTTACATGGGAAAGACTTAAGGGAAATCAAACGCAGCGAGCTCTGTCCGCGGCTCTCCGATGCAGAGATTGAGGCTGAGCTGGGAATTCCCCGGGTCCCATTCAGCAATGAAAACACATGGCCTACTAAACCTTCCTCCATGCTCTCTTCCTTTCACAACACAGCCTCTTCTGTGGAAAACAAGGAAAGAGTTGTCAAGCCTACCAAACGACCTCGACCTACAAGGAACCCCCCAACCCCTCGTAGCATCTACCCAGGCATGAACCAGCCCCCCTATGCTGGTTACCAAACAAGGCCTCCCATCCCAATAATTTGTCCAGCTGGATGTACTTGCAACCTTCACATCAATGACCTGGGGCTAACGGTGAACTGTAAAGAGAAAGGTTTTCACAACATCTCTGAGCTCCTGCCTCGGCCCCTCAATGCCAAGAAACTGTATCTCAGTGGGAATCTGATACAGAAAATCTACCGTTCTGATTTCTGGAACTTCTCAAGTTTGGATTTACTGCATTTAGGGAATAATCGGATATCCTATGTCCAGGAGGGCGCCTTTATTAACCTGCCCAACTTGAAAAGTCTATATCTGAATGGGAATGACATCGAACGACTCACCCCTGGGATGTTTCGGGGGCTTCAGATGCTGAGTTATCTTTACTTTGAGTATAATGTCATACGAGAGATACAACCTAACTCCTTCTCCTTGATGCCAAACCTCCAACTGGTTTTCCTTAATGACAACCTGCTCCGTTCCCTCCCCACTGATGCCTTTGCTGGCACCAACCTTGCACGCCTCAACCTCCGAAACAATTACTTTCTTTCCCTGCCTGTGCATGGTGTTCTGGAGCATCTGACCTCCATTGTCCAGATTGATCTCCATCAGAACCCCTGGAACTGCTCCTGTGATATCATCCCCTTCAAACAGTGGCTGGAGAAACTCTCCTCCGTCATTGTGGTTGGAGACGTCATCTGCAAGACGCCTGAGTTTGCTTTTGGGAAGGACCTGCGTTCGATGGAGGTTGAAGTCATATGTCCTGAGCTCAGGTATTCCTCAGGCCCCTCACCGGCCCTGCCTGGTGGGGATGACCTCACCACGGGGAGCTCTGACATGGAGGAGGCAGGTGGGAGAGGGGCTGTCCCACTGTCTGTCCTTATTCTGAGCCTGCTTATTCTCTTCATCTCTGCTGTATTTGTGGCTGCTGGGCTTTTCGCTTTTGTCCTTCGGCGCAGAAAGAAGCTGCCCTTTAGGAAACGTTCCGAGGTAGATCTAACAGGGATCCCAATGCAATGCAGGATTTTTGAGGACCCACCTAGGCAGAGTAGTGCTGGAAACACTGGCACGCCGGAGAAACCAACGCCCAGTATGCACACACACACCCACACCAGTCACACACATGCCCATGGTCACGTTTATGATTACATCCCCCACCCTGTGACTCAGATGTGTAACAACCCCATCTATAAGCCTAGAGAGGGGGAGATAGCAGAGGAAGACAGAGCGCAGTTTTCAGAGAAGAAAGACAATGGCAGCAGTAGCAACAGTAACTACAGAACCTTGTTAGAGAAAGAGAGGGAGTGGACCCTGGCCGTCTCCAACTCTAAACTCAACACCATCGTCACAGTCAACCACACCGCGGCTGACATGGCAGGCTTTCATGAGAATGGAGGGCTCTGCCCAACAGTAATTGACAGTCAGAGGCCCACGCCAACAGTGGGCTTTGTAGACTGTTTGTATGGGACAGTGCCCAAACTAAAGGACATGCATGTTGCGCATGCGCACCCACCAGGCATGCAATACCCAGATTTGCAGCAGGATGCACGGCTGAAGGAGACATTGCTTTTCACAGCGGGGAAAGGCTGCTACCCCGACCCGTCCCAAAGCGATTACCTCGAGTTAAGGGCCAAACTTCAAACCAAGCCGGATTACCTCGAAGTCTTGGAAAAATCTTACCGGTTTTAACATCCCTGGCCCATTGAGGATAAAAAAAAAAAAAAAAAAAAATGAAACACAAAATCAATACATTCACTTTGCCACCCTCAAACAAAAAAACCCACCCAAAACCAGTATCAAAACAATAAACATGAAAAAGCAGCATGATATAAAGTAAAATATTATATTACAGTTACAACAAAGTTTCCCCCCCAAATCACTTTGGAGGAGAGGCCATTCTCAGATATTACAATGAAGTGCCTTTTTTTCAGAGTAGCCAGCAATGTCAACAGCCGTTATTTTTATAATATATAAATATCTATATGCCCAAGAGAGAGCGAAAGAGCAATGAGAGGGGCACTGGGGAGTAAAACATGTAAAACAACCCGAGTTACATCTGTCACTAAAACCTCTTTTTATGGAGTTACCATGATGTTTAAGACGCACGGGGGCTGGACGTCTCCCTGACTTGGGGGTTTTCTTTCCGTCTCTTTTACCCCCCATCTAGGATGTACAAACACCCGGAGGCCGTGCACATAAAGTTTGTAGGAAATGATCGAAAGAGAGAAAAAGTACATATATATATAAAAAAAAAAAAAGAACTGCAGTTTGCTGCATGCACTCGCTTCAGTGCAGGAAGCGAGGGGATTTACTCAGAACTATCACATCACATTATGAACAGAGATACTGCAACGCATTTACAGTTCAGTGTTCTATTTAATTTTTATATCTTATTAATATGGTTATTACTATCAATGAGAACTTCTGTCTATATCAGGGTGCTTCTCGTAAAAAGGATGCGCCGACGTACGGATGGTAAAACATTTGTGAATATTATTATAAGACAACGCTCAAGGTTTTCTGGATATTTCCACGCACTTTGTTGACACCCCCATCCAATGCTTCTGGATTCCCCATCGTCACCCACTAACGGCTTTGTAGGAAGCACTTTTAATGTTTTCTCTCTCACAAAGATTTGAAGAAAAATGTGCATATATTTATTCTGTAATTTCAGTGAAGAATTTAATTGTAAAGGTAATGTTAAATCAATGTATAGTGATTATGCGTCTGGTATAGCCTTCTTAATAAAAACAAACTCTTCAATCAAATGATGAAAGGGTTGATGCCACGGGAACCTGTGTGTGAAACACTACTGACAGGCTGTGTATCTGGTGTCTTGTTAAGATGGCATGTGGAAGCTGTGGCCAACCATCACGAGTTAATGCTGCTGGAAACGGAAGAATAGCTACTAAACCAACAGAGTGTCAAACAGGAATGTAGTGGAGGGCAATAACATTTAAACTCAGTTTAGCTCCTTACTCTTTGTTGGATTACAACCAAATTTATTTATGTTGTAGGTAAAATATCGCTTTTTTGTTTTTTGGGGTTTTTTTTTTGCTCTGAAAATATAATATTCTTGTTTCTGTTAATAGTTTGTCCTATAATCTTCACCTGTTGGATATTATAGTGCACAGTTTTTATTAACCACTACATTACTGGCCTAGTTAGATGTAATTTGAAGGTTAAAGATACAGAAAAAGCATTGCCAGAACAAGTCAATTGAAAGTGCTGATTTTGAGGCGGATCATAAGACAGGATATACCAAATCAGTGAGGCACGTTGCAATTTCAATTATCTTAACGGGTATGGCTGATGTAGGCAAATAAACAGTAATTAAAAGGGAATGAAAATGGGACTGTAAGTTGCTCTTTGAGCTTGCGCATCTAATTTCTGATTCCCTCCAAAGTAGCAATGTGGCTCCAGTCCACTGGAGGGCGATAAAAAAGATTCAGATTTATTGGGCATTAGTAGTTTGAATGCAGTTACAGTATAATGTAATGCACAAAAGGCTTATCTTAAGAGGTCATCTATTAGTATTTAGTACAAATTATTTTCAGATATCTATATATAAAACCTACAAGTGGATTATATTATTCATTTCAGCACAGTTTCATCTCTTTCATGCCTTTTTTTCTTATCTTTTTTTCTTGATTTATTTCAATTCATTTTATCTAGACAATGACAAAATAAAGCAGGTCACAATAGATTTATCAATCAAAGTTAGTTTTCATCAAAAATGAATAACTGTTTTCATAAATGGAAATGATTAACTTAATGATCAGCTTCTTTTTAATTATGGTATTTTAATTTTTGGATTGTTGATTACAAGCATTTTTTTTTTTCCGCTGAAATCTCCAGTGGTCAATTAATTCTTGATAGTCTCTTTAACAGCAAACTTTTTTTTTTTTTTCTGTGAGATTTTTTGATATTTTATATTTCTCTATCTAAGCCTACTACATTTCTGGGACCAAATGTACAAGCAAACAAAAACCAAGGTTGACACAGCTGTGGAGTAAATTTGATGTAAAAGTGCACATCATCATAGCGCTTTTTATGTTCCTCTTTCTGAAGGTAAAATTTAATTTTTGGAAAAAAAAATTGATGCAATCTTAATGTCTATAAATTTGTGAATATCTATGGAAAGGAAGGTGCATTTTTGTTTTGTTTTAAAATGGGCATGATATGCAATTTGCTTTGAACTCAATAGGTTAACTAGGAGTGGTGATCCTCAGTTGCAATTGGGTGTTATAGTTTCTCATATGTGTCAACTTACAATAAGTGGAAGATATGTAGCAAACCACAAACTTCCCTGTTAAATGGGAAGGCCCTTAGCTAGTTTAGTCTAGTCATCTCCAGTATTGGTCATCATGATCCAGTCTATAAGCTTGAGTGCCATTGAGCATTTTTACCTTGTGTTGTAGTTTCATTTCTCTGACAAATATTGTTGCTCAAATGAGTGGAGGTCACCTTCATACTGTATAAAGCCTTTGAAAGCATAGGAGCATTACATCAAGGCTCTTTGTTTTCTGCTTGCAGAAAGTTTCACAATGCTGTAACTCTATGTTCTGCTGGCCCACTTCATTTGTATGCTCTTTTTTTCCTTTATAGCTTATACACTCACACTCTTTGATGTGCACACACACAAGCACACACAGGCACACACACACACACAAACACATGCACACACTCACACCCACAAAGCCTTCCTTTCCCTAACCAAGAGGTTAGGCTATATGGTCAGCATTTTCAGTGTGCACTCAATTTGATTAAAAAACATAATGCATTACTCTGTTAACCCCAATCCTCACCATACCCCAACCCCAAATGAATAAATAAATAAAGTTTTGGGATCATTGATGATTTTGCTATACTGTAGTCCCATATCTTGGTAACCCTTAATCCTCCACCACTGTCACCCACCCACCATAATATTTCACAAATGAGAGCTGGGCTTTGTCCCATTATACCATGCTGAGTGGTTTTATCCCAATAAATCCTCTTGTTATCCTGCATTAATATCTCCAGTGATTTCCTACTCTGGTGGAACATTAGATAGGAGCAACCAATGGGGGAAAAAATACTAATAAAAGGTTGGCTCAGGGTTTCTTTATGTATGTGAGATGTAAATATGCATTTCTTGTCTGAATCTTTCTCTGTGCAATGTCGCTGATATTTAAATTTTGCAGCAGTTAACATTTTCTTCAAGAATTTCTCTTGAGGTTTGTACGTTGGCAAGACTTCAGCACGGTAAATGCAGTGTGTGCCTTTTCTTTCAGTCCTTGGATTCCTCTGTGTCTCTGCTCCTACACTTATTCTTTATTTGTCTTTATCTCTTTATGTGTTTTCTTACGCTCTAATACTAATTTTCCATTGTGATCTGTCTTGTTTCTCCATTCTTGAACTGGCATTTATTTAGTTTTACAGCCTCTCCTTATGCTTATTTCCATTTAAAATCCATCCCACTTGTACAAAATGTCTATCTTGGCCCTCTTGTTCACTCTTGACTTTCTGATACTTGCAATATTTGAGTGAAACCTTCATTCGCTGTAGCTCAATAAGCTGTGTCATGCTTCTCCTACACCTTGGCTTTCAGCTCTACTTACTTTATTAGGATACATTTTGTGCTGCTGTGATTGATAGTTTACTGGCACTGTTAAACTGATCAAGTGATGCAAACTACAATAACACAGTGACATAAGAGCACTGTGCTGTAAATGGTCTGCAAGGCTTCTCTCTGGAGTTAATTTCCTCTTGTTACAATTAAGTTCAATTCTAAGTATGCTTGGCACGTTCTTCATCAGGCATTTATTGAAAAACACTTGTTAGAACTTAATGCTTAATATGATACGGCCTTATTAACACACATGCAATGACATAACTCAGTGTCAGTTGGCTGATTCAAATGTTAAGCATGATGCAGCTGTTTCAAATGAGCTTGTTTAAGAGATATGAGATATTACAGTTCAGTTAGAAAAGCTTCAGTAGACTGTCACATCAGCTCAGGATTGAACTTAGCCATTTGCTGGCAGTATATGCTGTATAAGTGGGTATTTTTTTTGTGTGCTGAGTGGAGGCGGTCACCTGGATGTGACTGCAAAGATTTACAGGTGCACTTTTTAGGAGCTCCCCGGGGATGTGGTTTCATTGTGGCTTGGTGCTATATTTTTCTCCTCTCTCTCTCTCCTCTGGCATTTTTTGCTCAGGAAAATTGTTGGGCCTCTGGCTGTTGTTGGGTTGTTATGTGTCTGCACTGCATAGCAGAAGAAAATACGGTCACTAGTTAGTGCACCTGTGTGTGTGTCCGTGTGTTCACTCGTGTCCAAACCTGCGAGCTTGTTCAGTGTGACGGAGGGGAACTGTGAGATGGATAGATGCACCATCGCGAGTGGTTATGCATTTGCAATGTGTTTCCATTCTCTTGTTTTCCTCTACTCTATTAGTGAGTGTTTGTTAATGGATGTTTGAGAGTCTTAATTAGCCCAGACATGATTTGGAATAGCAGCATGAAATGAATAGCAAGAGGACTAAAAAAATGGGAGGAAGGGATCAGTTTGAGAGCACTATTGATGGGAGGGAGAGCACAGACAAGCGGCTTAGGGAAGGGTGAGAGAACATGGAGTTGTCAGTAGAGGATTGTGAAGGATGTGCCACTTAGTGAAAGCAGGGATTCTTTTTGCTCTTTTGTAGCTGAAAGAAGCCGTAATTGTTCAATTAACCAAACAGAGAGTCCAGAGCAGAGAGAGAGCATGTTGTGAAGGGACTGAGAGAGGGTTGCGAACACTTACATTTTCCATTTTGTGTGTGTGTGTGTGTGTGTGTGTGTGTTTGTGTGTTTGTGTGTTTTAGTGCTTGTGTGCCTCTGTATGTGTCTGTCTGTGTGTGTGTGTGTGTTGTGATATGCTTTCTCCATTTGGGAAACAGGGAATTATCTCCAGTTTGCTGAAAAAGCCAATCTGTCTCTGACCATGGTGCTGAAGTTGCAGTATGCTGCAGGTGCTGCATACAGAAAAGCACGCTCCACTTTTTGTGCATGCGTGTTTGTTTGTGTGTGTGTGGTGGGAAATGTGGGGAAAGCTCTCTTGCTTGTGTGTGTGTGTGTGTGTGTGTGTGTGTAAGTGTCTAGAAGATTACTTGAGTTTTGTGTGATTATGCTGATGGCTCGAATTACTTCTGGTTTGCTTTGTGCTGTGTATCTTCCAGTGCAAAGACAGAGTGTGACCATAGCTGTACTTATTTGAAAGGAGGCTGCATTTTTTTCCTGCTATTTACATAAAATACATATACAATTGGTGCTGTGATGCATACAGGACCAAGTGTGCTTATAGGGGTAATCTCTAGAGGACTGTCATTTGACAATCTAGCTGTTACTAAAAGTGCAGATAATTCTGACAGGAATAAATGGTACATTAAACAACAACATAGAAATTATAGGAAGAAAACACAAGAAGAGAGAAGAGAACTCAGGCTGGCACAGCTAGTACAGTTCCTCTCATTCCTGAGGTCATAAAAAAGCCTTTAACACGTCATTTGACTGTACTGCAGTGCAGAAGCTTGACTGACCCAGTATTTTTGAAAGGGAGAGAGGAGAGAGGAAGCAAAAAAAAGGGGGTTGCAGAAAAAAAAGCTCGAGTGAGAGGGAGAGAGAAAGAAAGAGTGTGAGATTCTCAACCCCCCTGCTACTTCTGCTGCCGTCTATGCTGTAAAACTCTGCATTCGTATTGTTTGCCTAGTGAGTTTTGGGTCCCTGGAGATCGTGGCCCTCTCTCCTGGTTTAAAAAAAAAGCTGCAAGTTTGGAAGAAGTTGCAGTCATTTGTGCAGCTCAGCAGTGTGCTACAGCCTTAGCATCAGTGTGTGAGAAAGATTAGCAATCTGTGTCGTTATCACTGATGTCAGGGGGAGGGGAGGAGGAGAGGCATAATTTTAGAAGAATAGCCCATATCTGTCTTTGTTCCGCAGTGTGGGGCCTACTTTATGCTTTATGATGGCTTCTAGTGAATTTCCAAAGCACTCTTCTTCTTCTTTTTAAATTTTTTTGCATTCAAACAGCAAGTAGCTTTGCCACCACTTTGTCATTGCAACTGTTACAAATGATGTCACATTAGCACAAAGTCAATCATCTGTATCCCCCCTGACTGCTAGTATTATACGGCGTCATATTTTTCTCTTTAGTTTCCCTCCACAGCACTTTCGTTTTCCCTTTTCCCCTTTTCTTTTTTAACTTTTTCTTTCTCATCACTCATTTTTTTTTACCATTCTGCCCTCACTCTTTAAAACTTACTCATCCATGTATCTTTTATTTAGTACAAAGACGGGCAGCCAACTGTTGACCTCCTGACCTTTGTGCTAGTATGTATGTTACGCCTGGCTGGGTGATATTCCACTGACACTAGTTTAGTTCAGTCATGTATCCTGTGCTTTGCTTTAGCTGACATGGTACAACTGTTCTGCAGCCAGTCTTCAGGGGATCTATTTGTGTGTGTGTGTGTGTGTGTGTGTGTGTGTTAGCCAGGTGAGTTGCTTTTTTAGAGAGCGCTCCATCACATCTACAAGTGACCTGAACGAATGGGCCAAACTGGTCGAAATAAGAGTGTGATGACTGAGGAACAGAATAAGCCAACTTTCAAAGTTTATTTTTTTATTTAACATCCAGGGCAGCAAAAAAAAGCAGCTGTTTGTTGTGTTACTGGCAAAGAACAGATCACAGCAAAGTGGTGTAGAAAATATCACTCTGAAGATCAGCATATCGACTGGTTACACTGATTGCTTCACAATCTACACAGACATGCCGAAACATTTAAACTCCTTTGATTTCCTCCTTTTATTTTCACTTTTAATTAAATCCATCAAACAAAGATGTTCCAGTTATACATCTAACATAAGCGTGAAATCTTTCAGGTTTCATTTAATGAAAAATAAGTTCAAGATAAAGAAGACTGGTGTCTCTTTTGTGCCTGTGTGTAGTGCTTTGACATTCAGCTACTCCACTCACATCGTGAATGGTTCAGTTGGCCAAGGCCACCTGCTGTTGGCGGGCGTAGCTGATGTGCCTGGCTGTTTAAAGTGTACAATGCTTCTTACGTAAAAGCAGACTTCAGGGGGTTCAGCACTGTCGCAGATTTAGGAATGTTTGGTATTTAGTGATTCAGTGAAAGTGAGATCAAGCTGCTGATGTAAAAATAAATTTATCAAAGCCTGTGTGTTAAATTTAAACCATTAAAACCAGCCCTGATTAGTGTAATGGGGACTGCTGTGCCGGCACACATTTGAGTGACACTGGAATAGTGAGTGAGGGAAAATATAAATCAGAGTGGAGCAAAAGTAATGACTTGAGAAGAGATGATAGAGAAAGAGAGGGGAGGAACATATAAAGGCAGATTGCTGGGTCTCATTCTGGTCTTTGTTGGTGCAGACTAGTTGATCTGTGTGGTTCACAGTCTGTGTGTTCGTAGATTTACAACCTACACTCATTTTTTTCAAAATGCAGCACAGACTAGTTCCTACATTTGCATGTGTGATAAATGATTCATGTTTTTAGTGGGGTAAACAGACACAGCTGAGTTTATGAGGTGGATTAAGTTGTTATGTTGTAAATCTACACTGATCTTTATATTGTTTTATAACAACTTTAAAACATTTGAATAAATATGTATGAGTATTTTTCCACACACAAAAACGTGCGCATGCACACATACACCCGCACGTACTCTCCTCACATGTGCAGCAAAGTAAACATGGCTTACACTTTTTTGTGGGATCATATTTATATGGCTAACAGTGCATATCACTTCTGTTTATGTATGCATATGTGTGAATGTGTTTAGCTGTGTGGCTGTGTGTGTGTGTGTGTGTGTGTGTGTGTGTGTGTTTGTGCGCGTGTGTGTGTGTGTGCGCATCTATTTGTTGCTTGCTCTGGCAGTTCTGACTTTCATTAGCCCCAGGCTACGGTAGCATCACTAAGAGAGGGCAAATGGAGCAGGGGGGGAAGGAAATGAGAGGAAAGAAGCAGCGATGAGTGATTTAGGACATATGGAAAAAGACAGGGAACTAAATTCACAAAGAATGGATTGTGGCTGCTGATTGCACCATGAATTACGCAACACTTGCAACTGCCATTTGCGTCAACTCCTGGCTTGATTCAAAAATATTGCTCTAATTATTTTACAGCTGAGATACCCCAAAACTATTTTCCTCAGCTCAGTGCAATTAACTCTTGCACTGCATCCAATTGCAGTAATAGATGTTGTAACACACTGAATGGCTGACATAAACTCATGTCATAACCGCTGATAAGTCCCTCTGGCAGGTTCTGACTGGGTAAAGACCTTAAGTCAGTGCCAGCTTTGAAAACTTAATTGCTCTTCCCTTAATCTTTTCATTAGTTTATAGATAGCTGTTGAGAAACTTATTTCGTCAGTGTTTGTCGCCACTTTAATGGTCAAGAATCTGTTTCAGAATGTAATCCTGTTGTGCATTTTTAACCCATTACAGACTGCTAACTGCTCAAGGCACTGCTACCTTTACATGCAGTAACAGTACTGAAATATATATAATAACAATGCCAGTTTTTTTTTTTTTACACAGAATATCACTGATGCCTTGATTTATGGAAAATCTAAGAATCACTTCCTTTTACTGCTCTTCAGTAGCAACAAGCTCTTTTAAGTTAATGACATGTGGACATTGTGTTGTTTGTGGGAAAACTTCTTCTTACAATGAGGCTCATTTCAAATTTTTCATCAAATCTATAAATATGATCTATTTAAACACATACACACAGCAGTGGAGCATTAAAAAATGCTTTTTACTTGGTGCGTTTCACCCTGTGCAGCAGCTTTATGAATTTCACCATTTTACAAAAACAGCTTGGTGATGACGACAGAGGTGCACTTAAAAGAGCCGCAGCAGGGAAAGTAAATCTTATGCTGGATGAGCAATCGTGAGGTAATGACACTGACAATTCTTTGGAGATTTGTTTGATATTCTCCATGTTCCTCCTTATATTTTATTAGTTGAGTTTTAGACGATCAAGTGGATGATTTGTTTTAGAATTAATTGCAAGAACATTTTCATGTCATAATTGTGAAACACACCCGTCCCTCAGTGTCTAAAAATCTGGGCTTATTTCTTTTTCAGTAGTTAGATAGTGGTTAGTAGATAGTGCGAGTTCTAGATCAAAGAAACTTAATTTAGTGTGCATGGGATTTTTTTTTCTTTCTGCATTTTTAAAATAACTGATGCAGGTTTTGATGGTGTTTTAAAAACTGGCTGTAAACAGAGTTGTGTTTAAATCTGGCTCATTTGAGTACAGCTTAGCTAACATACTGGATTCTACCACTGAGAAATAAATTATGTGTGTTTGGGCGTGTAAAGGCAGTCGCTGCCTTTCAGCCCACCAAGACAGACCCCTGGCATGTCCTCACCCGCTGACCTGATGTCAGCCAAACATTTCTGCTCTGTTAGCAAAGTAATGATGCGTAATGTGTGTCCACACCAAATGTGTGTATGGCCCTCACTGTCTGTGGATGTGTGTGTGTGCGTGTAGAGTGTGTGTAAATGTATGTAGAGTGTGTGTAATGATGTGGATCTGTTGTTGTGCAAGTGAAAGTGCTCTGTAACTACTAGACCAGCAGAGGGGGAGAGATTTGTGGAGATTTCTGCCTAATAAGCAGGGACCACTTGTACGGTTAACATTAGCTCAACAATACAGTGTTTAGCTTAATTAGGGGCTGACTGCTTTTTTAGAGGATCAGCAATCACCCACGCAGACAAACACAAAGACACACACACATCCATACATCTGGATAAGTGTTAGTGTTTCGCCAAAACTTTATGTGATAAGAAATTTCATCTTAAATGTGTAGAAAATAAAGAAAGCTATGTAGACATGTTGAATATATCAGTAAGCAGTTTATGTAAATTAATAATCTGGTAATGGGGAACATTTATCTTTGTCATGTTGTACTTGGCAGTGGTCTTAATCATATGCAGCAGAAATCTGAAAAACGTCATCAACACATCAGCCCTGCCTTTTCCTTTTCCTACCACCTACATCAAACACCCTGCTTCGGTTTTGAATATGCAAAAAAAGATCTGTTATCATGCTCTCTTTCTATATCCTAAAGCCTGAAAAACAATACATAAGACCACCACTTTCATCATGTAATCTGATCAATCCCACAAAGCACAGGCCCTCAGAGCATGAGGCAGAAAGGAAACCAATATACAAATGTACCTTTTTTTATGGAAAATGTTATTATCATGTTAAGATTGTACAGAGCTCAGCCTGTAAGTGTGAACGTAGGAGGAGCATGTGTTTCTCCATGTCGCTGCTAAGCTATTGTATAATTTCTGTGGTGTTGTGAAAAAAAGAAAGAAAAAATAGTCTCACCAACGGGGGAAAATTGACGTTAAGCGCTTGTTTTTGGGTTTTTTTTGCAATTTCAAAAGGTTTCACTGATGTCTGTGGGTCTACTAGCTGCTGCTGCTGCGTGTGCTCGTGTGCATGTGTTTGTTTCTCTGAACAATGTCTGGAGAGTACGTGGGTTGTGGAGAGAATCCATAATGCAGCCATATAATTCAGGCAGAATGCTGATTCACGGTCACAAGCAGGACAAAAGCAGTATGTTTGCTCTACACTAGCACGCCGCATGGGTGTAGAGCTGCTCGTTTTTCACAAATCAGCATGTGTGTCTTTCTTACAGGTCTGCTTTGCTTTGTAAGTGCACAGTGTATTTCTGAAGATATTTTCTGTCAGCGTATATTCCTGTGTTTCCCTGCAGGTTTATGTGAGCTCTTGTGTGTTGACAGGCATGCACATGTGAGTGTGTGTGTCTGTATGTGCATGTATGAGTGTGTGTGTGTGTGTGTGTGTGTGTGTGTGTGCACGTTTTAGTCGCTGTCAGGCAGCAAGGGCAGCACCAGGCAGATTTTAGCTGTGTATGAGCGAAGCTGAGAACCCTTAAGGAAACACAACTAGACAGAGAAGAACAGAGATACCTGCAGCGTGTGTGTGTGTGAGAGTGTGTGTGTGAGAGAGAGAGAGAGAGAGAGAGAGGAGGAGAGTTAGGAGGGCTGAGAGAGAGAGTTTGAGAGTGATATTGAAAAAAGCAGAAAGAAAAAAAGCCCACACCCACTTCCCCGTAAGCTGCTGTCACTCTTCTTTTAGCTATCTCCTCTTCCACCCCACCTTTTTTTTTTTTTTTACTCTCTCCCCTTCTCTCCATCTTGCCTGAAGAAGAGAGGGCAGGGTGTGATAAGAAACCATGGGGGAGAATGATGAGATGGAGAGGCGAGGTGAAGGGAGGATGGGGGAGATAAACAGCGTAGACACTGCAGACGTGAAGCGAAACTGTGGACACCTAGAGAGGAGACGTGAAGGTAAAGGAGAGGGGGGTCAGGTGAAGGGTAGGAACTATTTTTGAATGTCTGATGTATGAGCACGCTTAACCGCCGCGACTGAGTAATTTTCTGGGCTCCGTGCATAATTTGGGTTTGGAGTATGACTGAGGGTTGAAGAGAAGCCGAGCAGGTGATGGACAGGCGGGTGAGGAGGATGAACTGTAAAATGTAAAGCTGTAATACTGTACCCTCTATCAGCGCAGGCTCAGGCAGCAAATTGGACAAGCACTTAAGGCAGAAGCAAGAGCGATTTATCATAATTTCCACTGGTCATTACACCAAATTATTTTGTATTAAAAAAAAAAAGACGTCACAGAGGATTTGCGAGGAGAGATTGCTGTCTCATTTAATTGGAGTGTTTAGCATTTTTTCGCTAGCATCAGTTCTCCGAGAGAGAAATAAAATGGCAGACAATTTGTTAGTTGACAAGAGATGAAAACTATATAGAGAATAAGAGACAGATGCACCAAGTAGCAGATGAAGCCTCCAGTACTTTAGAGGTATAAAGTAGCCCCACTTTTTCTTTAATAAAACTATTGTTTTGTTGTTTCTTAGAAACAGCTTGGATGGTGGTGTCCCTCTTTCAGACCGGAGTCTCTCATTCACTCTCTTTTCTCTCTCTTTCACTTCACATCCTTTATCCCTTTCTCCATCTCCTGGAGCAGCAGCAGTTGATGGATCGTTCAGGTCGGTGGGGTTGACAGTTGGGTTGATGTAAGAGTCAGAGGGATGGAAAGACAAGGCGTTCGTGTGCGCGTGAATGTGTGAATGTTTGAGAAAAAAAGAAGGAGTGATAGAGAAAGGGGTGGCTAACCTCACCCTCTCCTTCACCATCTCTTTTTCTCCCCTTTTCTTCTATGCCCCCATGCTTTGCACTTTTGAAATGCTGATACTTTGACCCTGTGTGTTTTTTTCCCATCCTTCTTCTTCTCTCTGTAGGCTATCATGTCACAGTTTTGCAGGGCTGTTTGAGAGCAGTAGTAACCTCGAGGCCCAAAAAGCAAACCTGTGGCCAGAAGTCTGCTGATACAAAGCTCAGGCCAGGCAGGAAAAAAAAATGAGTGAGGAAAGTGAAAGAGAAACATAATATTAACTCAGTAATTACTCACTTACTCACCATTTTGAAATTTTGAGGAATACCAAAACATATTTCTGCTGACAGATCAGACTTTTAATATAAAGTTGCTCTCATGTCTGTAGGCTAGGTAGCTTAGGTCAATACAGAAACTGAAAACAGGATAAAGCAAGTATAATTATAATAAAACTCTGTCCACCATCTTTTTTAAAGCCCAAAAATAAATAACTTATAAGTCTTTTGTGTAAAAGTTGTGATGTAAATTGGAAATCTTGCTGCATTACTTGTTGACCAGGTGCAGTGACATGCAGCTCTGCCTTTGCTTCCTGTCTTTATACTAACGTAAGCTAATCAGCTGCAGACACATGAGAGTAGTGTCAATCCGTTCATCTAACTTATACAAATACGTATAGTCACCATAATAGGAAACTATTCCTTTAAAATGTTAAGAACTTGCTGCTTATGAAGGAAACATTATAAAGATTAAGCCTTCATTACAGTTTTACTACACTGAAGAAATCGGTTTGGAAATCAGAATCAATGACATTTTGTCTTATGGTTTTTGCAGCTCGGTGCTATTACATCAAGATTTTATATAGCCAATTTGCAACATGTATGCCCTTTTTTTCTTTTATTTCCATCTGATACCAATCTTCATTCATTTAAATGCCAGTTAGCTAATCACATTATAATACCTTATCTTAAACGAATGCATTTCACTTTTAATTTAATCCTAAAGCTCCATACTTTACTAACTCAATTAACTCTTTGACAGTTAATGCATGAGATGTCAGTGGAGGCAGACTGGAATAATAATTCAGTCCAGGAATCTGACCTCGGTCCAAGTTAATCTCCATATTTACTCTATTCACAACAGATTACTATAGTGTTTTGTTGCAATTACTTCAGTATCACAACTTATATTAAAAAAAGGTCTTTAAACAATCCAAAATGGTTAAAACAACCAAGTGTCTTTTTTGAATTTTATTTAGAGTTGGTCATCTGCACTTTCCTCACTGAGGCGGATGTTAATGAACAACCCTGAGCAAAACAAACACAGTGCAATGATCTGCAAATGTGTTTTCCCTGTTATTTAACTGAAAGACATGCAGAGGTATAGGACATGTTAAAACTGTTAACATTTGTTTTTTAAATTTTAATGCATACTGATAACATACACTTGATCCAACCCAGGGAAGGTAGCTGTGATTTGATATATGCTGAAGTCAGCTTTTTATTTTTAAACACCAACCACTCACCTTGCTCATAAAGATATTTGCACTCGTACAGCATTAAGCAATACTCTCCGCCTTCCTTCCCATTTATCTTGTTATCTCTTTGCCTCGTGCAGCCCTTTTTTTCTATATGGCTCAACCATGCGCACTTTATTCACTGACTGATCGTTGTGTTAATGTGCATCCACTTGTGATTATTCGTGTGCGAGGACGGACTGAGATCACATCATAAGGCTAAAAGCCGGCAGGGGACTGATGTAAAACAGTTATGAGGCACTGTTGCTGTCCCAGTGCTCATGTCGGCCAGTCCAGGTCTGGATGTCAGTGTCATGGTCTCAACGGTGCATAATCCTGCACGCAATACTGAGCTTTTCATAGAGAGTTTACAAATGTTGCAGTGATCTTTAGCAAGTCAAACTAAGAGCAGGAAGCTGTTGATTATCTCAACATATACTTAACATAAACCCTTATAGTGCCTTAGTTAAAATAAGATAAAAAAGATTAAAGATAAAATAACTCCATAAAACAGCACCTTATCATCCATATCAAAGCTTTATTGCTATGTATCATCACGACTGAGACCGTCCAGACATGCTGGGTGTCTGGTTTTGAATGGAGGGGCGGCAAATTAAAACTCACAGTTTTCAGCCAGATGAACAGACTCAAGTATGCATGAATCAACATAGCCAGGGTCTTAAAGAGGTTGGAGGGGACTGACATTGAGGCTGTGACCAGAAGCTGTAGGCTGTATATATGGCAGAGGCAGAGGGAACTAGTGCAACCCTGCCATAGTGAATAACTGTATGGGAGGCTATTAAGAAATCATTTCCTAAATTTAAAGTGAACAAGACAAAGCAACATAAAAAAGGCAAAGATTATATATATAT
>JAPZDZ010000024.1:9650799-9661275 GCA_029783805.1 Acanthurus tennentii | reverse complement strand
CTTTGCTGAAATGTTTTTTTGACAGCTGTCTCAATTATCAGTTCATTCCTTGCTATAAATTATACTGTTATGATGAGAAACACTATTGTGGTTTACAATTTACATTTTTATTTAATAAATTTGTCATCTTTTTGAAGAATTTGTTCCCCAGTGTCCCAGCATTCCTCAGGGTGAAAGAGTGGATTGTTTTCCTGAAGCTGGAGCCTCAAAGGTATGAATCACTTTTATTTCTAAGAATGAAAAATAAAGTTTATGAAATCCTTTTCTTTTTTTAAAACCATAACAATCAAGTTGAGAGAAAGTTGAAGATTACTCAATACTGGTTTTCCTGAGTAACAGAACACTTAATTCTAATTCTCAGTGATATTGCTGTAAAATAGTGTTGTTGTTGATTATGATTTTGACACCCTGGTTATAATGATTAATATGTAGACAATAAATTGGGATGATTTTGATAGTAAAATTAACAGTATTGACCTTCCTTCTTACACAGAGTGGATGCGAGCAGCGTGGATGTTGCTGGAGCCCATTGGATGAGAAAAATGCTCCCTGGTGTTATTTCCCAAAAAACCGTGGATACACATCAGACTCACTAACTCAAACCAATTATGGTAAAACCCCGATTTCACTCTCAGTGCTCTGTTCTCCCATTGCACTAAGTGACTGATGAAAATATTTGGGTGTTTATATAAAATTCATTGCCTTGTGTGAAGTCACTGGGCATTGGAATCTCTACTTAAACATTTTTAAGTCCCATCTTTCAAATAGCATAGTAACATTGGTGGCTTCGCTTAGTGCCATAGAGGAGGTTAAGTCGACAAAATGGCAAATGCAGAGAATGAGAGGAACAAATAAAAAAAACATTTTTTTCCTGCTCTGCCTGAGAAAGGCTTGATGTTATTCTACAGAGACTTTAACTGGCACATGAAAAAGAAAACACTACCCCTTATATAAGTTTAACTGTCTTCAAATATTTTAACGTGCATTCTGCCATGGTATCGCTCAAGGCTACTATGCAAATTACCCACATCTACCTCAGAGGCAACTGAGGTTTCTGTAAGCTCTCTAACCATATTGCACCCTTTGATCATGCTGCTGAATGATTAACTTGGGAATGCGTCTGTGTTTGAGTGGATCTCCATCCCAGTTCACCTGACGCATTTTACGTTGAGTTTATTTTACAGTTTGTTTTACTGTTGCATTTTATTTTTTTTAAATGCATTTTTCTTTAATAAATAATGGAAAACAGCTCATTCAAAAGTTATTCTCTTGAGCTTGGCTTTAGTGCGGCACACTATTAGCTAGGTCACTTAGGTTTACGGTTTCTTGGATATCATCACAGAACAGTGTAAATATTGAAGGAATACTTCCTCTACACTCTGGGAGCGTTTGCAATTAGATTTTCCAACTGTGTGCATTGTGATTGTAAAATCACTTGCAGTTTCTTTGCAGGTATAATTTCTTACATTGTGAGAGAAACAAGCCAATTGTTTACCTGTTTCCAGTCCAAAGCTAAGGTTTAGCTAACCCACTGCTGGTGATAACTTCAGTTTTAATATGCAGAGCAATTGAAAGGGACTATGAAAGAAAGACTATATAACTTTCTTTCTTGTTAACTTAATTTGGACTTTAATGGAAACTATAGACACACTGTAGTTCTACAGTTATATTTTGCTGTTTCCAAAAGATACATTACACCATATTAAAACCTTTCCTGACTAATGCCACATATTTATTAATTCTGCAGTAATGGAAACCAAAATGAAGAGAATCCCCTCCCCTTCTTTATTTGGGGCTGATATAGAGGAGCTGAAATTTTCTGCAGAAATGCAGTCTGACAATCGACTCCGTTTTAAGGTACACACTGACAGACACCATCTTTCATTTCCCTCCCTTTGATTTTGTGCTTGCACATAAAATCACACTCACACCCACACACACACATACACACGATTGACACACCATATTATAAAAATAAATACAGTTTGCTTATATTAATTTGAAAATTAGTCTTCTTATTAAACCATGCTTAACAGAAACGCTGTACTGAATGCAAGGTAACAAGAAATAGCAAATAATACAAAAAATGAATGTAACTGTAAGGTATGAGGATGCTTAACTCTGTAATTTTTTTTTCTCTACTTAGATCTTTGATGGTACACAGGAAAGGTTTGAGGTTCCCCATGAGCATGTGAATAGCCTTCATAGTCACTCCCACACCGACATCAGCACTGTACTGCAGGTGTCACAAAATCCCTTTGGTATTATCGTCAAAAGGGGCCAAAAAGTCTTGTGAGTACTCAATATGTGTGTGACTGTGTGTGTTTGTGTGTGTGTATGTATGTTTTCATGGTATATTTGTGTTGAATTGGACAGACATTGTGTAAAAGAACTTCAATTTTACATTATTTTGGACAGTAAAAGAATTAATGAATTAGGAATGACTGTTAATTAATTCAAAGAGCTTTGCCATTTTGTGTGAGAATGTACAGTCTAATCCCCAGAGCATGTCTGTCATCTTCTACCATCTCTGCTGTAGTTTTCCTAATCAGTTATGAGTCCAAAGAGGGTGGTGTCATCCTCAAACTTTGCTCTATAGAATTGAAATCGACAGTTGCGAGTTGATTAATATTGATTCTCTGTAGCTCATTTGATGCAGTTATATTGGAAATCCTCGGTGGTGGTGTGCGCCACATAATCTCATTACCATGCATTAATTCCATATAATGACATGCAGTACTTTCCCATTTTATATGAGCATCCTGCAGCAACCAGTTATTCTGTACATTCATGTCAATCCAAGCTAGTAGGTGATCCATGGGTGATATTGCTGTGATCAGTAACCCCTTACCCCTACAGTTTGACTCACAGATCACACATTTCCTAAATTCCTATTTCCTAAAGAAATTTTGTTGAAAAAACATTTATTATCATTTGCCGTTTCTGCTCTGGGTATTTTCTTTTTTTTTATGAAGAGCAATTGCAATTGCATTACCTGCTGAATGTCCTTAAAACTATTAAAAAATTTATGTGAGCCTCAGAGGACTCCTTAAAAAGTGTAAAGACTGATAACAAGGGTCATACAATAATTTATGTACATTAGACATTGCACCAGGACACTATAGTGCAATGTTTAGTGCATTTGCAACCTTTTTGTGTATATTTTGCCTCTTTATTGCAGCTTTGTTTTTGCAGTCGTATACAGCAAGAGCAGGCTAAGCAATTCAGCTATCAGTGTATGTCTTGTTTTGAAAGTGAGAGAAATGCTAACCAGAGGGCTTATTAGCAATAAGATGTTTTTTTTTTAAATTTTTTTTCCACAACTCAACTCCTCCATAGATCCTTGTCTCGTTATCTAATCTGGCTGTATATTTTACTCTTTATTTTTTCTTGGCCCTCTTTTTTTTCTACATCCCTTTGCTTTTTTCTCATGTCCATCAGTCTTCTCATCCGATTGATGACCCGTTGTTTTTTTCTTTTGTCATCTGTTCTCTTATTGAAACACATTCAGGTTTGATACTACAATAGCCCCAATAGTGTTTGAAGACCAGTACATACAACTGTCTGCCAAGCTTCCATCCCATAACATTTATGGCCTGGGAGAGCATGTGCATAAAAACTTTCGCCATGACACAAACTGGAAAACCTGGCCCATCTTCACCAGAGACGGTTTCCCTAATGGGGTGCGTGTACAAACACAAACATGCCCACACAGACACACAAACACACACAGTGGAATATGAAATCAATAGATAGATTTTTTTTTATATCTATTAATACAATTTTAAAAAATGTATATTATGATAAATACAAGATATCTGAGTCGATACAAATGTCTAATCACATAATGAAATTTTCTTTTCTATTTTGGTTACTGTTAATACCAAACACATGTAGTGCTTGAAAACCTATACTTGCCACGTCTGTCTAGGGTTAATGCATGTGTGTGTGTACCTGCATCTGCTCCCAAAGCAGCATGTTTACATGTGTTTCCATCATGTGTATTCTCCTTCCCAAAGGGCTTATAATTGAATGCCTTGTAAGCTGATTAAGTGTTGAAGTCATCCCCTCAGCTTCCCACGTCCCTCCTGCTTCCTCTCACCTCTTCCCTACATGTTCCATCATCCCTTTGACTCTGTCTGTCTCTCTTCTCAGGGAACCCATAACCTCTACGGACATTATCCGTTCTTCCTCTGTCTGGAAGATAACAGTGGAAAGTCATTCGGGGTCTTTCTCATGAACAGCAATGCCATGGGTAAAGATAAAAAAGAGCACACGCACACACAAAATGCAACAACACATGCTGGCACATGAATACATGCAGGCAAGCATAGAACCAAGGACACCGGCCAAGTGTACTAAAGCACATTTTGAATACATGGTATAACACACATGCATCCAAAACATTAGGAAAAATCAAAAAGGTTCAAGGATGCATGAACCATTAGTAATGCCTAATCCTCCACACACAAATGGATTTATGTTTTTCCAAATCAAAAAAGTGTGTTGACAATTCAAAGGAAATATGGTTCTTTTATTTTATAACGGGGATGAGAAGAGGACATGAGAACATTCTGGCACGTTCCTGTTGCTCATGTCTGTAGATGGATAATCTTTATTGAAACATGATGTTTTTTATGTGTTAACTAAAACTCACTACAGTAATTAAAAAAGAAAATGAGAACTTTAAACCACTGGTTTCCAGCTTTTTAATGGCATTTTATGGTAATAACTTACAGTAAAAAAATATCTATTTTAAATTATGTTTGCAGTGTTTCCATCTCTGGTGTCCTTTTATTTTCAGAGGTGATTTTGCAGCCAGCCCCTGCTGTAACTTTCAGAACAATTGGAGGAATCCTTGACTTCTACATTTTATTCGGAGACACACCAGAGCAAGTGGTGCAGGAGTTTACTACGGTGAGGCACAAAGAACTGTACAAACAATGTACAGAGAAGGTTACACTGGGAAGTATGTAGGTTGTGCAGAAGTGGTCTGTGAGTTGCCTTGGCTCAGTAATTGTTTTAACAATATGTTCATTTGTGCTTTCCAGCTCATTGGCAAGCCTGTCATTCCTACCTACTGGTCACTTGGTTTCCAGCTTTCTCGGTGGAACTATACCACCTTGGCTGAGGTCAAAAAGACAGTGGAGAGGAACCGTGCCATTGACCTTCCTTATGTAAGATCCTTTCAGCTCATTTAATCTTTTTTCTGTGTATTTTTAGACTGTTTGCTGTAAATAAGGATACTCTGTCAGTCTGTTTGTCTTAAGATAGTTGTCAAGGCCATTGCAGTCTTGAACTGTGTTTGTAATATTAATATTAAATTAGTATTTTGCCAAATATTTACAATTATAGAACCACATCCATGTTTGTAATAATTTTTTGAGGTTGACACATATTTAGCACTGTCAAACTTATCATAATAGCTGTTTGTTGTAAAGCTTAACTTTATTGACACAAAGTTTAAAGTACACTCATGTTATACAAGGTGCAGGGTGAGGTTCCACACTATATGGTCTATAAAATGACTCATGCTTTAATAAAGATAAACATCAGTAATCTGTTGCTGAGAAACTATAACTATACAAAAACAAAAAAACGTAGTAACAGAGTGTAAAATCAGTAACAATAAAATACAGTCTAGTAAATTAAAACACAACATTTATTTTCTGTTCTACCTTTGCATTTAAGCCATTGGTTTTCAGAAAGTCAGAATGCAATTTAGAGATAAAACAGAAACAGAAGTCTTTGAATTTGACCTCAAATGTCAAATGCTATGGGACACCATGTAAGAAGGCTGCAGGACTATCCTTTTTTTAAGACATAATATGCATTTCAAAGACCAGTTTTCAAAAACCATGTTCTGACAGTGCATTATATGTGCTGCAACCACAGCCGAACAGCTGTATACCTTTTGAGGGGTGAAGGAAACAGTTCTTTACCTTGTGTACCCTTTGTTAAATCCGAACCACTCATGCACTGCTGTGTGGTTCCAGAGGCAAGAGCCCTAACCACTACACTATCTGTGAGAACGTGAAAATGAAGGTTGAAGCAGGAGCTGGACAGACAGTCAGAGTGATAGCGATGGCCTTTAGCTTAGACGGGGTAATCCAGCTTTCTGTCAAATAATGGAGAGTTTGCTGGGCTCTATTGGTTCAATCCAGGGACAACTATTTTTCAAGCATCGCTGAATGTTAGCGCTGATCAAAGATCAATCCACCAAGTTCCTTTCATTATCTCATTCATCCTGATCTGAATGTTAAACCTACTTCAACACCTCTTCCTTTCTGAGACACTTGATAAATACCGGTTCTGGTTGACATTTTCTTGGTAATAAGCCTTGCTGCTTATCTTCGTCTGGGCCTGCTCCTAGTAACCAAAGTCCCCTCCACGCAGAGCGGTGATGTTTAATGTGCCTACAATCCCTAATTACTAAGGTAAACTCCTAATCCAAAGTCCTCATCGTTACCTGTCCCCATAAAACGCTTGAACTGTATCATGGCTGAGCAATAGCTGCACCCATCAAGGACATGGTTTAAACTTTTCTTATTTAAAGATCAAATGCAAGAAAATTTATAAGCCATCTCAATATTTCACTCCAATAATCTCCAATCTCTCTTTCATGTCCAAAGACATTAGGATGCAGCTGCTTCCTTTCCTGCTGTACTCAGGGACGCATTTGATAACCATTAGATAGACCACAGAGGGCATTATCACATTCTCCCTAATATGTCTGGAGCTGATTACCATTAGAGGAAGGATCTGGCAGAGCCTTCCAAACCATCTGCTCTATCAATATCAAGTAGATTCTGGCAGACAACAGACAGATAGAGAGCACAAAAAAAGAAGAATGTGTTAACATTCCCATTGTCCTCCCAAGGTTTAGCAGCACATTAGGCAAGTTGTTTGCACTCACATCAGGTCTCCAAAAGTCCAGCAAAAGCAGGTCAACAGAAGAGCTAGCATTTCATAGGTTTTTTCAGCGAGGCTCAGAGTGCAGATACTTCACTGTGTGCTTAAATGCAGCGCTGAGATTGGAGTATAGTCTGTTAGAGGGATGCAGGATGAGGATGCAGAATTTTGAGTGATTGTTATGCACAGAAGTCAAAACACATTTAAGAAGTATTAGGAGTTATTTTTGGTTTGTCGCATTAATGCAAGATGCAAATAAGATGTTAAAATGTTATTACTTGGAAGCCAGGAAACTGTATCAGTAATCCAAACTGGCTTCGGGTATTTAAGCTGTTTGAAGTAAACTTGTCAAGTTATTCATAGAACATATTGTTTTGAACATTGAGCGAAACAAGAAAGCAGAATTTTTCAGGGGTGTTTTTTTTTCTTTATTTCCTGAGTTGCATATTATTAGGTATTGCAAATTGTGTTGAGGTTCCTTTACACAAGCCTTTTTTTATCTTCTTTTTCCTACACAGGATATCCAGTACACTGACATTGACTACATGGAGGACAAGAAAGATTTCACCTATGACAAAGAGAAGTTCAGTGGGCTGCCTCAATTTGCCAGCTACCTGCATGAGAAGGGACAGAAATACATCCTCATCCTGGTAAGAAGTGCTTCATTGGTGATGAAGCAGCTTGTGTATTTGATACATCATGCTGCACACAGCACACATCCTTGTGCAACAAAACAAAGAAAAAAAAGACATTTTTGGGTCATTTTGTATGGTCTAGTAGCACAAAAAAAAACAACTTTTTGTAAATGGGCAGCCATGTTATGAATTTTGTAGAGAACGCACCAAATGGCTGTTTCTCAATAATAGTGTATTTCTTTGTCAACAGGATCCTGCAATAGCCACCAGTAAGAGGCAAGGGGGTGATTCTTATGAATCATATGTCCGTGGGAATGAGCAGAGCGCCTGGGTCTTTGAATCAGATGGGAAGACTCCTCTGAAGGGAGAGGTGAGCTGCATTTTGTCAAAAGACAGAAGTGAATCATGCACACAGACGAAATGATACACTTAGTGACTCTCTTAATTAGATTTTTTTCTCTGCTGAAGCAAAGATTTCTCTCTTTCTGAAAGGAATGCCACTTTGACACCAAACTTTCATCCAAATGTTTCATATCTGCATTTTGAGTAAATGACTTGTCATGATATGCAAAACATCAGGGTCCAAGTATGCTGGAAGTCTTCAAGTAAAAAACATGAGTAATGTTGTAATTTTGGCAAGTTACCTATTAAACGCGTCGAAGACCCTGCTGATTACATAACTTACAGAAACCCAAACATGCTTATGGTCTGCTACACACATGACAATTTGTCATCAAGTGCTTAGCCTTTGTATTATATAATATAGCATGCAACATAAACATAACCATATGCATCTTAGTGTGTGTACAAGTGAACGCCAGCGTATGTGTCACTGTTTTTCTACTGTCTTCATTGAACCATAATCTCCCCTAATGGTAGTTCAAGCCTCTGTTATTTTTGATCCTTTTTCCAACAGAGCACATGCTTAAAAAGCTCCCTCCTGCAGAGAGGGCTGGAGGTGGGAGGTAAAAAGGCTGTCGCTCCCATGCTTTTATAGTGTTGCTTTTGATTACGCATACGATTAGGCCCAGTCCCTCAGCTAATCGCTTTTTCATGCTGTTTATAACAGGTCAAACATATGCATTGATTCCGCATTAGTGTTTAATCTTAAAATGTTCTGCATCAATGCATCTCAGATTAGGTGCGTGAGAGTGTGTTTGCATGGGTGTGACAGAGGGATAAAAGAAGAGAAAAAAAAGTCAGTCTGTATGTGCATCTGTGTGTATCCATTTCTCTAAATGAGAAGCTATTCTTGGTTGTTTGTGCTTTATGTCGGTGCACGCATGTGTGTGATTAGAATTGATTCGACTTTATTTCCATATGAATGTACAAGTCCTGGTTATGAAAACAGTGAGGTCTGTGCAAAACGACCTTTACGCTAGTTGTTTCAGTGATAAAAGAGATGCAGCGACAGGCTGGTATTTATTTTGCTTTTAAGACAGTTAATTGCTTGCAAAGATAAGGATAAAAGCTTCTCCTGGTGGCCCATATGTTTCAGTGTGCAAGTGAAACCACAGCAAGACCTCACTCACACAAAGGCAAACAAAAAAGAATAGGAGCAAACAAAACGGTAGGGAGAAAAGAGACTTTATGGGTTTAAAGGAAGGACCGACATATTGGCTGGTATGGCAGGCAGGCAGGCACTAATAATAGATTAGAGACTAATGTACAGGGAGACAGACTGGCTGTGTTTCTGAGCGGTAGAGTGACAGTGAGACACACAGGAAGTCAGCCATATTGAGAGACAAGAGACAAAGAGACAGATTATCATGTAAACACAACAAAAGGACAGATGAGATGCAAGGCAGAGCACATGTTGGAGCAAAAAAAAAGGCAGGCAGAGGGACAGATAGAGGCAAGTGTAAGAAAAGATAGACAGGTAATGACATAGATAGGCAGGCTGACAGACAACAGAGCATAAAAGCAGACAAATAGACATAAAGATAGAGTGAGATATGCAGCTACAAATGCCAGCAGATTTGTTGAGAGTGTTTACTGGGGTGTCAGTATTTGTAAACAGCTGGAGACGTCAAAAAGACAAAATCTCGAGGAAAAAATGACTGTAAAATGAAAAATGGCAACTGGGAGGGGCTATCAATAAGCCTTGACCTTGGAGTTCTGACCAGCTGCCAAAAACATCTGCCTATAAATCTAAATCTATCCATATGTGTGTGTGGCTGTGTGAGTATACGTGTGTGTGTTTGAGCACCTGAGCTCCCATAAGCATGATTCACGTCTCTGCTACAAACTGGGTTGTAAAGTTATTGGCAGTGGAAGTAAAAAGGTAAAAGATAGCCAGAGTGGAGCAACCTTGAGATTTAATATCCACTACAGAGGGTTTCACACACAGAAATGCACACACACGCGCACACACACACACAAAATCTCCTCCTTTCTCCGTGAATTAATCATTTTTCTCAATACATGTCATTAAGGACGACTTCTAACACACAGTCACGTCTCGAGATTTCTATTGCATTATCGATTCTTCCCCTCCTCTGCTCCCTTTTTCAACTTGTCTGTCTGTCCCCTCTTTCCTTTGCAATCTCTTTTTTCCATCAAGCCCGCCCCCTTCCTTACTTTTTCTTCTCCTCTGCTCTCTTTTCTTTGTCATTTCCACATGTCTAAGCTGTTTCACTGACATTTCCATAGGCCTATCCTTTTGCTTGTGTGGAGGTTGCAACGCCCACAGCATCTAAGTTCATCGTGTGCTGTCATGTTGTTTACATGCACAGTATTGTGTTGGTGAATCATGCCAAGTTCTAGATATTTTAAACATATAGACAGATGCTTTTAAATTTGAAGTGTACAAGATGAAAAAAAAACAAATAATAAACAAAAATTTGCGTGCGTATAAACCCTTCTCAAATTTTCTTTCCTCTCAGGTGTGGCCAGGAGAGACTGTTTTTCCAGACTACACCAGTGAAAA
>JAPZDZ010000024.1:9614130-9641444 GCA_029783805.1 Acanthurus tennentii | reverse complement strand
TGACAAGCCCACATGCTTTTCCACCTCTGCTTGGCCAAGTTCATTGCAAACAGAGAAAAGTTTGCAAGGGAAAATTCTGATTCTTACATACATGCCACATTAGGGAAAAAAGATCCAATATGCTTACAAATAGCACAGTGTCACTGACAACTAGAGTCAAGGTGGTTTAAAGAAATATGAAATACTTAAATCTAATATCTAACACCTTAATGTCATAATGTAACCTCAGTCTGCTGGTGCAAGTATTTTAAAAAGGAATGGGGTTTTTTTGTAAGTTGTGTCTCCTTGTCTAACTCAAACTGTTTTCACTTCCTCTCATTTAATGTCGAAGCTTTTTTTTTTTCCTCCCTGGATGTCTTTAAATAACATCACACTACTAAATATGGCTGGTTATGCTTTGACATGAAAACCTTAATCTGCCGTGGAAAAGTAACATAGCGGTGCAGTGTAGCATACTGACATAAGCTTTAGAAAGCATTTTGGGCCTGTGCTCCACCACTTGAAAAGGGTTATTTCCAAATGACAGATCCGACGGGGCTGAATATTCATCTTTTGTGGTGACAGGGAGCTGCTGAGTCGTTGTGCCGCGGTTTAAGCCAGGTTAAGGGCAGGCATTAAGAACAGAGTGCCTGCTATCAGTTACAGATGCATCAGGCTGTGAAGGGCCACATGAAGAGATAGTGTCAGCCACTTGAGTAAGGTCACAGGCTGATCTGCTACAACACTTCACATCCTACCTTCACTTTCTTTTTTCATTATTCTCATCTCTCTCCGTCTCTATTTATTGCTCTGTCCGCCTGCCTTTTCCTTTCACTAATGATGCTCTTGCTCTATCATTCAGATCAGTCGATGCTTTAACCTTGATCTCTGTGATAAACTGGGCAGATCTCCTACACTCACTCTCTCTCTCTCTCTCTATCTCTCTCTGTCATCCCCTCTGGTCTTCATCCATGCTTTCACTGTCCCTCCTCTTGCCCATTACTACTCTTTCTTTTTAACTCATCCTTTCATCAAACGTTGGCTCCCTTATCTCATCTGCATTCTCTTAATCAGCTGCTGTCAACTCACCCTTGTGATCCCATTTCATTTCATCCCCCAACCCTCCTCTCTCTCTCTCTCTCTCTCTCTCTCTCTCTCTCTCTCTCATCTACCTCAGCTATTATCTGATCATTCTGCCAGTATGAATTGTTGGCATACCTGATCAAATCTTACCTTATAGTTTAACTTCAGTGCTCCAAATGAGGATACAGGCCTCACGCCTTGTCCCTCTCAATCACAGTTAGCAGCAGTGCTAAGTCCTGCAGCCCTTTTCCATTTGTCAGTGAGGTGAGTGATAGGCGCCCCGAGCAAATCAGACACCAGAACACGAGGTATAGGGGGAACATCCGTTTCCCCCGGCTGTCATCCCACAAGCTGAGCAGCAGTTGTGACAGGTGATCTGCCTCAAACTGCAAATGTGGACCCCAAAGTGGCCATTTAATTTTGTCAGCAGGACATTAAAGAAATATGTTTATCTAATACTTTATTTTTTCCTTATTTCATTTATACTGTTTGTGCTTATGCTTTTTTTATTGGCTTTTATTCGTCTCTGTTTGAATATCCTTAGCTGCTCATTTTCCCATTTTTTTCTTGGCCTCCTGCACCGCTCTTTCTTGTTCCTAATAACAGGCCCCAGAGGGCCCAAAAATAGGACATGCTGCTGAAGGGGAAGAGAGAAAGAGAGCAAAATGTTCATGCGATCAGCGCCTCTGACAGACAGCCTTGTCCTACGCAGATGACATAATGCGTTTCACAATTCGGTGTGTTTTTGAGTAGGATCTGCGGTTTTCTCTCTCTCTCTTCTTTTGCTTCGTGTTTATCTCTCTGTCCCTCTGTTCTGCCCTGTCAGAAAGAGCAAGGAAGTGACAACGCTATCAAAGACCCAGCACTCTTCTATTGATTGCTCCTGTCTGCCCACCACCTTTAGCCATTAAAAGGGTGTCACCTATCAGTCGCTGCTTGATGCTGTCTCCTCCGCATCTGTTGCACAAAACACTGTAGACTGAAATGTCACATTGGCATTGTGGAAACTTTCTATCAGATGAGAAGCAGTTTTCAAAATAACTTTCTATGATGGAAACATTTTATCTTCCTCTTATTAAGTAGGAGAGATTTATAGCAGCAAGACATATCAGTGCTTCTTTTGTGGTGTATTGTAGTTTCTCTCCTCATGTTTAGCCTTGTAAGATTAAAGTGTCAGAGCTGATACAGTGAGCTAAAGCAGGTGTTGCTGACTGCAAATACAAATCAAACATAGGCGTGCTTCTGCACAAAACACAAAGCTGACGCTGACACTTTTTGATATCTTCTCCACAAATCAGAGCCACATCATGCATTTAATGCAAAAACCTTGTTGAACTATGCACACATATTGATATACACATTTTGTTTTTTTTTTCTTTTTTTTTTGCAGGGTGTGGAAGAAGTGAGGGCGTATATCCCAGATGCTGTGTGGTATGACTATGAGACGGTAAGACTTTTCTGCTCACTTCAAAATAGATTCCTCCGAAGCACAGCTGTTTTTTCTTCAGATGTGTCAAAACAGAAATTATCAAAAGTTTGATAATTGTAATTATGAAAATTGCATCTGGAAAAACTTTTGTTTGAACTGAACACAACAGCGGGCGATGTAGACACTTCAGATCTGCAGCTTCATATTGTTCTAGTATTAATTATTAATAAAGTATTTTCTCTTAAAACAAACTTTACCTGCTACCGACTGATGGTTCTCCGATTGAGTTTAAATGTATGGCATCTTTGCATATGTGAAGATGGCGCTAAAGTTCTTTTTTTAGAGGCACTTTGAGGGAAAACTTAATTTATTTGCATTACACAGTACATTATGGGTGTTTCTCATTTTTTTCCCACCCACTTTACATCAATGATGTTGTCAGAATGAATATATATATGTAAAACTGTCTTAAGAAACTAAACATAATAACCATAGTGCATACAATAAAAAGAAAAATGTGATGACAAATATGCTAATGGAAGGGCTTTGAAGGCATCGATCTGTGCATGTGTGTGTAGCTGATGAACTGATAACGAAAACGAATGCTGCTAAACAAAAGTAAGTCCAAGTTTAGGACTCAGAAGTATTGTGTTACATCAGTGATAAAAAAAACACATACACAAAGAACCGGTGTCACACAAAAATATTTGCCTTGAGTTCTTTGTCTGAGAGTGAGACATGAGCGATAAGACAGAGCAAAAGTAAGGACACTGAAGAGAGGACAGAGACTATCTCCCTGACAGAGAGATAAAAGAGGTGTTGAGCTCCTTTGGGACCTTATTTGGGCGTCGCAGTGGCGATGTAAAGAGCCCGCTGATCAGATGAACGATTAGATTGGCTGTCTTGCCGCCGGCCTCTTGTCCTGGTTGGTCCCCTGTGAGTATGTAGGCAGGAGAGTGGAGTTGTGGGAGGGATGAGAGGTGGTATTGATGTCGTGAAAATGACCATGAAAAAATTAAATGTAGAGGAAAGAAATAGTGTAAAAAAAGAGGAATGAAGAGAGCTGAACATACAGAAACTATCGGAAAAAAAGGGCATATGGCATTAAGAGGAAGAGGAAAAGCAGGAGTAAGAAAGAAGATGAGGGAAGAAAAAAATGATAACAATTAGGAGTATGTAGAGTGGGATGATGGGAGGATTGGCCAGCAGGAATAAGGAGAAGAGGGAAGACAAGGCTAGAGGAGACCTCCTTAAGGCAGACAATGAGGAGGTGATAAGATCTGAAATTGCTTGTAGACGCTCCACTAACTCCAGCCCACACACTCGCCTATACTCCATACTATACTGCATAAAATGGTACAGCTGACACACACACACACACGCACACACACACTCGCTCACATCTCCATGGGAATGGAGGAAAATGGGATTAAAAAAAAAAAAAGAATTAGAGCACCACGAGAGAGAATAGCAGGACCTGAAGAAGGAAGTAGGTAGAAGGAGTAGAAGGAGAATGAGAGGAGATGAAGGGAGGAGAGTTTTAAATTGTTTTAGGCTGGTCGGGGGATTCAGTCCTCAGGGGATCAGAAATTAACTGTGCTCTATATGAGCCCTCCAAGAAATGAGTTGTAGGGCAGCAAGACAGGAAGAGAGAGAGAGAGAGAGACAGTGAGAGAGAGAGAAATGTGTCTCTTCATCTTAAATAAGTTGCAGAGCAGTCTCACATCTGACCATTATAATGCCACAAATAACATATTTGACATCTTTTCAGTTCACCTCCATGTGATCAAGGTCTTTGCTCTGTGTTAGATTGAAGTTTTCTAGATATTTTAGAAGCTACTCATGCAGTTTTTTTTTCACAAATTATTTATATTTTTATGGTTCAGTTCACTTAAATTGAAGTAGAAACTTATCTGATAAATTACCTCTGTAGCTGTGTGGATGGGTTTGGTTTTAGTTTTTAGCACCCAACCAAGTTTTCAGCTGCAATCCCTCGAAAATGGGAGTGAACTAAATTTTATTTTTGAAGCTCACAAGTTTAAAAATTACAATAAAAAATCCCCATGATCTGCGTTTACAACAAGCCTCACTGTTAGGGGCATCCTGTTTCTGTAGAAAGTGATTCCAGTGAAAAGTGTCCATAGTAACAGTGAGGTCTATGGAGTTTTCATAGTAAACAAATAACTAAAAATATAGTGTATAAATGAAGTCTCTCTGTGTGAGTAGGTTAGGGTTAGTGGGTGGGTATGTGCGAAAAGAGCTGTTTGATGACCTAATCTTTAAAATAATTTTTGATTGCTCTTTGAATTAATCTAAAAGCCGATGCAGTGAAATGTCATGCAGCAACTGATGCAGTCATGTATCTTTAAGCCCGAAATGAATATGTATGCATGTTTTTTTTTCGGTATAGTCAGATAGAGTCAGTAGAGTATCCTGGTGTTCATTGCATTTGATTGCAAAGCAGCTTTATACCCGATAAATGTACTGGCAGGGTTGCAGATCCAGATAAATAACTGATCCATTTGCAAAACTTGCAAACACAGGTTTTCTGTGTTTCTGCTTCAGGCAGCCACAGAAACCGTTTTGTTTCACTGTAGAGGCTGTAATTTCATGCAAGCTCTAAGCTAGAACTCTCTGGCCTAGGCTTGTGCAAAATTATGGACCCTCTGGTCCAAACC
The DNA here is from genome assembly GCA_029783805.1 of Acanthurus tennentii. NCBI lineage: Eukaryota > Metazoa > Chordata > Actinopteri > Acanthuriformes > Acanthuridae > Acanthurus > Acanthurus tennentii. The sequence goes on along the minus strand of JAPZDZ010000024.1, from coordinate 9,636,275 downwards.
TTGAAATAGGCAGAATAGTGTTTCTTGCCCAAAATCATACGAGAAAACTTAAGTTTGTTGATAGATTCTGTTGTTCTTTCAATCAGAGGGGACGTGTGTCCGACCGCAAAGCGTACGTCGATATGTATTTGCCAGCTGACAAGCTTGGTTTGCACATCAGAGGCGGTGCGATCCTCCCGACACAGAGGCCTAATGTCACCACCACGTACAGGTACACGCAGACACACATACACACACACTAGCTATCACATACAGTATTTTATCGTGATGTAACTGCATTTATATTATCATGTATACATTTATAAATAATCAAACATACTTCCTAAAAAAATGTGCAAGGTCAGAAACATATCAAACTGCGTGTCCTCTTGTATTTTAATTTACTTTCACATACATGTTTGGCAATATTTTTATGCATTGTGTTGTATCTTCATGTGTATGTGGTGTTTGTACTCAAACATATATTTGTGTATGACTTCAGTCGACTTAACCCCATGGATTTGATCATTGCTCTTGATGACAACAACCAAGCATCTGGGGAGCTTTTCTGGGACGACGGAGATTCCAGAGGTATTGTGTGCAAATGTGTTGATGTGTGTGACGTGGGATCATTTGCATCTTGAGAAAAAAAAAAATTAAAATGCAACAAAGTTAACTGGAAACTGACGTGAATATAAAAAAATCATATCTTTGGTTAGACAAAACTTTCAGTAGACAAAAACATTAGATCTGTGTGGGGCAATAAAATGACTGTAACCTTTTTCAAATATTTTAAAAACATTTAAAAAACATAAAACCTATGTAATTTCCACTGGGTAATGTTCTTTGGTTTTCATAATTTATGGTTTGATTGGTGCTCATTTAATCACATCAGCTTGTTGTGCCGTCTGCAATGGTTTGATAGTACCTGAATTAAGAATTAGCACCACTAACTGTTTATCTCAATGAACTGACTTCTAATATCCATGTAACTCTAAAGGATGAAAACATGCATTGATTTGCATTATCTTCTTCCGATTTTCTCTAAATTAATTTAAAATGTGCCCTCCATTTGATTGGGCGCCTCACACTAGTGAATACTAAAACACTGTCAGTCGACTGACACATGATGTCATCATCACTTCATCTGTTCTGTGTAACTGGACATCAGTTTTGTCAAGCTCTTCTGCCAACTATGGCTCTTTCCATTTTTTACAGAAACTTTTGAAACTGGCAACTACACCCACTACAACTTCTCCGTCGCCGATGTAAGTTCTTCACTCACATCTACACTATCTTTTAAATCCACTCAAGTTCAAAGTTCAAAACCATCAGAGACTCTTCTAGTCTGAAACACCACGCCTGATTGATCCATGTTATTTTGCTAAAGCTTTGGATCAAGTAGCCTATGTTCCTGCTTTACTGGTTCTGTGGATTGCCTTGCATGTTTAATGTATGAAGTTGATGTTCTTCCTGTCTTCCTGGGGTGGGATGTTTATAGGAAATCTATCACAAATGCTTTTTGACTGATTGGCATGAGTTTAAAGTGTTTATTTGCTGGTTGTTTGTGATAGCAGCAAGTAGTGCAAGCAATTACTGTTATAGACTGAAAAAAAAATTACCCTCATATCCTTTTGTGTACTCCTAACAGCCACAAAAAAAGCCTTACGGAATGTAGATTTAGGTTTAGAAATATGCAATTTTAAGTTAGCAATAAATGCAGAGGGTTCAAATTGAGTGTATAACCGTATGTAATCTGCCTCACAGGGAAAACTGACCATGCATGTGATCCATGCTGGCTACGAGGACCCTAACAACCTGAGCTTTGAGGACATTGTTATCCTGGGTGTGCCTAGTTCTCCCACAAGAGTCGATTTGACTCAAGGTTCAACAGTCACCATCTTGGGAGCCGAGAGTATACAGTACCAACCAGTCAATCAGGTAAACTAACCCATTTTCACAGACATCATGTAAATCCAAACTTAAAACAGCAACATTTATTTGTTTATTTATTAAGTTATTTATTTATGGCAAGAGATATTAAAGAAAACACTTGCAAGTAGAACAATGTTTTTTTTTTTCTTTTTTTTTTTTCATGTATGAGTTAAGGCATTTATTATATAATAAGCATTATTTTTATATGAGCAATGGATTCATTGATTTGTGACGGGTTTTGATTGTTGTGATGAACCAAAACAGGATCACTTGTTCATCACGCTGTTCCATTCAACTGCACATCTTTCAGCTCACTGTTTTAGTTCATGGTAGGCCTCTAAACAGTAACAGTCACATCACAGGAGTGGGAACGCGTTTTTCCTTGGAACCAAGTCGTCCTTCCCCATCTTCAATTAATGTCCCTTACTCATAACTTTTTTTCGCTCTCTCCGTGCTCTCTTGCCTCCTCACCTGATACAAAAATACGCATACGCGAAGGGAAGTTTTCTGGATGGGCGGGGGAGTGTGCTGCATGCTGTGAGAGGAGCGCTAGGAGAGAGTGATAGAAGCAAAACTCGAAGAGAATAACATGCCGACGGCTTAAAACATTTACGTGACAATTTGTACTCGATGGTCGCGATATAGTCATTTCAAACATCTCATTGGATTTTTACATCGATACCTCGAGTATATTTGACATATTGCCCACCTCTAGTTCAAGGCCCATATATTTTTCATTTTGGTTTAGTTTCAATTCTGTTTTCAGTATCAAAAAGCTCTGACATTAGCATAAATGCTAATGTTGCTCTGTGTCTGCTGCATGTGTAAATTGGCAACTGTTTGCTAACCAGTTTGCCAACTCTCCAGTATGATAATGTTAGGGCCACTTTACATCTTGTTCTGCTGCCTCCAAGTTGCAAAATATATATATTTAATTTTTTTGTGGTTGTTCTTGTAATTTGTTACAGTTTTTACTCTAATTGCATGGTTAATCACATTTGGGAATGCCAAATTACTTAATTAAACGTCATATAATCCACTGTGCAGATGCCAGACAGATGCTAGACAGATGCAAGGTGGTCAAGTTTTACAGTGGCTACCTTTGTAGGCGTCTGATATTCGTTTCAATACAACATGGAATACAACCATTATAGTACATTGCAGGATTATTTTTAAACATGAAAACACTCCCCCTTACAGTAGATATGCTCTCTTTTATTCCTCCCTTCATGTCTTCATCTTTCAGATTGTTTTTCCATTGTCTTTAATTTGCTGTATTTATCCCTTCACCTACCCCTCTTGCAGTATCTTTGCACTGTCCCTATTTTTAAAACATACCATCTTGTGAGCTTCTTTGTCCTTCATTGATGTATTTTACACATTAAAATCACAGAATTAGATTCCAAAATGACAAAGGCAAGAAAGACTTAAGAAGATCTATTCTCTAGAAATCTATTCACTAAATTTGGATGGATAAGGTAGACTGTTGGGACTTGAGTGAAAGGACCTTCCCAAGATTCATAATTCCCAGCAGAGACCATAGAGACAGCGGGGGAAATTAACAGCTGTGTCTTAATTGATAGCACACGCAACGTCAAGCACAAGTTCTGTCTGAAGGTGGCATGTCTGGACTTAGAAAAACTGTTCACTCAGAGACAACTTTGGCTAAATATGCTCACACTGGCATCTCTGGATTTAACAATCCTTACATTCTCCCTCCTTTTCTCCTCTTTTTTTACTTCATCAACCACACGCGCGCACTCACACACACACACAGGTTTTGACCCTGAAAAACCTCGGTCTGCGTCTGGGGGAGTCCTGTGAGGTGCAGTGGACACTGGGAGCAGTGACTGAGGAAAACAAGCGCTTTAACTGTCATCCAGAGGATAATGCAAATCAGACGAAGTGTGAAGCCAGAGGCTGCATCTGGCGGGTAAGGGGTGACACATAGAAGTGTCACATGTACATGCATATTATTTTTTGTTCTTATACACAGATGTTTGTTTTTAAACAACTGTAAAATTCTGATTGGCTTTCTTTTCTGTCCCCCATGTAGGAGAGCACCTCACCTGGTGTGCCATTTTGCTATTATCCAGATGATTATGCATACATTTCAACAAAAGCAGATGAAACAGACGCAGGCATGACAATTGAAATCACAAGGAACTCGAGGCTGACGAGCAGTTTCCAAGACTCACCAGACATCAACAATCTCCGTGTTGAGATCTATTACCACAGCGCTGACATGCTTCAGTTTAAGGTGTGATATTTGTCTTTCTCTGACTGTTGTTCTTTGTTTCAGTACGTCCATCCTGCTTGGCTTCCTCTAATAAACACACATTCGCCCAAACAAACAATTAAATAAACATCAAACATCTGATCCCTCCTCAGATATTTGACCCAGCCACAGAACGTTATGAGGTTCCGGTGCCATTTGACGTTCCTGCTTCTCCTGAGACCGATGCGACTAAGAGACTGTATGAGGTCAAATATACCACCGATCCATTTGGAATCCAGGTCATAAGGAAAAGCAGCGGAGCCAAAATGTGAGTATATTTACGAGTGGTATTTGAACCAGGGATGTTGTTTAAGTCGCCTTATTCTCCTCCATAAGTTTTGAGTTTATCACTGTTGTTTTGAAGCATCTTTCATTACTCTTTATTCTTAGACTTGCTTTCGCAACAGCATTTGCTATTAAAAACTAAAATCATTGTTACTTCAGCAAAGTTAAACAACTAGTTTGTTTTTTGGTAAATACAAAAAAAACTAAAAATATTAATAGTTTACTAGTAGGATCTAGGGGCTAATGGGAAATGGTGTTTGTAACAGTCTGCAAAAAGAGGGGTAGGCTGAGTAAACGGTGGCATTAGATTTCTGGATATGAGTTAATGGAGTAAATGACACAACATATGGTTGAGTATAGATATTTTCCAAAGCTGGATTTTTAGTTAATAATGTAATTGAACATGTTAATTGGATTCCGAATAAGATTTTCCTACTTGTTGAACAGAACTTGGAAGTTCGAGTTTCACTGTTGATGAAGACTTAAATCTCACTTGTTGACATATTTTGTATGAATCATAATATGTTGTCAGCCTTTCCTCGTCTTTGCTGACTATTTTGGCCACTTAGCTTTACAGAGGAGAATTGTCTGTGAAGTACAATTTTGTACATACTATCCTAATAATTGGGGATTTATAAATGCATAACATTCTTAAATTCACAACTGCACATTGCAGCCTCATCTCATAAAGCCATGTATTGGCCTCTTCAGGGCAATGATTCACTAGACAATTTACAGATTTTTATAACAGATTTTTCAATTTACAGATGCTCACATTAACAAGCAATAAAATGAGACATGGGATAAAAATTCAATCCAACTATTTCAAGGGAGGAAACTCTTCTCCCCCTATGAGATTAAAGGAACAATGCTGAGTCAACTCCCCCAGCTCTGTTACCCAGTCAGATGTGCTTAGGAAAGTTATCCTGTGTTTCAGCACCTGAAATAGTTTCGTCTTGTTCAGCAGTCGTGAGGATGTCGCATGAAGCAGTCTAGCAGAAGTGTTACTAGAAATTTTGCTAATTAAAATTTTTGAAGTATGTGGAAGGGACGCCTGCAGTTCCTACTGATTATTATGCTTATTTGTGTCAAAAAATATTATGAATAACTCCCTTTGACAATAATGCCCTCTCCTCCTTTCCCTCCGTCTCTCATTGATTTAATCCTCTGTCGCTTTTCTCAGCTGGGACTCCTCCTTGCCGGGTTTCACATTCTCAGACATGTTCATACAAGTGTCTACTCTTGTGCCAACCGAGTTTGTCTACGGCTTTGGAGAGACAGAACATCTCGCCTACAAACACAACTTCAGCTATCACACCTATGGCTTGTTCGCCAAGGACCAGCCACCCGGTGTAAATATCACACTGAAGCACATGCTCAAACTTCACACACACACATGCAAGTGTGAAAACACAAGCACAGCACTCGTGCTTAACAGGTTGAGCTGTTATCACACACTGCATCTGCTGCATATTTTACTAGAATATCATCTGTTTAATGAAATATTTAACTGGTACTGATTTCAAGGAGATTTTCTGATTTCCAAAAGCACCTTTGTGCTAATTATTTCTTATGTAACAGAGCAACCTGCACTTTATTCTTTAAAATAACTTCCTCTGAAGACTGCAGAGGTGACTTGTAAACAGCCTTGCTGCACAGTATGGAAACTTGTCTCTCACGCATTTGTGTCACTTTGATGTGATGGCTCCTAAAGAATGGCAGATATAGAGTGTCATCATGTTTTCCCTACTGGTGTCAAGGCCAGACAGGATGAGGTTTCCCCTGCATCAGCATTATCAAGCCTAATTGCTGAGTTGTCAAGGCAGCTCCACAGGGTTCAGGCTAACGTTATGTGGCCCCTGGGAGAGCTAGGGAATTAAAGTTAGAAAAAAATGAAGAAAATGGGAAAGGGGATAGAAATTTAAAAAAAAGGGCAGATAGAATATATTTACACTACTTTTGATAAAATAGCAATAAAATGTATGGACCTGATTTTAAAAAAGGGATTTTCCATTAAAATATGAAGCATTAGTTGTAAGTCACTTATATACAGAATTGGTTATTTAAGGAAAAATTCATTCAGTACATAACTAATGAAGTAACTGTATAAAACTATTGCTTCTATGGTGTTTAGTAGTGTTACAGAAGAAGTTTTTTTTGTACATTTTTTTGAGAAATCAACATATTCTTCAGTGCCAAAAAAAATACCAGGTAAATCAAGTGCTGTTGTGATCAGTCACAGTGTTACACCCATCCTGCTAATCGTTCATTGAGACCTATCAGTGGGAAGAATTAGGGTTTTTAGTGTATTATTGCATAACAATACCATGGCTAACTTTACAGACTCATCAACAGTTACTCAGGAAAGGCAGTAATCTTAGAAAAACTGGTGCAAACCAAAAAGAGTTATAAACAAAGAAATGTAACACATACAGATCAGATTATCTTAAAGTGCAGGAAGATGATGGATTTGATTTGACATGGACTATTTTCTAGTTAATGGAAAAGTCAGACTTCATCTTAAACTGTGGAGGAAATAACTCCAACTCTTATTCACAAGGTTGTGTGTCATAAAATAGAAGAAACCAAGAATATTTTGTATTACAAGTCCTGCTCTTTAAATGTCCGTAGTCTGACAACTACAGTCCATGTAAATGTAAAAAGAATAAGTGAGTAAAGTCCAACAGAGGGAGACCAGGAGAACGACATCACTGGCTATCACTCTTAGTTAGTGGACAAGCTACAGACCTTTCTTCCTCCTAGTTAGGCCATCACAACTTGTAGCAGGGCAACTCACACACACAAATACACACACAGCAAGAACAACTGAAAAATAAAAAAGAAAAGCACCTAAAAAACTGACACAGATACAGAGTCAGTCCTTAGAGCAGATATATATTACTGTTAAACAACACTTTATGTACCATGGAGGCTGATGGAGTGTGATGTGTCCATGAGTTTGGGCTGCAGGACGGTGACATCTGAAAGTGGCAGATCTCTCGTCCCCAGCCACCTTTCTTTCTCTTCCTCTTAGTCCAGTCTGTCTTGTTTGATCTCCATCTAAATACTGACTACAACACTGGGACCTTCACAGTTACAAATGGGAGACTCAGAATCCATACTCTGAAACTCATTCCTGCCAGAATAAAATATTGCTAAATATGCATAATTATTCAAACACTTAACTCTGTGTGCATGCAGGAATCAGTAAGAGCAAATGCACATATTCATCTACAAAGACAGATGTTTGTGAATACACGATCAGAAAAGGGGTAAAATTGTAAATGACTACCCTTCATTCTGCCATGCAAGCTGATTAAAGCAGTGTTTAAGTAGGCATTACGAACTTTTTGGAAAAAAAAAAAAGTTTAGAGTGCTCTGTTCTGTTTATAATTTGCCAAACTGTGTTTGGTAACCACTGAGCTGCAATTTTGTCATGAATTTTAATGCTCTGTATGCTACATTTAGGACTTTCTATTTTTTTGCTTTTTTGTTTTTTTAATAGCACCCACGAGCGACTCAAACAATATAATGCCCAAATTCTATATTAATGTCCTCAGACTCAAGCTAGGGAAAAATTTTTGGGGGGAATTGGGAGCACTACTGTGTGCTATAGGCACAAGAGAAAGTATCTATTTAAATAAGTGTTTGAGTCAGTTCACATTATTTCGTTTTGAGGATAGTTGGTAGGAACATTTACTCTTATTATCTTGAAAACCACTGAATGCTCATTGTAGGAGTGTTGTTGTCTTATGCATAAATACAATGAGTAATACCCTGTCAGGTGTAAAGAAAAATGCTCATGAATAAACAAAGTAGCACACAAACAAACATTGGTACAAATCACAGAACAGACCAGTTCTTTAACCAACATTCACTTTTCTCACAGCTTTTCCTTTTGTTCTTACTCCCCATCTCTCTGTTACAGTACAAAAAGAACAGCTATGGAGTGCATGCTTTCTATATGGGCCTAGAGAGCAATGGTGATGCTCACGGTGTGCTGCTACAAAACAGCAACGCCATGGGTAAGAGGCACACACATGCACAAAGACACAGTGCACACACACAGATTGCCAGTATAGACGCATATGCATTATGCAAATGCAACCAACCGCCCTCTCATGCACACAAAATCACAGTCAGTTACTTATATAGCGAGCCTTTACTGTATGGACACTAAGTGAGGCAATTTTCCATGTTTTGAGATGTCTTACATAAGGCAAATACAGCATAATGAGTACTTTCTGCTCATCTTCCATACTATATCTGCATACTGAACGGTAATAAACACACAGACATAACACTTAACTCACACATACTGCTATGTACATAATTTTTTTTTTTTATTTCTCATAAGACTGAGAGTGAAGTTACTCAATCTCTGCAAATGTCCCTCTAATTTTGTTTAATAAGCTCATTAATAGTACAGTATGTTATGCAGTGACCCGGTCTAATCCGACAGTCACAGGTGAAAGAAAGACTGTGAAATTTAGGATTTAATATCAAAGTATTATATACTGTATCGTTATGTAGAATAATCTGATTTTGTCATTTCAGTCCTCTACGTGCTGCTTGCTGCCACTTTAAATAGCAGAACATGCGTGTGTCACTTGCAGACTCAGACTCATACATGCCAATAAATACAGATTACAGGAGACATTAATGTCGTGTTTGCTTTGTGTCCAGATGTGTCTTTCCAGCCAACTCCTGCCATAACATACCGAACTCTGGGAGGCATCCTGGATTTCTACATGGTCCTGGGACCTACACCTGAAATGGTGGTGCAAGAGTACACTGCGGTAAGTCTTCTTGAACTTCTGGTCTGTGTGGGTGTGTAAATATGTGCATTTGTGTGTGCTTCTGCACCTATGTTGTGTCTGTGTCTGTGTGTGTGTGTGTCTGGCCCTGGGCCGCTGTTGATGGACTGCAGCAGCTGGGAGTTCCTCGCTTCATCGCGCTCTCTCATTTAGCCTATCTAAACACACACGCATGCACACACACACCACACACACACACAACCAATCAAACAAACACTTTATGTACGCTGTCCCAATTTCCTGCAAAACAACTTTTTCTGTGCAGAGCCGTTTTGACTTCCTTGTTTGTTTTTCTTCTTAACAGCTGATTGGACGACCAGTGCTACCTGCCTATTGGTCCCTTGGGTTCCAGCTCTGTCGCTATGGTTACAAAAACGACACGGAGATAGCAAATCTATACGACTATATGGTGAAAGCAAGAGTGCCCTATGTAAGTTCCTTGATAAGGACTTTTTTAAGATGTGTGAATTTAAGATGAGAACAACTGTATAACAACAGCATAAAAAAACCCTCAACTTCACAAATGTGACCAAATATTACAGGATTTAATTCTTGTTTTGCCCACATTCATTCCATCCATTTACAATGTGAATGCCTTCTTTTGCCAAAATAGATTTTACTCAGTTTTGCCTTAACTCAAGGAAGCATTTTATGGCCCACATTGAAACAAATGCTCTCTGATAGCTCCTTTTTGTCCACTGTAGGTTGTACAGTTCAGAGATATTTATCCATATTTTACCACAGGATTCACTGCATGCAAACAGTAACTAAATAAAAACTAAAGTAAATAAATGAAGTTATTTGGATAGATCACATTTGGTACATTTTAAAGTTTAACCTCATCAAATGTGACCTCTAATAGAATTTAAAATCCATTCCTTTATAGATTTCACAGCCCCGTGACGTTTCCAGTTTGTAGCAGAGCAGTGATGCTCTCTGACAGTCAAATCTAGGATTTGCGTATGAATAACAGTGTAAGGAACCAAGTTTTGTAGCAAAACAGAATAAAATACAACTGTTAGAGCACTTTGTTTGACAACTGCAAGATGTTGGATGTGGAAACAGGCCAGAATCCCATCCCCTTCATCATGCAAAGCAGAGCATATGAATTTCCATCAATAACCAAGTGATCCCCTTTCACAAAGCCCCAACCTAAGAGGAGCTGACGCCAGCCAAAACAATTCTGCATCATTAACAGAATGAAAGAAGCAGAAAATGCAGCCTCTCATTAAGGCTACACATGAGCTCGTTCTACAGGCCAACCAACCTGAAAAGTCTCACAGACAGACCAGACAACCAACACATTTTTTTAATTTTTCATTGTAGGGAATAGCAGCTGAAAGCAAATGAAACCCTTGCTACTCTCATATCTGAAGTGTTGCATATGTCAAGACTAAATCTGCAGATTTTGACATTTGTTAGTTACTAATACATTTGTCATCATTGTAGCAAAATGTGCAGGTCTTTTTTATTTAACCTAATGGCAAAAGAGTTACTTTAAAATCTAAGGAATTATCAATTATTTTTCACAGCTATCATTTATTAATTCAAGCTTTGTGATTACATTCAAAAAGCATACTGACTCTGTAGCAATTATATAGATCTGCGAGCTGCATATAGCAAACAGGACTTAGTCAAATATATGCTGCAATTTAAAAAAAACTGATTTGTCATAATTAGACCACAGAACAGAAGAGCTGTATTTAATGCAAAAAGATATTGTTTTTTGAATAACTTCTGTCTGGTGGAAGAAGATCAACTGAACTTGAGTAAATCTAAACTCGGTGTCTGTTGCAGGATGTGCAGTATGCCGACATTGACCACATGGAGCGCCAGCTTGACTTTGTTCTGGATTCTGAATTCAAAGGACTGCCTGCCCTGGTGGACAACATGAGAGCAGAGGGCATGAGGTTCATCTTCATTCTGGTAATGCAATGACATCTTGAACTATTGGTATAGGCAAATTATTAGGCTCTCAAGGATCAGCACCCAAGAGGGCAGGTGTAAATATTTAATATAGATTTTAAAGATGTCTAAAGTTTGCATCTGTAAAGGCTAAATGTTGGATAACTGAATATCTGGCCACCTCTTGCCACTAACTTGCTTGTGTTTTTTGCAATTCAAGGATCCAGCCATTTCAGGAAATGAGACAAGCTACCCTGCCTTTGATAGAGGCAAACAAGATGATGTCTTCATCAAATGGCCCAAAGAACTTAGTGATGATATTGTGTGGGCGAAGGTGAGAGGGAATGGACGTGATAAAATGCACCAGCAAGTAATGGCTTTATGTAATGTCTGCTTCTATAATTAATCATCTTTTTTTCTTTCTTTTTTCTTTTTTCTTTTTTTTTTTTTGTTTTAGGTCTGGCCAGATTTCCCTAATGTCACAGTTAATGATTCTCTGGACTGGGACACCCAAGTAGAGGTACAGTATGTTCTATGTTTACAGTGCAGACACATTATCCTTACTATCTACCGACATCTTAAAAATCAAGCTTAAACATTGCTGCTGCCAACAGATAGGATCTGAAATTTATCTTTATGCAAGCATTATGGAATATACTGAGAGAAAATCAACATGGGCTGCTCTCAGCATTTCATTTCCTGTTCATATGGCTGTCCCAACCTCAGTTATACAGGTCATACGCTGCCGTACCCGACTTCCTCCGCAATTCAACAGCAACATGGTGGCTGAGAGAAATTCAGGATTTCTATGACTTAACCATGAAATTTGATGGCCTCTGGATTGTGAGTAACCTGAGAGCTAAAAAAAATATACATAAAGTGAGCTTTTAATTTTATTCTGCATGATCATCTTTTCACTTTCATGTCTTTATCCACAGGACATGAATGAGCCCGCCAGTTTTGTTCATGGCACAGTCGGAGAGAAGTGTCTCGGTAATCCACTTCTGGAGAACCCTCCTTACATGCCACGTAAGACACACAGAATTCTTTATTTACTTCTCTTCATGTCATAATTAGCTCTCAAGCTACCATTAAATGTAAACATCACAAGCATGCCTTGAGAGGAATTTATGTGATTTTTAATTATTTATTTATTTTATGCGTTTGCCTGTATTAGCCCTTGAGTCCAAAGAACGCGGCCTAAGCCATAAGACTCTGTGCATGAACAGCGAGCAGATACTCAGCGATGGAAGGAGAGTCAAACACTACGACGTGCACAACATCTATGGCTGGTCCCACAGCAAGCCCACCTATGAGTGAGTGAATCTGTCCTCATAATTGTGTGGGTACATATGTGTTTATTTGCATGCATGTCTTCTTGGTTGTCAGAATCTGTGCTACATAACTTAAGGTAAGGTTTTATTTTCAACTAAAAATGTATATTGACTGTAAGAGGGGAGATATTTCTTTTAAGATAAACAAGAGGAAGTATAGCACTTCAGTACGATGCATCATTGCATAATTTATATTAAAGATATGTTTGATGTTTTAAACAAAGCAAACAGGGCATATCATCAGACAGATGGTCATAGTTTTTTTATTTGTTTGATTTGTTGATTTTTTTTATTGCCCAATTGACTGATTATTCTTGCAAGCAGACAAATTATCACAATCATCAGACTCTTAATGAAAACAATCAAGTTAAATATATAAAAAAGGAGAAGAAGAAACAGGAATCACAGTAACTATCATTTTACACACATTTATAAAAGAAGATGCAGCCAAAGGGGCTTCTTATCTTGTTCCCTTAAAGAATCCACAAAAATAAAGTTCATCAGGTTTAAATGATAATAATCACCGATGTGAAAGTACACTGGTCCTCTATGGTGGCATCTTCTTCTCACCACAAGATGAGCCAGTCGGCTGCAGAGGAAGAGCCTCGGGATGCTCAGCCTCTCTAGTCCTCGAGCCCAGATGGTCTAGCTTAGAAGCTGTTTAATTTTAACACAGCACTGAATTTAACGTCGGCTAATTCCCTTTTTTTAAGATAAGTGCTCACTGTTTAAGAGGGATAATACATCTCCACAACTCACTCGTTGCTAGATACTTTTGTGTTCATTACCATGATAAGACAAACCCTTTGTTTCTCTTCTCGGTGCAGCGCCCTGCTCACTGTGACGGGTAAAAGAGGCATAGTGGTGACCAGGTCCACCTACCCCTCCAGTGGAAAATGGGTTGGACATTGGCTCGGGGACAACTACTCTGGCTGGGACCAACTGTTCAAATCCATCATAGGTAGATACAGATTATTTTTATAGACATACCTTTTGAAAACTGATTCTCATACGTAATGGCGGCAGTCTGCTATGTGAAAGTGACAGAGTTCTGTGTTATTACTCAAACAGGCCTGCAAATTGTGCAAAAATAAAGAAACATTATTTAATTTGGCACATTTGTTTTACAGGCATGATGGAGTTCAGTCTCTTTGGCATCTCTTACGTAAGTATCATCACCTGATCTTGGTTTTTGAGAGTGATAATTTTGTCGATTTACTCCTCTCTAAGTAGTTAACAGCTGCGTCAGTGATGTAATTCCATTGCTAAACTCCTTGATCAGAGGACATCTTGAAATACAATATGAAACATGTCATAACAAGCCCCGACCGATTTTTCCATCATGAGCTATTAAACTTTTTATTAATCAAATCTTTAATTAAACTTAAATTTTTACACAGCTGCCCTTGTTGTCTTTGCCAGTTTGTCCCTCATGGTCTTTATATCTCTTCCTCACATACTGTCCTTCTACAGTGTCTCAACTCCGCAGTGCGTGTAATAATAATTATAATTGGACACCGTATTGATCTCAGTATGGTAAATCATTTGCATGCCCTGAGCTCAGCCACAGGGTCAGACGCATCACATCCTTCACTTGTGCTGTGCTTTGCTCAAGGACACCTAAGAAACATGATGCTTGAACCATAAAGCAATGTGACTCCGGGCCCTGTGATCGTTGGGTGCTTTTTCGCAGTCACTCCTTCATCCTGATGCCTGTCTTTCTGTCCATCTCTATCTCCTCACACACACACATACAAACATACATTGACACTTTCTTTGTCTCGTCTTCTTTCTCAGACTGGAGCGGACATATGTGGTTTCTTTAACGACGCTGAGTATGAAATGTGTGTTCGCTGGATGCAGCTGGGCGCCTTCTATCCGTACTCACGTAACCACAATGGCAAGGGTTACAGGGTGAGTGGATTCAAAACTTCAGAAAATAAGTCGCACAGAGATTTATGTAGAGTCATAACTTCACCAAGGATACTCCTGTGCATTCAAATTATAATTCGACTTAAATGGAAACTTATCACTGAACTTTTGTCAAACTTTTGCAGCCACAAATGTTCGAACAAAACAAAAATTCAATCAATACACTTTGGAAACAAAGCTTTCAAATAGTTTGAGGATAGATTTTACCGGCCTTATATATTGTTCAAGAGATGAGCAACAATAACTTTAGCTGGCATGTTCTTGTTCTCCAAAAATGGAGGCTCAAGTTGTATGAATATGGTTATGAGAAAAAAACATTTACCAATATTCCTTTTGCTTTTTCCACCTGTCCATGTCTTAATCTACAGCTGACATGCACAAACACACAAAAAGATAGAGGTGTTTGGTGGTGTAGTGTCGCTGGCATTCATTCTGACGGTGACCTTTAGAGTGTTAGAACACATCTGAGAAATCCAATAATGCCCGTCCGGAGATCGATCCCACCGGGCGAACTTCCTCTGCACTGGAGTCTGCAATACTAGACAGGGCACAGAAATGTGTGTGTGTATGTGTGTGTATGTATTCGTAGGTGCATGTGTGTGTCGGTGTCTGTGCTTTTTAACAGCTTGGTGTGGGGATATAATTGAATTCTCAAGGTGATCTGGGCACCATTGCACACCACCTAACCTCCACTTCACACGCACACACATAAACCCCATGATTCAAATCATTTAATAATGGCCTGCAAATGGGTGTTTAAACATGGAGAAAAATTGACAAAGAAAAAAAAACCACACACACACACACACACACACACACCAGGAGAGGGGTGCCGTGCCAGATTACAGTTTTAAAGGAAGGGACAAAGTCAAGTAGAGAAAACAGAAAGAGAGTGGGGGGAGAATCAGAGAGAGGACAGGAAAGGTGTTAATACTGAACAGGTGGAAAAGAACACAGGGATTGAAAAGTGAAATACTGACAAGCAAATACAGATAAAGGAGCAGGGAGGCGAAGGGAAGTTCATAGGCTATGAGAGAGAGAGGAGGAGAAAAAATGATAAGGGATTAAATTGGCAGAGAATAAAACAAGATGGCAATTTAGCAAGTTAAATGTTGGTGACACAAGGTAGTGATAAGGATGTGACAGCTGGGACGAGGCTGAATAAACAATTTGCCGGTTTTGAAACACCTGCGATCAAGTCAGAAAAAGGGATGCAAGAGAGGGAGGGTGTTTGGTGAGGGAGAATAAAAATACACAAACCAGGAGTGAGAAAATCAGAGAGGATGGGAAGCAAGGTCGGCCACTCCTGTAGTCTACTGTAAAATCTGTGTTATTTTTTTCAGTCAGCCATATAAAATCCCCAATCATCAGACGGTTAGTGACTGTAACCTCCAGTCTGCTTAACAAGGCGTTTGACAACAAAGTATTAACTCCACAAACCAGGCCGGAGGGTACGCAAGGTCAGAGACACTGGCGAGAGAAAGAGGGAGGAGAGTTTTTGCAGAGTCATTCCCAGAGCACCGTCACGCATAATGTCTCTTTGCCCTCAGACAACTTTCATTGTTGACCTTGAAATAATTTCATTGCACAAGCGATATACTGCAGTGTCCACAGCCATATCAGTACAACTCAAAATTAATTAAACAAGATATATTCTCTGCCAGTTGTTCCAGGAACATAGCCATATTTGAATTGTGCATATTGTTATTCACCCAAAGGGACATATTGTTTGTCTAAATATATTTCCTTTTTTTTATGATGTGAGCTCTGCAATGCAAAACAGACACTCAACAGGTTTATGAGGCGGGGGGGGAGGGAGTCGATGCCAGACAGATAAATTAAAGGAAAGACCCAGTAGATGAGAGAAAAGATGAGAAGGGCTGCCATAGTCAGGTAACCTGATTTTCCCTTTGCATGTGGGCACGTGCACAAACATACACATCTGACTTGAATCAATGTGTGTGTGTGACAAGCCCTTTTGCCACTCAGAAATGTGGCCATAAATAAGATGAATTCACAAGATGAATCCCGTCTGAGTCTTCGTCTTCAGCTCTCTGTGCTTTCATCTCTTCATCTGTCCTTACCTCGTTTTTCCACCAATGAAAAGGCTACCTTGAGGGCCCAGCAGACAGTGCTAAAACTGTAAAGTCAAGCAAGATTTGTGGGACTGAATTTTTAATAGTACAAAGCAAGTTTTATGTGAGATTATTCTGATGGTGACTATCTACTCTTCTCTAAATCTAGAGAGACTTAAATTCTAGGTAAGACACACTGAACTTAATTGAGTGTCTGACATCTTCTGGACTTTATCAGCTCTTTAACTCAACCTCTTTGCTCAACACTTTTTTTTACTTTTATATCAGCTGCCAACAAAGGCTCTGCAACATTTAGGAAGATCTTTTTAAGGTTCAAAGTTTACCACAGCTATATGTAGTCTGATTTTTGGTTAGTCTCGGCACCAGTAGGATGCAAAAAACGTTCTATTTATTTGTTTACTCTACAGTTTAGTTTAAAATATCTGCAATAAATCAGGACAACATTAACACCATAGCCATTTCCGACATTAAGTCTTGTGTTACAAAAAATTTTACTTCATGTCAAACAGAAAACAGCTGACTTGTTTACCCTCACCATCTCGCTGTAGCCAGTGGTTGTCCAGACGTTACAAAGTTGTCCATCTGAATTCACTTTTATCTGATAAGCACTAGTAATAATGTCTTTTTATCAGAGTAAGTTTTTCTTTCCATGATTACTTGAGTACCACTACTGAGTATAAACTCTCCAAGCCAAGTAAATGCTACACTTTTCATATTTTCATCTCCAGCTATGAAACCAAATCAAGCTTTTACTCACTAATTCAAATTAATTTGATAAGTATTTTTCTTTTTTTTTGTTTGTTTTTTTTTATATTCCACATCAAGACACACACACCTACCCACACTCACAACTTCCTGCTAAACAGACCTCCTTGTAGGGTATGATACAAAAGGGTGCAAAAGAAAAGTAGCTAAAAAGGAAGTCAGGTAGGAACTCCTGCGTTTCCTTATGAATAAAACCTTTTTGAATTCTGCAGGAAATCAAATTATATCCTTGTAAATTTCTTAGGTCATAAAAGAAACATACTGTATTCAATAATGCACTGTTAGGCTTGTACTTAGCAACCACTGGGCTACACTTAATAACTATTATCAAATCTGACCCAGCTAAGTTGAAGTTAGGAAGAAAATTTCATATTATTGCCCCTTTCTGATGATTTTTATAATACTGCAATACGTTTTTTTTATGTCTTACATTTAAAGACAAACATATAAATACATAAGAAGGAAAAACATAAACACTAATATACACTTAACTGCAAAAAATACAAAAAAAGTGCAAACATGCATGCACTATCATATGTAAATGCAGCTCACACCAAAAACCAAACACACACACAGACAGACAGGGTATCATAGGGAGGAGCATATGGTGATGACATGCTTCAGATGAAAACCTCCATAATCCTCATTAACTCTTTGTGTTTCTGTGTGTGTGTGTTTGTGCATGTGTTTGTATTTGACCACACTGATTATGTCCTCAATATATTTCCTGGAAATGAGCTTTTAGATTGGCCCATATCTGGAGAGTGACAGAACACCTTGTCCTCTTTTTCTGTCCTTGCCTTTTAAGGGGACACTTGTTGCCAATTAAAATGAATTTACTGTCAGTATATTGTGGGACAGATAGTTTAGTTATCATTTATCAGCATAAATACACACAGGCTATTTTAGTACTTTCTGGCAGGCTTCAAACTAGTGTTGCTGTCAGTCTCTCTTCATGCATGGTAACATTTAAAGTTATTCATTTTCAGCACGTTGTGAAATCCAAATAGAAGGAAGTCAACTCTGCAGACAAGATAAGAAAAACGCAGCTGTGTGTAAATGCACATTAATTTCACAGCGGGCAAATCTAAAAGTAATGCATTTATACTTCTCTGGCTTTTTTTTTTCTAAATGGCTCTG
Organism: Acanthurus tennentii; assembly: GCA_029783805.1. Taxonomy (NCBI): domain Eukaryota; kingdom Metazoa; phylum Chordata; class Actinopteri; order Acanthuriformes; family Acanthuridae; genus Acanthurus; species Acanthurus tennentii. The sequence goes on along the minus strand of JAPZDZ010000024.1, from coordinate 9,617,809 downwards.
CGTGTCTCTCAGTTGTAAGTGAGAGAAATGAACCATAAATAGAGATTTTTGAAGTGTACATCTACTAAAACAGAGAATCTGTTTACTGAAACACTGAACATGTGTCTGTAGCTACAAGTTAACCATCTCACTCTCACTCAGTGGATGTTTTACAAGGATTTTGACATTTTGCATGCATTCATCGAAACATTTTTTTTTTCCCCACCTGTCTGTCAACTAGGACATTGCTTGAAAAACTAAACACCTCCACCAAATTAAAAATGCACCTGCACAGTGTTTGCATAAAAACCATATGCATGGGCATGACACGTGGCTCAAGCTTTGAAATTTTTTACATGCATAAGCTTCCTAGTCTTGGTGGTCATGTGTATCTTAAGCTTTCCAAAGGGCAAAATGATAATCAGATCTTAAAAGAAATGTATTTGCCACAGAGATTTGGTTTTACTGACAATCTTTTCAGTATATCATGTATGTAGTCAACAGGTACATGTATCCTGGACAGAGATGGAGACAAAAAGAAAGCAGAGAGCAATACAGAGCTTACATGAGCCTGATTAGCCAGCTAGGTACAGCTGATAAAATCTGGCAGCAACTGGTGTCAAAGTTAATGGTCGTATTCATGTCTGTAGTCCTTCATTAATTTATCAGCATGCATTGTGGTCAACCTGCCTTTATAATTCCTACTTTTTTATTCTTTTTCCATCAGAGGCAAGACCCTGTTGCCTGGGATGACAAATTCACAGAGATGTCCCGGGACGTTCTGAACATCCGTTACACCCTCCTGCCCTATTTGTACACACTGATGTATGAGTCTCACGTCAAGGGCAACACAGTAGTCAGACCACTCCTGCACGAGTAAGCACAAAAACCACACAACACACACACACAACACACACAGGTCTTATCTTTTCTGCCATCATCATGGCTCAGGCGGTACATATAATGGCTTAATGAAATCGTTTAGTTGGTACCAGGATGGATCGTTTCTTCTGATTTGCGGCCATGATAACCTAATTTAAAATATATTGCTTTTCATTGGTATGCAGAATAGCAAATGTGGTGGCTTCTGCACTGTAACCTGTTCAGACGTAGCTCTCAGCATCAGTCTGTTTTGAAATAGGTTGTCAAATAGTTGTCAAAACCTTATCTGCTAAACCCTCTAAAATTAGTTTTTGCTAATTTGAATAATTAGACAGGAAATCAATAAGAAGTGTCTCCCTGCCACAGCAGCTGCCAATTAGAGGTCCTTGAGCAAGGCATTTTTCTGTTTTAATTCCAGTGAGACTCTTTAGAGGCCATCAGTACACAGATGTAGCTTTACTTGGCAGCTTCCAGATGTGAATGTGTGGAACTGTATAAAAAAAAAGACATATTTATTCATTTTAAGAGACTCTTTTAAAGTCACAGATGGTATTTAAGGAGCTGGCAGGGTGAGTCTGGCAGGGTTACTTGGCTTGTATCTTCCAACCATTGAATTCTGAATGAGTACTTGAACAGTCGTCTGTGCTAAGGACACAAGAGAGAGCGTTAGTAACATTTCTTTCAATTAGGCTTAATGGCATCTTTACTGCTGTGTCCCAGGTTTGTCGATGATAAAGCCACATGGGACATCCACAGGCAGTTCCTCTGGGGACCTGCCCTACTTATCTCCCCTGCTCTTGACAAGGTAAAGATACACGCATTAATAAATGTATTTCATATGCAGCTATTCAATAATTTAAGGTATTTTTTACCACAAAGCACAAGGCTTGTATTGTACTCCTAAATGATTTGGTTAAACTCACGTGTTTGATCAACTGACTTTGTATTTGCCAGGGTGTCACGGTGGTGGAAGGCTATATTCCTAATGCACGCTGGTATGACTACCACACGGTGAGTCCATGTTCATAACAACCAGATAACAGCCAGAAAGACAGAATACAAGAAATCCTGATTACAGAAATACAGCAGAAGAAAATGCATTTAGGCAGTCAAACACACCTCTGGTGCAACAAGGCAGTAAACAGTGCAAAAAAAAACCTGTATCTATTATTAAAAGAAATAACCTCTTGCTTGTCAGTGTTTGCACACTTGTGGAGGCATTTTGATAATATTCCAGACATGTAAAAGTGATTTGTGTATTAATTCCACATTGATGAAATGATCTGAAAATGTGTCTAAGATCAAAAAGAAAAGACTAAAAGCTCAAGTACAACAGAAATCTAATGAGATTATACACAAGAAAAATCTTTGATGACATCATTAAGGCGCTGAAGCTCAACAACTGCAGAAAGTGCCTTGATGACAAAAACAAACATCCAATCGCTCTGTCTCCTTCTAGCTGGGGGACTCCCCATCTGTTTGACAGCATCATAAAGCCAAACCAAACACAAGAAACAACAGCATAAATTTGAGCACGAGAAGGTGGAGAGGAGTGGTTACCTCCATTTAACTTGTCTCCACAGCAAACAGAGAGGGACAAGCTGTTAGAGAAAAGACCAAGGACATAGTGAAGAGCACTGTAGAAGAGGAAGAAGTTTGCAAAAATTCTTTTGCCGTGTAATATATTAGTGGACTCAGTCGTAGCCTTTATCAACGTCACTTATTTTACTGCATGCTTTGTGATTAACTGGCACACAAATGCCAATTGCCCACTAAGGAATTGTTAAATAAAATGAATCAAAAGTTTAATTATTAATATACAGTATTTCTTGTACTTAAATTTCATGCATTTATTGCTGCTGTCACCAGGCTCAGGATATTGGAGTGCGCGGCAAAACGCTTGGGATGGATACACCCTTGAACCATATCAACCTTCATATCAGAGGAGGATACATCATCCCCTGGCAGAAGCCAGAGAACAATACACATTACAGGTAAGTGCACACACATCACTGCTGACACGTGGTGAGAGCACTCAGTCACAGGTCATTGTCCTGTGTGTTTAGTGTGAAGTGTGTGTGTTTCCTGTCTGTTTGCGCCTCAGTGCCTGTGCAGAGACATAAGGTGCTGCGGGGGAACATTCATGTTAATATCAACTGCTGTGCTTCAGACTTTGTCATGAATGACCGACACTTAACCGAATCAATGTCATGCACGGCTGTTAGTGTGTGTTAAAGTGAGAAGCAGGGAGAACGAGAGAGACAGACAGGTAGAGGGTGATAGGTTTTTCAGCCGCAGCAGTGGAGATCAGGTGGATGCCTCCAGCAGGAATGTTAATGTATTTGACCTCAGCAGCAGGTATAAATAGATGTTGTCCTTTAGCGAGATGCTATAACCCTCTGTATCCCTTTTGTTTCAGTCGGAAAAATCCTTTAGGACTGATCGTTGCCCTGAGCGACAGCGGCACAGCTCAAGGATCTTTCTTCTGGGATGATGGAGAGGGAATTGGTAAACAAAAGGGTCACTGTTGAACGTCCCCACACACTCACAGAAAAGCACAGAATATCATGTCTTTACATCTATTAAATGCTTTCACATGTGTATTAATGGACTAATTATTCCTCATGGTTGCCACTCCTCTCAAGAGTTAGCGCATGTAATTTCCTTCAGCTGGCACGAGCTCACATCTTGATGATAATAGATTAAAAACTCAGCCAGGATAGATGTTAATCATAGATGGTAGACTAATTGTCATTCTAAACCACCGTGAGCACTGATTCATTTTTGGCCGTGGGGGTGGCATGCCTCTGTGGAGGGG
>JAPZDZ010000024.1:9599970-9614030 GCA_029783805.1 Acanthurus tennentii | reverse complement strand
AGACTAATTGTCATTCTAAACCACCGTGAGCACTGATTCATTTTTGGCCGTGGGGGTGGCATGCCTCTGTGGAGGGGGATGTCTTTGGTTTGAGGCTCTAGACGCTAAGCTAAAGTTAAAGTTTGTCTGATACTTTACTAAGAACGCTTTCAATCAACCCTTTTTTGAGCCTAATTTTGAGCTTAATATAAGAATGTTAGCATTTTCATTTTTAGCATGTCTCTGAGGTTACGGTAGCATTTATTTCGAATCAGCACTTTGCCTAAGCGCAGCTATAGGAAAACACTAGCATGTCTGTAGTCTTGTTTAATGCAAATATATCCAGAACTCCTACTGGAGGAAAATAAAGCAAACTTCAAACATCTAAAATTACTTTTTAAGAATCTCATTTTGTTGACAGTATATTACTAAAAATTCCAGAAGCACATATAAACATAATTAAAGAATAATACCAATTATAATGTGATTTAAACACACACACACACACACACTTCCTATAGAAGTACTTTATAAATACAGTTCACCTCTTTCAATTAACAAAATAAAACAAAGCTAGTAACAGAAAGCAGATGGAGCTGTTTTCACTGAAAATGAATTTGTTTAATGATTTTATCAGAGGGACACGTACAGATAACTGAAACATAGCCTCTCTATACTTTCTCACACACACACACACACTGATACACGACCAGATTCAGTGTCTGAAGTGCTTCTGTGAGAAGATGCACTCCTCTGTGAAAGGCGTGTTTGTGTTGGGACAAAGAAGAGAGGGGGAGATAGAGAGAGAACGAGGGATGACAGAGAAGGGGAGTGACAGAAACTATTACAGTAATTCCCCATGTCGCTGCCTGGAGATATGCTCTCCATCACTCCTCTTTTATCTGCTCGCTCGCTCCTCTCTTTTGCGTCTCCCCGTCTGTCTGTCTGCAGTGTAGCCTTCCCCATGTCTTTCTTGTTTGCTTTGCCTCTCGCTCTGGTGCCTGCTCACCTGTATTATCTACTTTCCCCGAGTTCTGCATGTTTGAGATTCACTTTAGAGGGTTTCGCCGTTCACTCCGCTGTCAGTCAGACTGACTCATCCATGTATTAGTCACTCATCGGTCGTTTCCTCATTCATTTAACCACTGGTATGCTCACTTCTATTATATGCTCATTTGACAAACCTTTTATATGGTAAAATAATACTGTGTAACTTGTACTTTTATTTAACTTCATTATGCCGCTTTCTTCTTTTACCTAACTGCAGTTCAGAGGAAATTACTGAACTTTTTCCATTATACACTCTACTTGTTACATTTCTGAAAATACACACACAGCTGAAATGATAAATTAATTGACTGATTGACAGAACAGCAATGTGGTTAATCATGTCTTTTTTTTCATGTTTAAGCCTTTTATGTTCCCAAGAGTGAGGATAGCATATCAGTCATAGGGGACTTAACTCTGCATTAAGTATTTATACTTTTATTATCTAGTAATATCCTGATTATACGTACATACATTTACCAAGCAACATTTTCAAAGCATGACTTGTAAACTGCACTTGTAACAGAGTTTTTTTTTATAGTGTTTTACTTAAAGATGTGAATACGTCCACCACTGATACAAACACACACAGTCTCTCAGTTGGTCAGTTTTTAGTTAATTGTGCAGCTGCTGTTGCATTGACTCATTAATGTAGCTTTTCGCCCCTTGACTCACTCAGAAATCCACTTTATGTGTTTATTTACATGTCAAGCCAGTCAGTACGATGAATATTAATTCAGTCCCCTGGTCTGTATGATACTCACTTGTTCGCACAGTTCTACATTAATTCACTTCCCTCTGTTTCTCTGTCTGTCATTCAGGTAGCCACACTCCTAATCTCACCATCTCCATTTCCTGTTCTGTATGTAATTCGTTCTTATTTTCTCTTCTCAGACACACTCGGGAAAAGACAATATCTGCTGACCTCCTTCTCAGCTGAATCGGTAAGTTCAAAGGCCAACTACATGTCATGTCTCCTTTTTTTTCCTCTATCTTCATTATTGTTATAAATGCAGCGAAACCAGAGAATAAGCTCATTCTTTGACATGCGATGGGACTGTGGAAGGCAGATGTCAAAGGCTAACTGCTGGAAACCATTAGCACAGAATTCATGTCTAACTCTGGGATTGTGATTTAAATGTAGCATTTACCCCCTTTTGGCTTTAAAGTTCTCACTTTAAAAACACTTCTTTTGGTACTTCTATCAAGTAATGATGAACAAATGCTTTTATATACTGTATATATAAACGTAATGTGAAGCACTTTATAACTGTGTTTTTAAAAGCACCATAAATAATGATAAAAATGGAAAACTATTATCTAATAATAGATCCAGTTAAATTAAACTTAAAGCAAAATATTTAACAGCTGAAACAATGAGGACTTTGCAGTGTTTAAAACAAGTGAATAAAGTGAGGAAGAGGACTTACAGTTTAGCAGTGTTGTGCATGTCATGCTAACACTACAATTATTTAGCAATTTTTACATTTTTAAGAAGGCGAGCGTATCTTTGAGTTTCATGCCATCAGTAAAGCAGCTCGAATGAAGCCACAATGTCATTTTGATCAGATCTGAAAGTTTTTTTTTTCTTTTTCCTTTTTTTGGCACTTGCGCACACATCTGTTTTTTTTTTAGGGCTCTAAAAGGGTGGTTAGAGTGGAGCAGCTGTGGTTGTGTTTATGCAGATCACAATGCGTTTCTGGTTCTTGTTTTGGCACAGAATTGCACTTACATTTGTGCTTGTGTTCACAAATACAAGCGCAGAGAGCAATTTGTGGCTTTGGTTGGCAAATACACAAATGCCAGTTCCAAATCAACCAAAAAACAAAAAACAAACACATATGTTGCACTTGCCTCTTTCACCTATTACAGATTCAAATGGGTGTGAAAATACAGCTTCACTATAATCAGGACAGACTCTCTTCTGATCAGATCAATAAGTTTTTGCAAAAATTGTAATACACAGGTGCTTGGATGGAATATTGACCACCCTCATTCACCACACAGCAACAATAAATCATAATTTACTACAGTTTCTAATCTGATGAATACCAATTTTTAATGAATAAAAACAGATTTACGTAGTCAGTATGGATATGTCAAGGGTCCAGTGAGTATGTGTTTGAATTCACCAGAGCTGCAGCGATTGGGGTGCAGTTCATGGGTGCAATGCCAAAGTGACTTCCGAAATTGCACTGTGCAAACCCATCAGTAAAATTTCAGCTGCATCACCCCAATGACCTTGGAACATGCGCTCTATGTGAATGTTCCATGGCGTTACCAGTCAGTAAAAAAGACTCAATATATAAAGAAGGACAGCAAACATAAAAGTGTGCCATTGTTTGCACCTCTGCTGACACTGCACATGTGAAAAAAAAAAACTCTCAAAGTATAATCTGTATGTGCATTAAGTCTAATGGCCAAGTTAAAGGAGAAGTGAGTGTTTATCAGGCCACTGCTTGGTCACATTTTGAATCGGACATGAACAGACACTCCCCTAATCACTGGGACTAATGGGACTAACCCAGCCCTATTTGCTTCATAGCCAAGCAAAGGCACACACTCACACACACAGACACATATCAGTGTGTACACGTTTTAATCACAAACATAACACACACACACATTCTAATATGCACACATCTACAGCCCACACATACCCAGATACAGCGGCTATGGCCAAACATCTGTGGCTGTCCTCTGCCTACCATCAGGCTCATTCCAAAGCAATTTCACACAGCGATAAAACAGCCACACTGTCTGACAGCCAAAGGGGGAGAGAGCAAGAAAAAGAGGCTGTGGGCTGTGTGTGTGTGTGTGTTTGTTGTGTTCGAATGTATCTGTTGGTGTGTGTGTGTTTGTGCGTGAGTGTGCACTAATGTGTGTGTGTATGTGTGAACGGGCAGATGTGAGAAGATGAGGATAAGTTGGGCAATGAGGCCAGTGCTGCCTGGCAGATTAGCAGATCGTATGCCATTTTGGATGGCTATCTGAATGTAGATGTGTGTGTGTGTGTGTGTTTGTTTGTGTATCTGTGTGTGTTCTTGCAGCTTTATATTGAGTGTTGGACCAGAGTGAGTCTATTTCTTTGAGGCAAGGACATTTAAGTCTTTCTCAATTTTTAAAGGGCTGCTACATTTAAAGCATAAAGCATAATTTATAATACAGTGGGATAAAACTAATGATATGGGGAAAGATACTCAACCATTAAATCTCCCACAGTACAGAGCAAAAGCCCAGACCGAAAGATACATAACTAAAATTAATCAAGTAAATTATATATTTAATTTTTGTATTTGCATTGTATTTTTTCCTGTTTAATTAATCTTATCATCTCTTCATCCCACCCTCTCATCTACCACACTGTTACCTTCAGAAAACGCTGACCAATGAGGTTGTCTTCAACGGCCTGGCCCCTGCTGACGAGCTGACCCTTGGTGTGGTGAGAGTTTGGGGTGCAGGCAATGAAGCCATCTCGACTGCGACCCTGACAGACAGTGCTGGAAATGCGCATAAGCTGATCCCGGCGCACGACACAACCACCCAGGTCAGAAAGGTTACAGTTACATTACATTTAAGCTACTCTTAAAGCAGTGCAGTTTATATCAAGCTTTTAAGTAAGCTTTGAATTATAATAATTATTATGATAATAAACACAATTCAGCGAACAGCTGGACGGGAAATTTAAAAAAAAAAAGCTTTTGCCATCAGTTAAATACCAGTTTTAACAAAATGCTTTTATTTTTGTAAATATAGTTCAACAGAAATAAGATAATGTGGTGTTCAGACTGTATTCAATTCAACATAGTGCAACATTAAAGCAAAGGAGAACAGTCAGAAAACTGATAATTTCTTCTATTTTCCAATCACAGTAAAGAGCCTTGCAACATTTACTTACAATCTACTGTAGGTGTTGTTTTTCAGTAAAAGCTTACTCTATAAAAGTCTTACTGACTGATCACTAAAAGCAAAAACAGTAGGAGTTATCTGCTTTTAGAGATAGAAAACCTTGACAGTGAGGGAAGAATACAAGCTAATGTGCATACAAGCATCAAAAAATGCACTCAGCTAAATTTCTGCTCTAATAACCACAAAATATTAATCACTGTCTAGCATGCATACAATCAGTGTCAGTGCATCAAATACTTCCCTTTGTGCATTCATATCATACCTCAGTAAACCTATTTCATCATTGCATGCGCACATTTGTTTCGTAAACACACCCCAGCCTTCAAGTCGACTGAATATTTCCCTGCCAGTCAAAAACTGTCACTACAACGACAACAACAACAAAAAATACAGGTTCAAAACTCAACCCCTGCTGTGCCGCACTTTGTCATCTAATAGCTGTAATCAACTCTGCACCCCCCCCCACCCCCCGACACTCTTGTTTTGTAATGAACACAGAGCAGAAGACTTGACTGAGGACTGTGGTTTTAAAGCCGCTGATGTAAAATAACTGTCACTTCTTCCCCTCGCTCCCTCCATCATCTGCTCCAGTGGTTGAGCAGAAAACAATGTGATGATGTGATGGAGAATTTCTGTAACCAAAGCCAAGACATATGGCCTGTTAACAGCATGTGAAACATTGGGATTTATTTGTTCAGGATGGCTTGCAGCATTGCCATTTCTCTCTCCTCCAGTGGCCCTTCAGAACAAACAACACTAGCATTTTAAGGAAACAAGGAGGAAATAGTATTCTTGTGTTAATCTCATCTGTTGTCCTCTGTAAAGGGTCAAGGTCAGCTACTTCATTCTGGTAGAGCGGAAGGGTTTTTTTCACACAAGGACATCTCAACAGGGCTTCAGCTTAAATCACTGGTGTAATTGCAGAGAGGGAAGGTGTGAGACTCCTAAAATGTAAAAAAAAAAATAAATGCAAATTTAGTGTAAGAAAGAAGAGTTTAGGTCATATAAGGCAAAATTTCTGGGAATGAGAAGGATGTAAATCATGGACGAAGAGTTGAGCAATATTACAGTGAAACTTGTGTCCAAGGTAGAGCACGGGTGATTTGGAGGTTTACCACTACAAGAGTGTGAAGCCAAAGGAAAAGAAAAGACGAGGCCACGTTGAAGAAGATAGGGTGTCTTTTCCCCCCTCTCCTCATTTAGCCCGTGATAAAATATTCCTGTCGAGGTTGTGTACTGTACTCAGTGCACTTATCAGGAGCATAAAAAATGATAGCTACAGCAGCTCCATAAATAATCGTAGGTGAGAAAGCCCGGAAGCTTTTGATTTATACTGTTCTTGGAGAAGACAGACAGGGAGAAGCAAGAAGAGATGGCAAGAATTGCAGATGAAGAAAGTCAGAATGACAGAGGGATTTTTAGAGTGTGTGTGTGTGTGTGTGCGTGTGTTGGTGATGCGAGGATGGGTAGAGAATAATGAAAAGACAGAAAGACAGTCCATCTTCGGAAAGGAGGAAAGGAAGGACAGAGAGCAGTGGAGAGAGAGTATATGCATCACAGAAAACAGATGGAGAGAGAAACAGAGAGGTGAAAGAGATAAAACGGGCAGAATGAAAGATGTGTGAAGGGAGAGAAGAAGGGCAGAGAGGAAGGAGAGAGAGAATGAGGATGACACAGTGTGCACATGGTAATAAGTGGTTTTTCAGTGTGAGACAATCCATTCATCTCCTTAAGTATTGTGTGATAGGGTAACAACTTGAAGGAAGCAGTAAGCAGCTGGCACTGTGTCATTTGAATACTATGAGGTGGGAAAGCCATTTCTGTCTTTTTATTCTAAATCTATATAGGCCTTTTTATACTGTCATATACAATTTCTCATCACGTGTATAAACCCAGGCTTGTTTAACTTTTCTGGGGACCCATGCTGTTTATAGGCATGAATAAAATAGGATTATTTTTTTCTTTGTATGAATAGAAGGCACAGTGCAGAACTAGAGGAATACAAAATGTTCATTCACATTTTTGGTAGACTCAAAGATCCAGAGTGTAGGATTTATAGGGATCTATTTGTAGAATATTGCAGGAATTAAATTTAATATTCATACGTGCGTTTTTTAATGTATCATCAGCTGAAAAAAAGCAAACACTGGCTCTAAAGAGGGTCTTTGGGTTCTCCTGCATGCTTGGAAGGGAAAGGTGTTCTGATTTATTTGTTTTATAGAATTTTCAAATAGTCTTTATAACAGATAACAGAAGTGAAGTGATGTGAAAGGGGAGGCTAAAAAAAGCCATAGCTTATATTTTTGAGCTAATATATAAAAAATAGCCAGGAAAAATATGCATAAAAACAAAGCTGGAAAATTACACACAATATAAAAGAGGAATCCAGTAATCAGCGGGCTGACAGTTATTGTACCACTGAAGGGGAATAATATACAAAATTAGACATCATTTTTATTTATGACACCAGTTAAAGAAACAAACTCTGGATGTTGTGCAGGTGGAATGTCATATTTGTGCAAAACAATATTTAATGAAACACTGGCCATGTTTAGTTTTACAATAAGGAAGGTGCACAACCAAATAAACTACATACGTCTTTCTTCTTGTTTCCACAGGAGCTGACTTTAGACGCCTCCACAATCACCACCAAGGTTAAAGTGAACCAAAAGTTCACATTAACATGGAGTACCAGCGCTTAATCAACAGAGTGTGATTTTTTGTGCTATGCTTCCAAATAATTAATATACCTGTACATAATGATAATTTGCCGTAAATAATGATGTAAAGTAAATGCATTGTTTTTTGAACCTGAAACCCTCTTAATGTATTCTAACACTTATTAATGATAATTTCTAATAAATGTATTTTTGTTGCAAATTACAGCCTTAATTGAATTATTTTTCTTTTCAAAAAATCCAAACATCCTTTGCGTATCCCAATACATTCTACAGTCTTCTTTTTGGTGGACAGAGCTCATTGTTTCCAATTTCATTATTGTCACATTAGTCATTAAAAAAATAGTGGAAGGTAGCACTGAGATGTTTACCTAATTTGTGTCCACAACTTATTACCTGCAGAGTGAGCAATTTTTTGAAATCGTTCCGACCCCTTTTTCACCGCACAGAAGCATCAGTTGGAAACCAACTGCTGTGCAAATTGAGTGAACAGGTGTTTATAAAATAACAAACAGCAAGAACTAATGACCAGTGAAGGAAACACATGCAACATCTTAAGAAATCTGCTTTGGGTAACTGTAAATGATTTAGTTCAAGAGGTTCAAGATTCTGTGATTAATTTCCCTGCTGCATATCAGTCACCAACAGAGGAACAATGACTAAAGTGGAATTATTAAACACAGCTTAAAATGCCATTTTGCAGTATGAGTGGGTACCTGCGTGGTCCCACAGTTGCGCATATATCTGCACACTATGTGCATGATTATGTGTGTGTGTGTGTGTATTTGTGTGGGTGTGGCAAGAACTAGACACTAATTATGGCTCTCACCTGCGGCGAGCCGTCTACCTGTGCTTTGTCTCGTCCCATTACTTCCCCATACAAAGATACAGTCATCCATTATTCAACCTGCAGTAAATGTAATGATATCAATTTAGCCATGGGCACCTTAAATTGATTTTCACCGTAATCACCACTCCACAGGCGGCGATGTTCGGGGAAGGGTTACTGCTGGATGGTGGATGAGGCTGTGTGTCTCTGTGTGAATCTGTGATAGTGTCTAAAAAGTTTACATTTGTGATGATTCATTCCGGCCTCTTTCTTCAGGTAATATGTGATTTTGTCAAGAAAATTTTCTCTGTTTTGAATTCCGAAACAAAGCAAACCACCCACGGGTGCAAGCAGAACTAATTGAGGCGGTGATCTAACCAGACAGTCTTCCTGGTTTCATTCTGAAGTCATAATGCTGCCTTAAGAAAAAAATTGACTAAAAGAGAAAACACTGAATCAAATCATGTTTTTTTTTATCCGTCCTTCCACATCCAACACTTAACAATAGTACAACTCTGATCTTGCTCAAGAAAGATTTAATCATGAATGCCCTCTGAACTCATCATTAGAAGTTGTTCTTGTGAATTTTCTGTCAAATAAAAAATTTGTAATGACTGCTTACTACATTGACGGACAACACAATGGGGCATTCAAATCTGGCTTTCTTTCTAATCAAGATAATTTCACAGCGATTTATTTTTTGGATGTGTTTGCCTAAACTTAAAGAAAAGATTTATTTTTTCTTCATGTAAGAAATAGCATAAAGGTCAAAATATATGAATGTTAAGATGAAAACAACTTAAGTCAGTCATAGAAATTAGGAGAGTGGTGTTCAAAATCAAAAATAATCAAAAGGGAAAATTAGTTTTCATAAAAAAAGGACTTATACGTAAAGTTATACCATACATTTTATGTTACTTTATGTATAGACACATTAAAAATACAGTGATAAATCAGGATAAAATAAAGATCCAAACATTTTTTTATACAAAAAGAATTCCTTTTGTCTAATATTTTTGTTATACAATTTTTAAACTCTAACATATATATTTCAGAACAGGAGTCAAATATGTGTGAGTCAAAGCTGACATCCAGTGTTCAGGAATAATCCTGCTGCAAGCATGATCTTCACATGAATTCAGAGTTATTTTCAGTTATATGTAAAAAATAATTTTTTTTTTTTCATACATAGATACACAGTGAAATAATGTTCCCAGAACTTTTCAGAGAGAGTCTCATTTATATCTCATTGTCCATAGATCAATGTGTTTTTCTCTGATTTTCTGAAAGGGAACCCGTCTTACCAGACGACATGCTTTTAAATGAGCCGCAGTAACAATGTGTCTTTGTTACTGGGGTGACTGACAGATACAAGTGTGTCACAGATGAAGGGGGAAACAAAAAGATAAAACATCATGAGAGAGAGAGGGAAAACACTTTGACAACTTCAAAGACTGTCAGATGTGATGGGGTGTGTGTGCGTGTGTGTGTGCATGTTTGTGTGTGTATGTGTGTTGGGTTTGCATGCACGAACACTCACTGTGTTGTTGATGTACAGCTGCTGCATGTGGCCTTAATGAGAACTTTGAGAAACCTTGGACTAGTTGAAGATATGATGATAGCGTCGGGTAATTATCAGTCCTGTGCATGTTCAGGCTTATGTAACAGTTGTGTGGTTGAAATGTCTATAAGTTGCCCCATACATTACATCCACAATCCAAAGCCCTTATTTTGAAGAAAAGAGAAACTCATTCTTAATAAGTCAACTTCCTCTTCTCTGTTCACTCAGCAGCTGACACCTAACAGCTCTATTTCACATTCATATATACAGCATAGATACATCATAGAAATGTCAAATATAGGAGTTCTTTTCTCACTTTTCTCTATTCATTTCCACTCATATACTCTTCAAGACAAACACACACACACACACACACACACGCACACACTTTGTTTGGTCATCCTGTAAGTTTGTGGGCACTGTGTTGACAGTCGAAATAGCATCATAAGAATGGGCTTCTTCAATTCAGTGCAGGACTCATTGATTTCACTGTAAGATTTTATAATGTTTTCCCTTACACCCTGAAAAAGCGCCTGCTTGCCCTTAGATTTGTTCTGTTTCTGCTCAAACTTTCATGCATGTATGAGATAAAATGCTTGCTTTGTCAGATCTCCTGCATAAGAATTTCTACCTCTCTCCAGACACTGGGGTTAAACAGGTATTACTTGCTCTAAGAAACCAAACTAAAAGGCCTGCAACATGGCAGGGAACATTTCATTGGCTGACATCTGTCATTTGATTCTTTGGGATAATTTTGAGAGGCTTGTTGCAAATACAAACCTGTAATCAGAGAAAAAAATTCAAGTGCAATTCAAAGTAAAGGTTCAACAAGTGTACAGCCTAAAGCAAACGGTAAGCAGAAAGGCTGAAGCTGAAGAGTCCATCCATCCATCCATCCATATATGCATTACCTGTAAGTACTTACTCTTTGCAGGGTTCTGGAGTTGAGTGAGCAGCAATGATAGGTTGCCAGCTAATCGTGGGGCTAACACATAGAGACAAACAATAAGTTACACTCACATTAATAACAACAGACAATTTAGAGTCATCAGTTAACCTAACCTGTTTGTCTTTAGACGGACCCACCCTTAGACAGACTTAAGGTCAGATTCAAACCTAGAAACTTTTGGCAGTGAAAAGACAGTAATAATCATTACCACTGTGCATCCTAAGATCTGTGCAAGCAAGCATTAACTATCTGTGTGTAAGCATGACAGATTGAGCAGAGTAGATCTGCATGCAAGCAGGAGCTTTTTTGAAACCAGTGCAAAGTTTAAAAGAAAAGTCAAACAAAGTCTGAATATGAAATCAATAAATCATGCTCTCAAATCCAAGGACATTATTCTTGAATAAAGATGGAGGGGGGGCTCTGTAGACACATGACCACACTTTCACAAACACATGCTCAGTGACACAGAAACTTACCTGTTTTTCATGAGTCATTTCCCTTGTTTGACATCACGCTTTAGGCATGCAACTTTCCCTTCACCTTCAATAATTTGCAGCTCATGCAGAGCAGTCGTGCACACCAGCAAGTCCTATATATCTTCTCACTGAGGGCCAACTTCTTTCTAATTAAAGCTTCTTCTCTGCATGGAAAGAAGTTATTAATTGATTTTTGGTAGATTTTCATTTTCATTCAGTTAGTTCTGACCTAGACCGAGAATAAAATGATTTAAAAAAAAAAGCTAAATCATAGGATGGTAAAGAAAAAATAAAGAAAAGACCTCCATAGAGGCAATTCACAGTGAAATTATTCCTCATCCTGCATCTTGGGGTGCAAAAGGAGCCATAGGCAAAAAAAAAGGAAATACAATCTATTCTCAGAAATCTTCTATAAAATTGTTAACGTATTCAGTATTGTGCACTCCCTTTGCTGATTCACATCTGCCATTTCTTGGCATTGTCATTCCATCCTTTCATTTCATCCTTATTTGTCAGTATGCCCTTGAAGTAAACAGAATCTTTTTGCCTCTACCTCCTCCAGTGTTATACAAAAATGTCTGTCTGAAATGCAATTTTTCTCCTTTGTTAAAAATTTACACTTGTAGAGATCCTGTGCAGAATGTTGAGTTGATGACTTATTACGACACCTGCATTAGCTTTGGTTTGCACTCTTACTGCTCGACTTCTTGATTTGAGGCTAATTACATTACATTGAGATTAATGAGCTGGCTGCTAGCAGGAAGTTTATCATAGGATTACACATAAATTATTGATATTAAACCCCAACACAACACCGTTGTACTGAAATAAATACTAACCAGAGTGAAAGTAGCAGAACTATTAAAAACTTTGTTATAAGTAAGAGTCCAACAGTGAAGATTTGACTTTTTGGAAAAGCAGAATGTACTTAAAGTATCAAAAGCTACTGATTAAACATACTCTTCAGAGTGATATGCATAAATACCATGTTATTCAAGTATAACTACTGAACCTATCACTTGAGCAGAAACTTACAGATGTTTAAGGACAAGCTAATGTAATAAATAAATGTAAATTAAACATAAATTGAATAAATGTATAAAATTCATGTTAAAAAAGCAAGTTAAAGTATCCGTATAAGTGTTTAATTTCAGTACTTCAGTAAATCTACTTACTTACTACATAGTTCACTGCAACACTCATGATGTGATTGACTGTATAAACAAAGAGCAACAAAGACAAACCAAGCAGAGGAAATCTGCATCAGACATAGTTAATTTAAAACATGACAGTGAACCATCTGATGGATCTTTTAAGGCAAACGTCTGAAGGTGTGACATTGATACAGATGACAACTGCTTTTCTTTCAAATCTGCATCAAAAAGGCGAGACCAAAAAAAAAAGAAAAAAAACACATAAATCTGTCAAGAACTGTAGACAGTCATTTTATTTTAGAGTGTATGACTATAATTATTAAAAGCCAGTAAAACACATCTGTCGACGTTCCTGCTACCCCTTCAGGTGGCATAGAGATCATAATTATGACAATCACCATCATCATCATAATCGTCACAGCCATCACTCTGAAGCATAATTTCCCTCAAATGAGTTACAAGGAAAAAAAATCAAAGGAAAAAGATTTATCTGAACAAAAACTGAACAAAATTCTGATTAGCACTTGGATTATAAAGGAATTCGGCATGAAGCTAATTCATTGCTGTTTTGTGTAAAGACAGAACATTCTCTATGACCTTGTGCTTTTTAGAAAGTAGTGTCAGATGATTAACACAGATTTTGAAATTTTTATGAAAAATAATAATATACTCTAGTATAATTTTATACTTTTTTTAAATATACTTTTTCTTCTTGCTTAAAAAGTACTTTGTACTCATCACACACAAATGGTAATTGAAGCCACATGAACAAAATAATGGATTGGATGTTTCCATGTTGGGCCTCCTGCAGGGTATTAATACCAGGCTACTTATGAGTAAAAGAAAACTGAACATTTTTATTTAATTAGAGCCCGAGCCCTACAGGGAGAAGGGCTCTATTGTTATTGTACTGTTTGTTTCTTCTTATTATTACGTCTCTTTAACGCTTAATTTGACCCCCTGAACATGCTCAAAAACTCACCAAATTTGGCACGCACACCAGGTCTGGCAAAAAAAATTTGATAAAATGGACAAAATGAACCCCTCAGTGAAGAAATGAGCTCTCTAGCGCCACCTAGGCATACTTCAAACAGCCACAGGAATGTGATGGAGAGACCAAACCAAAGCCGAATTGTAGAACTCATCAAGGCCGAAAAATCACGCGCTGACACCCCTGACCTAAAATCAACAGGAAGTCCGCTATTTGATTTTCAAAATGACACCTAAAATTTCACTTTGAACAAAAATAGCTTTCTACAAGGGCGTACATGGTAGCGGCTTCAAAATCTAACAGATGATTGAGGACACAGTGCTTATCAAAACTACTTTGCGATTTCGTTGTTTTTCGAATGGTTTGGATTTTATAAGCCCTGAAAGTCGGAGCTGCAACACAACCTTGTTGGTGTCTCCCTGTTAAAGTCAATGGGAAAAAAAGAGACTTGTGTCAAACTGAGGCCCCTGCAGTCTAAAGTAAAAGT
>JAPZDZ010000024.1:9542374-9555000 GCA_029783805.1 Acanthurus tennentii | reverse complement strand
AACAGACACAGGAGGAGCATAAATACAATAAATACAGTTGATTTATTGATTTGCTGGCTAGTTCGTTCTGTCTTAACTTCTTCATTCACTAAATACTACACATGAACCTCCATCTCTTACTTACACTTTTTTCTTTTTCTCAGGCTTTTCCTCTGTTTTGTTCCTCCTACACCTCATCACACCTTCTTATTTTCATCTTTCATCCCTCTCTCTTTCTGTCTTTTCTGCTCCTTCCCTTTTTTTCTGACTTTCTGTCTCTTTCCTCTTTAAGTGACTTTGCCTATGCTAATCCAAATAGGTAGTTAATTATAGACTCCAGGTTTAATGGCATGAAGTAATTATAGAACTCCAGTGAGAATTTGTTGGTCACCCCTGTCTGTCTCTCTCTCTCTTTCAGTCTCTGTCTGTCTTCCTCTCTCTTTTTTGACTCTTAACCCTGGCACTAACATTTACTGCCAGTTACCTTGAACCGTCTAAATGGTTCACCTTGCAAAGCATCAATGGATCCAATAACTGAATCTAATGAATCTGTAAGTAAATTTTGTATTTCAGTAGCATTTTACAGGTAACCCATATGGGCTCAAAAACATTTGCATTCTTTCTCTAAGGACAATGAGTATTTGCACAAGGAACTCATTGATGTTTGGCCAGATGTTGGTTGGAGCAACAAACTGAAACAAATAGGGCAATAGTATTTATTCTCATGCAGCAGTCATATGTGATTGGGTACCACTGTGCACTGCAAATGAAGTAGGATTATCACAGTGTACATCGATGAATTACTAAAATCATTACACTGCCTTCAAATAGGAAATGAGTTTATATTTTATTGTCAAAATAAGGACTGTAGTCATCTGAAGAAAATCTTATAAGACATGCCTACTCCATTTTGTGTTGGCAATGTTATGGTTTTTCTCAGTTTTATTTATGGATTTATTTATTAGCCCAGTTGTTGGTGTTGTTCATAAAATGCAACAGTAAAGTATCTTTTAATTTTCTACTTTATTTCTCTGTCCTTTCAGTGGCTCACTACAGTATCTCAAAGAAGGTTCTCGAGGTTAATATAATTCTGTGCTAAATAAAAATAAGGATGATCTCTATAACTTAATTTTTTTTATTTTTTTTTATTTTTAAGTCTTACAAACTAAAAAATCCACCACTCAAAATGATAAAGACCACTGAGAGTTTTTTTTTTTCTTTTAATTATTACACTATGTGGAGATACGTTTGTTCTCTGTCACGCTTGATTTTCACCATGGCCAGAGGGAACTTACACAATAAAAAGATGGAAGGCAATGAAAAATGACAATTTAATTGTAATTTAATCATTATTAGTATTATTTATAGCACGAATTACGCTAATAGTTATTTAAAGCTTTTTATCGTATTTTCCCCAAAGCTTTTGCAAAAAAAATTAACATTTTTGCACAAACATTGCACATCAACAATAAGAGAGTCTTCAGTGAAAGATTTAATAAGAAATAAAAAGCCTGATCTTCCTTCCTTGCAATATGTGCTTTGAGATGAAAGTATTTTTCTTACTATGTTTTTAATAACATAAAACTCTAATGATAGTCCTATTTTATTCCACAGCAGCCACCTGCAGTTATTTGCAGTGATTATCATGTGTTCCCTCCTAAGTATTCAGCTAATTTGCTGCACAAAATAATGCTTGTCAAAATTACTCACTGGAGGCGCATATCAGTTTCATGAAGCTGCTGAGTTTGTCTCAAGTGTAAGTGCTTGATTGTGATTTGGAAAGACTTCACTCCTGTTGTGAGACCTACCCTGGGTTAAGTGTTGTGTCTCCTTCCTCTCCCTGTGGGGAGAAGTTCAATAAATGATGCGTATGCATACACAGGATGCATTCAGCTGGAAATGACTTGAATTAGATCTGACATAGCACACTTTTGAAGATTTGGTTATGTGGTTTGTTCAACTACAGGACATTATCATACACAGCTTCCTCCTTACACTGCTTGTGATACAATATTACAGAAAACTACACTGCTGCAGTTCTTGCTGAATTTCATGTTAACTGCGTAATTTTCTCACATTGTAGTCATCAGACTTTTTGGTGCATCATGACTGTGGCAGAGTGCTACATCTGCAGGATAGAAAGAGAAAACAATACGTTTAAATGTCACCTTTTCAAAGAGGTTCCTTCAATGAATCAATCTAATTTCACTGACCTTTTGAGTTAAGGCCAATTAAAATGATTAAGGTGTGATATATATAGCCCTGTAGCTCATACAGCACCATGCCTGAGGATCATTTATCTTTCCTTGACACTTCCCTTTGAAACAGATGTGAAATTTGCCTGACTGCTTCACCAACTGAGCTCTCGTTACATGACAGATATGTCGATCTACTTACCACCTGCATCTAGAACCATCTTATACATCTTGTTTTATATTGTCTCAAACTCTGTTGCCTTGGGCAGTGAAGGCAGCACTGGCTGCTGGGAAAAAAAAAAACAAAAAAACTAACAGACAAAAAACCTAGCAAACAAAAAACCTTCAGAATTGTTGTGATCCTGGCAACATTTTGTGCTTCATGAAATGGCCTATCGTCCTTTTGGAAACATTAACTAAATTTGAGCGTGGGCAAGGTAACCGGTCAGCAGCGATTTTAGATTTGTTGTGACATCGCACCACTAGAGCTAAAGGTCTGTAAGTGCACCAGAATGTCACTACACAGACCATTACAGCACCTCACTAGAAACATGAAATAATCACCCCAGATGGAACGCTTGTATTCCAGAATAACTCTGCTATATCAGATTTTATTGTTTGAGTTGTCTGTCATAGCCCAATCTTTAGCTCAAGCTTTTTGTTTGTAATCTAGAAGAGCACTTTTGATTCTCTGATGTCCAATGAGTGCAGCACTATCTGGGTGCAGATTTGGCTAATTGCACTTTACATATACTCAGTGCAATTACAAGCACAGCTAATTACTTTTTAAAGTCACCTTTTCTGTCTTTTAGCATCTGCTATGCAAACATGTCAGACTTGTGAGCCAAAGTCCTAATAAACACTAAGCTTTTACTGCCCTCAAAATAAATGAAACTTTCTGTACAACAAAAATATAGGCACATACACTAATGCAAGCACACACTTCATCTTTAAATTCATCGCTGCACAAAAACACAACACCTAACTAACTTGCTCGAAAGGCTGAGGTTCAGCATGCAGGGTTCTTGGGATTACAAGAGAAAAGTCTAAGGTCTTTAAGATAAATTTTATATGAGAAAGGTACAAAACACAGACATCAATAGCACTGGATAAACATATTCTTTTGCCCTTTAAGCACATGATTAATTCCCCCTCAGACATACAGTGTGTTTACCCTGTACTCAAACACCAACATGTTACACCCTCCATCCCTCTTAGCCCCCTTTCTCCTCCCTGCAGCACAGATTTTTGTGGTATCCCTCTATAATTCCTATTATAGTGGTGTCAGGTTTGGTGCTGAAGCATTTGAGTGGCTTAGCTGTCTTAGCGGCAGCCTTCCAAACGAGCTTTACTGTTCCTTCTCCCAGAGCGCTCCCTTTCCAAACTGAGACTTTGGCTTGTACATCGAAGCTTGTACCACCCACAGCTCAACAGCGACCTGTCAGCAACAGTAACTGAACAAATGTGTTTGGGAAGTCGGTGCTTCAGTTGGTAATGTTAAAGACCACAAGCTAAGGAATAAATCTTAATGAGGCACCAGACTCAGACCAAAACTTTTATAGTAGAGTAAGACAATTGCATGCAAACATCTCAAAGGCATTTTGCAACATTTTATGTGAATGTTCAATCACTGTTAATGGTTAATACAGTCAATTAAAGCAATAAAGTCCTCAGTTTGTTCTAGACTGGCCAGTAAACTCTGTTCTCCTGCTTGTGGAGTGCATCAGAAGCTTCTGATTCACTTCTGACGAAAGCAAAAGCACAATGAACGAGTTTTGGTTGCCTCTGGCTATCCAGGCTGAGATAGCCTGTAGTTCTTCCCTGACACCAATGACATCACTGGTGTCAAAAGAAAAAGACTCTGAAGCAGGGAGACTCATATAAAATATGACAAATTTTGCTTTTGAGAATATATCAAGAATTAAAGGATTTTGCGGGATTTGGGAGAAAAAATGTTCATGCATTTATCTACAGTAGGTTTGACTGAAAAACTGCTTTTTTTTACAAGTCTCTAAAAATTCAATCAGACACTTGCAGCTGTTCTAGAGTCTGCTGCCTGAGTCCTTAATCAGACCAATAGAGAGATGACAGTTTTCCAGTTTTCAGGTCTTTACGTACAGCTCTCTGCTACCATACAAGACTGAGTGCTGCTACATTTCCCAACCACTCAGGATGCAGATCATGCTTTGCAGTTTTGTAGTTTTTTCGACAAGAAATAAGGTTTTCTCACTCTTTTCCACAGAAGGTTCATTATGTATCTCAATGCAGATGTGATTATAATGCAACATGGATGGAATGAAAGACAGATGCTCTGCACTTTAATCTGGTTTCTTTGTGAATATTAGCAGCCACTGTGTGGAGACAGCCACTGTGCAGCTTTCAGTAACTTATCTTATCCTTTGGCCTTTTACACTGCACGCTGCAGTGTGTGGTGGTCTGGGAGTATTGGCTTATAACTCCAGCTGACCTGTTTGGAAATGTGGCCTCCCTCTGGGTCTGCACTTAGAGCTGGTGAAAAGAAACTAGAAAAGAAATCTCACAGTGTGCGATACACTTTTTCTTTTCCTTATCAGCTGCCTTCTTTCATGCATATATAGGTTTTTGAGATGTGGAAATAGTTGACCTTTGATTAACCTTTTTATGAGACACCTCTAGAGATGAAAAAGTGAAGTTCTAACCTGTTAGTATTGCTAACATTTACACATCAGACATAGAAACAGCAGTGAAAAAACTAAACAGAATGTTAATTTTCTTTTAAATCATGATATGTTCTTCACTTTGATTGTGTTTAAAATGTTGAAGTAGATGAATCTCTGAGGTGTGAATCTGCCATTCTTTAGCAGGAGAATAAATGGCTGTCTGTTAGCCTGTAAGTTTGAGAAAGAACTGCATAGTGAAGTGATTATTTTAGTAATTCAGATCTAAAAGAGTCTAATATGGGTGTGCGTATGTGTGTAAATGTCTTGGGTAATGTGCTTGTGGGTGTCTGTGAGAGTGTGTGTGGGAGTGTGTGCGTGCATGTGTTAGTGTGTGTATGAGAGTGGGAGACAGAGATGGATGGAGTTTCTGGTATAAAAACTAAAGTTAAATGTCACACCTGTCTGTCACAACACACCTGCTCTCACTGATGCGTCTGCTCAGACAGGCTGACATTTTCGCACCTCAACAGACCAACACACACATGGATCCTCGCATACACACACACAAGCACCCAAAATATATATAAATATATATGCATGTATTATTCACAGATAGGGGGGCCACATCCTAAAATGTGAACTCGGAGCACAGTGTTAATGAGTCATTTCAAACTACATCAGGGTTAAAGGGACAGTTCACCCTAAATTCAAAAGTACATGTTTATCCTCTTTCTAGGAGTATTATTATCCATCTAGATTGCTTTGATGTGACCTGCCTGGTTTTGGAGATATTGGCCTTAGAGATATTTGTCTTCTCTCAAACATAACTGAGCTAAATGGCACTCTGCTCGTGGGCACATCACCATGGCTTATATCTCCGAAACCAGGCAGGTCACATCAAAACAATCTAGATGGATAATAACACTACAGGTAAAAGGAAAATATGTATCTTTCTTATCATTTGATGTGAACTGATCCAATCATTATAGAATTAAAATGTGTATTTTCTTCTATTTATATCATTATTTTTATTGTTATTTTACTTGGCTGTTTTTTGACTGGTGAATTAGGGTATGAGGAAGAAGAAGAAGAACAAAAAAATCTTATGGACAGGAGCTGCATTTTAATACAAGTTGTGAAGGGAGAGCAAATGTATCCAAATATGGCTGCCAGAAGGTTCTCTAAAGTCCTACCATAATTGTAATGAATTTAGCTGGCAATTGTCTGGTAAAATACTCTAAAACAATATCTGAAACATAGTAAGTTTTATTACCATTCTTACTGTGCGTCATCACTTTGCCGCCTTTGACCACATTAAGCACCATTCTTCTGAAATCCTGTTGGCATATTAACAGTGTCTCCATGTCTATGTATATAGCCTTTGAGGAGCTACCGAACTGACTGAGACGCTCCAAACCCCTGGAAAACTTGGTGAGTTCACTGACCTGCCAGTCAGGACGATGACATGCAGGTTTTTAATTCACAGTATAAGTCTAATAATTAGACTATTGCATTATGGTGCCCTGCTGGCTGGCATTGCTATTCAGACAATTGCATGGTCTGATTGTCTGTCAGTTAATCATAAAGCTTTAAAAAATACACTTATATCAGTCTACTGCTGTGCTCCCTTCAGTCACTCCTTGGAGTACATTAGTTAAGATCCAGTCCTTCTCTGTGCTGCTGCAGAGACCCTGCTGTAGCAACATATTTACAACCTAAAACTTGCAGTTTGCATTTAAAATTTCCATATATGTTTAACATCTACACAAATAAATGAACAGTTTTACTTACTTAAATGTAAAGGATTAAAGGTGTGATTTTTGCCTAAGTTCTTACTCTTAAGTTCTTACTCTTAGTAGAGATATCGTCATAAAAAGAAAAGGCATACATGCACGTATGCACTCAGTCATGTTCTATTTCTTATCTAAAGAATGCATCATGCCCCTTGGGTGTGCTCAGTATGACAGACAACACTGTCATTTGCTGTAAAAGAACATGACAGCTGCCGCAATGTTTTAGTCTCAATCTACCTTCTCCTCTGAACCTATATTGTCCTTCATGTATACCCTGAGAGCCAAATCATCCTATTTAAGGTAGCATCAAGACATGAAATGCTCAAGATATGAAATGCTTAAAACAAAAATGTTACCTTTTATAAAAGCCATGATCCTCTGTGGCCTCATTTTGCAACAGCTCAAAAAGAGCACAATTATGGCAGTTTTTTATTGTCTTTTAAACAATATCTGGAGTTCTGGGATTTACATAATAATAAAAGTACACAGTTAAAATGCAAATTCTAATTATTTATATTCTGAACAATATCTGTGCACAAGGTTTTTCAAGGTTTAGTTAAAATTGTAGTTAAAGGTAAGGCATTACTTTATCTAAAAATACATTGGGGGATGTCCTTTTCTAATGGATTTATCAGGATCACTTCTGAGAATCATGCATTAATGTAACCTACATTTGACCATGTGCTGTATATGTATTCTGAGCACTATCGTCAGCATTAACCATCACGTCACATGTGATGCATGTGTGACTTTTTCGGGTCACTTTAGTGGACTGCTGTAAAAAAAAAGCCTCCAACCCTTTTTGAGGGAACATCACATGAGGTCTGCTCCTGTTTTACTTAGTGCTTACGGGTATTATTAGCTGGACTCTGCAGCAAACATCAGTTTAAATTCTTTCCTAAGGTAAAAGATTTCCAATCCTAGATACTTGTATTTTCAAAAAGAAGAAACAGCATGCAAACACTTCGCCAAAAACTCATCAGTCTAATTAAGACAAGTGGAAAATAATCATAGGTTTGCATGCAGGCGATCACTGTTCAAACTATGGGTGTATAATTCAAATTGGTTTCCTATAGTGAATTCTAAAACACTCCTTTGAATTATATGAAGTGTAGAGATTGGCAAAAGAGGGTTACACCGGGACAGAAGCTGCAGTCTCTTGGCAGCCTCCCACAGCTCTCAGGTGTCCTCAGGTGTCTGTCTGGCTGGACCAGCTGGGTCTCTGGAAGCACATGGTGAAGTTGACAGGGGCCACTGGCTGGAGTTGGCTTCACGGAGGTCTCAGCTGGCAGTGGGCTGGCGAACCAATGTTCAGGAAGGTTCCCTCTCGGGACTGCAATGTTGTTTTATGGTCTAATAAATGGAAGTGGGATGTTGATGGAACTCTAATCTCTTGATGGTCTGTAGAATAATGTTCATTACCAGACAGAAATTCGTTGTAATTAGATTTGAATCGGTTCCTCGCCCAGTCACTCTCTTAAAAACTTAATTTTACTCCTCACTTTACCCTGCCCTTTTTGGATTTTCTCAATTTTCTTGCTTTCCAAACACCATTTATGATGTTTTGACTCTGTCTGTAATTAACTTTTCTGTGCTTTTCTGACCATACTGCTGACTGATCTTTTCACTCGCCCGTCTCTTTCTCTGTCTCACAGTGAAGCGTTATTAGTCAGTTTGGGGCATTTTCACACCAGTAGTTTGTTTCATTTGGTCCTGACCAAGGGGAGAAAAAAATGATGTGAAATTTCTATGCTACGCACTTTTTAATAAACTTAATGAAGCGCTGGAGTACACACAGTGGGATAGAAAACCAACACGTGGGGGTTTTATTTTGCTTTTGACTTTCAATTAGGTCATGAAAAATCCTTGCACTTGTGGTGAAGTGTGTACTTCTTAACGTGGCTGCTGCATAAATAAGTCAGTCATACAATTTAATATATGATCACTTAATCAGCAGATGATTTGAAATAGCAGTTTTGTCTTTGAATACATGAGAGAATCACATGTAACTAAATAGCCAGTTTGTTTTTGGATCACAAAAAAACAGCACCACAGCAGACCAAGAGCCCTCATTTCAATCTGTCTCGGCCCAGTTGTTTAATTGATCCACAGCAGAGTTTGATGGACAACTTTCACATCAGACCAAATGAATTACACAAAAAAAGCAAACGCACCACATTTCCTTTTTGACCAAACAGGGTGAATGTAAAGGCATTGTTAGTTGAATGTCATATGAATTTTGGTCACTTAATAATAACAGTAATGTAATCTGTTCAAATATATGCACCTATGTATACATTTATGTATTATCTGAACCCCACAGTTGACCTATAGCTGTTTTTGGCTTCATGGCCAAAATAATTAGTCATTTCAGATTTTTTATAGACTTTGCGGTTCGTCATCTCTTCCCATGGTCATGGTGAAAGCTGGATTACTGGTCCTTTTGATTGCCTCCACCACAGTTGGTGAACACAGCAGTCGCCAGAACTAGTCAATAACTATCAAAGAACTGTGTTGGTCAGCACGATCACAGGCTGACCATGTAACAGGCATCATCCAGTGTAGCTTAAGCTTTGGATCCAAAGAGTGACAGGTTTGGATACCCAGCTTTTCCTTCCACTGTGCTGGACACCATCCAAGATTGTGTTACGGTTCAACCCTTTCTGCTTACGAGACAACAAATTTGTGCAAGAAAAGATGAACTAGTTTGGCTCTTTGTTTTCTTTTTTTTTGCAGTTTCCACTCATACATACTGTATGTGCGTTATGCACACAGCAGTCTTTCAACTATCACCACCAGCTCTAATTTGTATAAACACTGAGTAGGATGCATTTGTGTTCAGACTGTTAACATTGTTTTCCTGAGACTGAATGCTCTCTCTGGTATTACATCATGGCAAATACCTGTTACATTTTAGACAAAGAGATTTAACATGGCTCCCTGAGGGCAGCGAAAAAAGAAACAAAATCTTTTCTCGACCTTTATTCTGCTTGCAGTGCTTGAACAGTGCCATGGAGATTCCTTTTCCCAATAGTTTCTTTATGTCCTTTTTTAACCTCTGTGTCGCAGCCTCCGTCTTGGTTATGATTGAGACAGCAAAACAGAATTATCAGCAAAGAGTAATAATGTAATTTAATGTCACTGTGTTGAAGGTTGTGCCCAGCAGCTCTAGTCGATCATGTTAGCAAGTTTGTCGATGTAAATGTTAAAACATGTTGGACTGCAGCCCAGTATCCCACAGTGACCTTGAGTGGAAAAAGTAATTCAATTTTGCTTTTGGCCCTGCGTTTAATATCAACATACACAGTTTTTATGATATTATATTAATGGTTTTAGGATTAAGTATAACCCTTATTAACCTGAAATTAGAGTAATTAAATAGGTAAATGAGATACACACCAGATAGTTAGTTAGTAGTAGGTAGCCACAATGCTACATGCTCACTTTAGGTTTGATATTGGCCCTGTTATTATTGTTATTAAGCCTGTTAAAGATCATTTAACAGGCTTAATAACTATTATCAGGCCAGTGCAAATCTGTTCAGTGTATGAAAAACATCTGATACTTCAAAGTCAAATTTGTTCAGGTGTTATTTTTTTTCTTTATCTTATCTTTTCTCTCATTCTTGAGGCAGTCTAACCATTTATTGATCAGCCGCCGCAGGGTAAAAACTCTACCTACTTTTTTCCTGACACTCCCATTATCTCAAATGTTACGGTAAAGGTCAGAGGTGGAACTGTTTACTGGTTACAATCCCCAACTCAGTAATAAATTGGAAATCAGAATACCGTGGAAAGCAGTTCTGTCTTTATAATTTAAATGTTTTTTCTTGAGTTGAAGAGTTTTATTCTTGTATTCTTATATTCCCCCTAAAAGCAAACAGAAACCATTTATTATGCAAGAACAATGATGCAATTTCAGTAGCATATTGCTTTTCCTAATGACTGCTGGTCTCTCACCGTCTCCTTTTCCCCAGCGACTCTCTGCGGTGACAGCATGCCCTCTCAGCCTTTCACCAGACTTCTGTGCATGTGTGTGTTTGGCAAAATAAAAGACATAGAATGAAACAATCTTGAAAGAAAAGCATCTCCAAGGGAACGTAAATAGATAACACATAAAATGTGCACCACGTCGTCATGCTTTAACAGCGTGCACTTCTGTCAGCCACAGTGTTTCTCTTTAAACTACCACTCAGAAAAGAACAGCTGGAATTCCTCCTGTTCTAACATGTATGGGCTTTGCAAAAAGTGTGTAATTTTGTTTTACTGCAACACTGATGTCTATATTTACTCATATAAAAGCTTGGCACTGAAGATCACACTGCTGTCCATCATATTATTATGACTGGACAACAAATAACATTACAAACCCAAAATAATAGCTCTAAAACAACAACATCAACAGATATGAGTTTACCTTAGTCACAAACCGCCCTAAGGACCTGACAGAAGCAATAAATGAAAAACAAAGAAAATCAACATGACATTTTTCTCAGGTGATCAGATCTGATTAACATAAACAAACAGACAAAATAACTTTTAGAGTACAGCTTAAAAAAATGGCCCCAGGAAGGTGAAACCAAGAGTGCCTTATAGGTTGTGAAAACCCATAATGGCATTAATCTGGACAGATTTAAGGACATGTACAATATTCCAATATTCCACAAAATCCTAATCTACCGCTCTGCAGGTTTAATACTATAGACGATGAAAAAGTTGGATGTACTGCTCCTCCAGCCTTTAGAGGAAGATGTAATATGTCACCGTACTGAAAACTATTGAGTTTATAAGAGTAACAACAAGGATCGAGGGGCTACTGATTATGCAGTAGCCAAACTTTACATCCCACTCTCTCTTCACCCAAAAAATCCAACACATCTAAATAGTTTTTTTTTTTGGACTTTCTCACCAATTTCAGCACAGTGCAGCCTCATTTAGTTGGGTAAAGTGTTTAAATTCTTAAATGATTACTTTGTTTGAGAGACAGCAGCAGGTCTGAGAAAATGTGCGGCTGAACTCCACAAAAACCCTCCTTTATCAGAATCTTAAGACAGCTTCTTGAATCATTTCTAATCTAATAATAATAGTAGGTTCTGCACAGCGTTGCATCACTGAACAGTACATCCTGTAAAAAGAGGTTGATTCCCAAATAAACAGGCACTGAATAGATATATGTATCTAAATGTTGTGACCAAGGCTGAGCTGCTCCTGTTTTTAATCTAACAGACTCTCAGCATCTAAAGGCTTGTTTGATAATAGCCAACAACAGACATATTCCACATTTACTATTTTTGCTAAAAGACAGGAGCTTATTCATCAGTCCTCTTATAATTCTTCTCTCCTCTCTTAAACTTCATCAGAACCGATTGGATTATGAAAGGGAAACATTGCTTAGTGTGAGATCATCTTCTAGCAGTGAAAATAATTGAGGCCTGCTTGCTCAGGCTCAGAGAAAGCTGCCCTTTCAGCTCACACACGCATACACAAACACACACCCGCACACACACACCTCTTTTGCATTAAATTCACTGAAAGCTGATGCTGTGATATAATTTACATAAGAAAATATTCTACTTTGCAATCAGGTGTGAAATTCTGAATGACTTTAGTGACAATTTTACAATATGTGTCAGTGCCAATGAAAATATAGATCATAAAAAAAACTGCAAAAAAAAAATGGTTGCTTCTTTGCTGCTCAACGATTCCATTTATTACAAATCCAGTGTTTAAAATGTGCCGATGTGCAGATGGAAACTCTGTTGTCAGCATGACGCTGATGTGACTTTTGCGGCCCAGACCTCTCCCAGACGGAAACACATTTTCAAATTAAAGAGGTTGTTGATAACTTGCAACCCCTGCCACCTAGTTAAGAAAAGCTATGAGACAAGAGTCAATAAACTTTTTTTGAAAAAATTCATCATGAATCATCACAAACACAAGAGGCCTCAGGCTGACAGGGACAGAAACATTCAAGACTATTCGTGGACAGACTGATGCACACATACTTTCGCACACACACAC
>JAPZDZ010000024.1:9514407-9533501 GCA_029783805.1 Acanthurus tennentii | reverse complement strand
AAATAATATATTTCTGCCTCCATTCAAAAATAACTGCAAAGATTTTCCAGATCTTCTCTATTTTCAGGCTTGAGTTTCTGCAGGCTATAATCTATTGTTCTGAAGTTTTTAAGGATGGGTTCCAGACTTCGGTAAAACTTGAACTTCTGCAAGACAGAGTTTCAAGAGTGAACATCACAAGAGCAACAAAAAACCATACAGACGCGAGTTTGAATTACATCTGCGTTTATGTACGAACGCTGTTTACATTCAGGAGATATGTGCATGCACATATGTTTGTGTGTGTCAGAATGAAGACGCTATAAATAGTTCTAAATCACGCTGCATTGGCATGGCAAGGACAGCAAGTCATCAGGTATAAAATATTCTCAATGGAAGAGGAAGCAAGGCCGTGACACCAGCACGTACACATTTGACCAGAGAGACTGAGCGCACACACACATCTGTCTGAAAGATTTATACTGAGTGCAATTCAATGAATATGTGCGGTCTGCAGGTCCTCTGTCTGTGTGTCTGTGTGTGTGTCATTGGTCCATGCCTCTCCTGTTTTTATTTCATTCATTTCAGTGGAACTGACCTATTGCATTACTGTAATTTATTTAGCAAAATGCAATAAGAGTTGTACCAGCCTTTATGGTGTTTCCTAATGTTTCAGATTTAATCTTTTGCCTGCAAGAAAACCAGAGCTTATTAAGTGGTAGTACAGTGTGCAAACACAGAAATGAATGTGGTCCGTGTGCAGATGTGCATGGGCAACAGCCTGTTTGCCCTCTTTGGCTGACCTGCCCCTCTAGAGAAAACAAAAGTAAGTGTTTTATTGCTGTTGTGACTCATAAATACACCAGGTGCATAATTACTTAAGTTGGACCAAATTAAATCACTGTATCAATTAAACTTTGATAGACATTCCTCCCAAAGAGGTGGAAAAAATAAAAAACTACAACAAAATGAAGTCAGTAATGCAAAGCGATGCCTTGCGCCACCTTTACTTTAACATCCTAATTTACCATTGTTATTGTTATATAAGGTTTCAAGGTGACTTGTGAAAATGATCAATGATTTAATGTTAATTTAGTATGATATCCTGTGAATAATAATCATTACTTATATTTTCAAACAATGCGCTGCTTATCACATTAACATCAGTTTGCACAACTTTGTTTGAGTTATTTTTTGTACCATACTCTTAGTTTTCTTTTTACTAGACTCAACCAAATGGTTAAGATATGGCTCTGTGGTTTAAGTGTTTGAATGCATCTACAAGTGCCAAGGGACATGCTAATCCTGCATCCTGGGTTTAGTGCTGCCCAAGACGATTGTGGTTAAAAGATGGTGGTTAAAAAAAGCCAGAGCTTTATTTCCCCTGCAGCAGAATGATAACAGATCTGTCTCCAGTCCTCACACAGTCTTTCAGAGATAGGACCAGCAATGCAAGGCTACAGCATACCTAGATAAAGATGGTGCAATCAACTCAACACATGAATGTGTAAATGTACGTCTCTGTATGACGGGTCTTGACATGTTTTGTGATCTACTCTCTGGTGTCTGTGTTCTCATTAAAGATGCATCCATTTTTGTGGCCATTTGGGGACATCTGGAGACAGCAAAAAAGCTGTAAAAACAACACTGACATATTGAACTTCTGGACAAACAGTTGTCTATTTACAAATCCACCAGATTCAATACAACATTGGCATTTGTTTGGAATCGAGTTGCCAGGCACCTGATATGTGTTCAATAACATCTGTCCTCCTGACTTTGTTTTTGGTGTCTCTCAACTCCAGAGGGAAATATCTGGGGTTTTTGCTGCTAAATGTTCCATTATGGAGAAG
Organism: Acanthurus tennentii; assembly: GCA_029783805.1. NCBI lineage: Eukaryota > Metazoa > Chordata > Actinopteri > Acanthuriformes > Acanthuridae > Acanthurus > Acanthurus tennentii. The sequence goes on along the minus strand of JAPZDZ010000024.1, from coordinate 9,531,669 downwards.
GATTTATGCCACACAAAGATTGAAAACTATCATTTTCATATCACTTTTCTCAAAAAATACATAGATTCTGCTTGGATAAGAAGAAGACACATTCTACATTACAAGAACACACATTTAGACCATGCACCCCACACACAGAGACAAAAGAAGGCAGTAACTTGCTACTAAAACAAAGAAGGTAGCTGGTTTCAATGTAATCAAACAGTCTAAGAATATAGAACAATAAAAGTAAGAGTATAGATACAGAAGTATGTGTGCATTTGCTCATGTTTTTGTTGGCATGCACTAGTATGTTTTAGCTGGATCCGGTCTGTCATGTATGGAGGCCCCTGTCATCGTCACTGGGGTCCATCCCATATTTCTCCTGCCTATGCACTTGAGACGTTTTATTTTATTTGCCTGCCGTAGACCAAGGTCTGAATGATTGATGGGCCCACATCAGCCTCTCTCTGCCCATTTATCAAATGGGCTGGCTTAAGGATTGGTAACTCTCATTCATGCACACATACACGGCAATATATGAATGCACACAGAAGAAGGCTTCTAACCTTTACTCAAAGCCGGTGAGGACTGGAATCATGCTGGTTATGCAGAAGCCAGTGTTGGTTAAAGTTTGGGATAAGAGGATCTGTCTGATTATACATAATACTGCACATTTGTTGTGGGCAGAATAAAAGTAGCCCAGTTTCATTGTACTTGTGCCAAAACATGCAGCTTAGTTTGGATCCTTGGAGCTGGAATAAATTATCACATTACAGTTATAAATGTCAACTGTTTAACAGCCATTTATGCCTAATAACTAAAACTATAAGTACATCATTAATAGATCTAAACTGCAAGCCAGAGCTCAGAACAGAATTAGAAAGTAGTGAGATAGCTTATTCGGTGCTATATTTAGCAACTATCATATTAAATGAGTATTAGGAGTGCTTAATCAAAGAAAATTACTTATTATTAGAATCATAGACACGAGGTATAAGAGAGTATGAGAGGTTTGTGAAGGTGATAAGGTCATAAGCTTTTTCGACTCTTTATTCTGTTGTGCCTACAAACTGGTGCATTTACACTTATAATGTATAACATTTGCAAATTCAAGTGCAGAAAAAAAACTACTTTTTTAATTATATATAATTTCAAGTTGTGACATTGTTATGTTATCACGGATGTTGCCGACATTGTTCATGCTCAGGGAGAATCTGTAGTTTAATTCAAGGAAATTGTGCATTTCATTTTATCATCTGTGGCTACGGAGTGAGTAAGGAAGTCAGCAAACATGACTAAAACATGAATTCAACATCTGTGAACATTTCTGACTAAAGCCTGGCTCAAACTACAGGATTTTAAAAATCTTAAAAGATTCTGAAATCGGGTTATATCACACACATAAGGAGAATTTTCACAGATTATCTTCTCTTAAATCTCAAACACGCAAACAAACACTCAAACACTACAAGTTTTGAAAATAATGACCAGTACACACTACAGGATTTCATCAAGATTATCGGACCAGAGGGTGACGCACCATGTGATCCTACGTTGTCTCACAAGGAAGCGAATGTAAACAAAAGCACAAAAAATGGAGACTAGTGCGGTGCTGCTGGCTGTAGCCATTATTTGCAGTGACAGAAGGAAAAAGGCTAAAAGAATCTGGATGAAAAAGTGGTTGGGGGGACGGGGATAACATGGGTTGTCCATTTTACAGAGAGAATTTGAGGTGAGAAATTCAATTTAATGTTATGTTTCGTGGTCGCCATTTTCGTCTCTGATAACGTCCGATGATCATTTCTGGTCCCTCGTAGGCTGCTCTTTCTGATTGTCTATTGTCAGCGAAAATGAGTGGCGTAATCATCCAGATAAATATCAAACATGTTTGAAAATTATTGGGGCAGCTCCAGTTGTCGGGAGGCCCGATCGTGGGGCTTCAGATTGATCCGTCACCCGCTCACACTAGAAGATAATCTAGGCCGAACATCGAGGTGATCTTGGTCTTGGACTCGATTTCTCCATCGCTTGTTGGGGGGGCCAAAAATCAGCCCGAGAATCCTGTAGTGCGAGCCAGGCTGATAGAATTTTTCATTTGCACTGGTAGATGTTTATTAATGAATGAGCAAATTCTATGATTTCACGCAACTTTACAATGTCGTCTTTTGTTTTCATTGTTTGGACTCGGAGACATCTACTAGCAGAAATTACATAATGTACCTTTAAATGGCGCTGATGCTAATTTCTCCCTGTAAGGGCCAACCGCCCAGTGTTTGGGCTGAGGTTAGATGGGCAGGACCAATCTATTGGGGACCACCCATAATACTTGGGCTGAGTACAGTGCTGTTAATGAAACATCTCCTGTCCTGAGGCTAAATGACAGCTGTATTAGTACGCAAGGCTTGTCATGTTCAGTAAGTGTGTTTTGACATAAGAGGTGAAGAAAAGGTGCCAGGCAACAAATGGGAGTCAGCGGGAACGGGGGGGCGCAGGCAGTGTTCAAGCAGCCACTTAGTGTGAAGAGTCATTAATAGGCAATGACAAGGCTGGGTAGAGTGGATCTTTCCGCTTGTGTCACTGGCCTGAAGAAACATCGAGCTGAGCATTTATGCACTGAAGTACTTTATGCGGTTAGACAAGCGGTTGGACAGGAGATTCTGTTCCGTGTTATTATGGTTTTGTCACTGTCAAATTTCTGATGAGATGATCCCTTAGACTTAACCAGATTTAACTATATACTGCTCCAGCGAAAGGAAAATAGCTAAAAAGGAGCGAGTAGTCCATATCAGCCAAACAAGGTTTCGTACAGTGATGGCTGCAAAGGTTTTTTTTTTATTGGGTTTTTATTTTTTTTTTTGTGCACTGTGACCTAATTATTGATTGTTTGTGACATGAGGTGGTTTTAAATAAGGTGGCTGTCCAAAGGTGATGTAGAGCTTTTTTTTTTATCGTGGCAGATATCATAATCAGGATTAATTTCATCAACAGTGAGATCAGGAATTATTTGAATGGAATACTCACCGACTGGACATATCAAGAATTTACTGGACTTGGCTTTTTTACATTAGCCTTTCTTGTAATGTAAATATATGAAGATAGACAAGAAGAAGAGCTAGTAGCCCTCCTTGAACATTTAAGTGCAGGAAAATTAAATTAAATTAAGATTAATTAAGAACAAATTAAGATTCTTGCTTACCGAGCAGCCCCCACCTTTGCAGAGACTTGTCTCCACAACACTATCCCAGATTAAGTTGTTGTGCTCGATGCATTGTATGTGTATCTTTCATCCAGGGTCGCAGTGGTCGTTGTGCTATACATTTGTGTTGCTGATTAAATGCCTCAACTATAAATTCTCAAAGTGCAAGGGTCTTCATTTATCTCACCATGGCAATGCAATATGTGTCTGTGGTAGTTAGGCTTAAGTGTCACAGTAATCTTTACATTCAGAAGAAATCGGTTTATTCCGTTCACCTGCATGTACTTTCGAGACCCAGCTGGCTCTCAAGCATTCACAATCAACGAATGGGCAGAGAGCTAAGGATACTTAAGTATTAAGTGGAGGAATGAACTTAAGGCTAGCTTGTTGACAGTGGTTTCAGATAAAAATCTCGGTCAAGAAAAGCAGTTTGCTTGATTTCATCACAAAAGGTTGTGATGAGGTGCACTTGTATGGGGAGCAAATACAGGCATTAAACACACTACTTAATCACTGGAAGCTGCAGAGCAGAAAGTGTTTGCACAGCAGCTGAAGACAGAGGTCAAAGTGAGAAATCTCCTTCCATCACCGGCCAACGTATTGTCATCCCTGCTCATCCAATACTGCTGCTTCTGACACACCCCTTTATGTAACATACCGACTCACGAGATACCCTTTTGTATCAATATCTGAAGCTCGAAGCATAACTGTCACAAAAAACTTTTTTAACATGTGATCTAAATTGTGAATCGATGATCATGCATTTAACCCCACCACTCTACCTGTTTAAACTACTGTCCTTGTTTGTTGCCATAGCTGCTAACGGTAGCACTGTTAATCTGCTATCATCTATGTTTACCAAGACGGGTCTGACCTTTGCTCTCTGACTCTTCAGCTCATGAACAAGGGCACTCACTCGTCAGGTAACTCAGTGCCACCTTGTGACCACTACAATTTTAAAGTTACAATACACAAGTACTCACAGAAGTCCTGGCTGTATAAGCCCTGTCTAATCAGTGCTGATCTATCACTTTGCAGTACTAGAGTTTCCTCTGTCTGGGGCCGATCTGTTCTTGCTGGTAACAACAACCATGTCTGTACTGAAGCAATGGATTGGATGACTGATCACAGAATGTTTTAATTTTTTTTGTGTGGTTTTGCGTTATTGCTTTGACAGGCCACTATGGCAAAACATTAACTGCACAAATGCTGCCTCTGGGATTTTAACTTGATATATGTTGCTCTGTCACCAAAAATGGTTGCAAAAATGTGATTACGGTTACAGTCTGGAGCCCTGATGTATAAAGTTGTCACTGACTCTACAAACTTTTTCCTGCATGAGGTACAGTAGACACCCTGCATTATGCTTTTCTCCTTTGTCAGTGCTGTGACACGTTTGAGGGGGGTGGTGGTGGTGGTTCAGTGTGGGTCTGACTGAGCTTCACAGTGTGATTTGCAACAGTAATTAGCCTTCACAGACAATCTTTGAGATCCGCTGTCCTGAGGTTGCATCTTAACCAGACTGGTCTGTGTCTGGTGAAATGTGCGGTGTGTGTAGACATCAGCATGGTGGCCACATTAATTCTATTATTCAAAAAACTAACATGGGTGTGTGTTGGGCTCCATTCCTTCTGTACTTGCCCTTCACATGTGATCAGAGGTTAGTTTTGTGTTTGCCTGCTTGTGGTATCGTGTCAGATCAAAAAACAGTCAGTTAGTGCAGCCAGAAAGGGTTATGAGCATCTGGCTTCATCCCCTTCAGCTCTGCTTGAGGGCAAAGCATGTTTGAAATAGAACAAAGGTTACGCTTTGTAACTGTGGCTCTATGACGAATAGTTGAGCCTTCAAACTCACTCTGCCACTTCTTAAGTTGCTGACTTACCAGATGATAACTTACAGTGTGATTATACAGCATATACCAGGAGGATCTGGTGTGATGTTCAGCAGATGTGAGCCCATAAAGCTTGTTAGAGGATGGCTGCACTAATAAAACAAGGTTTACAATGGTTAAGCAACACCAGCAAAAACAAGAAACCACCATGGAAAGAAAAAATAAATGTACCATGATATATATTTTCCAAAAAAGAGTAAAGAAACAACAACCTGAAAACTGATCCCCACTCCCACTTTCTATTTCTTTACTCGTCCTCTCAATGGCTCTTCACAGGGACCAATCAGTGTATTTCTGCTGAGGTGCGAGACAGTGTGTGTATGAGTAAATGTGTTTGTGAGTGTGTGCACTCAACACTCCTACACTTTGGGGGGTTGTTAAAGGTATCAAATGCAGGAGTGTTCTGTGCTAAACCCTTTGAAGAAACCCATCGTCATGACGGAGGACACCATAAGATGGTATAATGTGTGTGGATGACTGTGCGCATACTCTCTGAGAGTTTATAGGTGAGTTGAACATCACAGGTGCACTTGTTTTTGCAGCATCTTTTTCATGCATATTTATACTGTATAGCCTTTAATTATTATAGTAGTTAACATGCACAACACATGCAACCCAACCAATCCAAACCAAACTGACAATCAGTTAAAGCCTAATATGTGTGTCTTTGCATGTTCTGTGACCAATTTTGCTTAACCAAAGTAATCTTTGAAGTTTCTGTCATTAATTAAAAATTTCAGACTCTCTCTAATTGAATCCGACCTTCACGCACCTTTTATGAGCAACTGCTTTGATGCACATATATCAAGCGCTCACATGTTGTGCACTGCACTCGAGTGAAGAAGTAACAGAGTGGCGACAGTTTCTGCAGGATAAAAGTAATCAGGGAGTTGCATTTGTGAAGCAAACAAATGTGTGTGTTTGTGACAAAAGGTAGGAGAGCTTACAGAAATAAATTAAACTGCATATCAGATCTCAGTCACCCACTCTTGGAGCACCTGTACTTGACAGATCATTTAAAAAAGCAGAAATGAACAAAGACAAAGTTTGATGACACAAAACAAAAGTTACATTTACTGGGTTTTTGCCTGCCTGCTCATAGAATGGAAAATTATGTTCAACTGGAAAAAAACTGCACTTAATTTGGTTTCATGTAGCACAACTATGAATGATAATGTGTAATAAATGTATTTTACATTCGTATTGACTCTGGATACTAGTTTTTATTCTTCTCCTTAAATATAATTTTTCATATCAAGGATTACGTTTTTATGGCTTATGTGTCACCTGTCTGAATCTGTTAACTGAATACATCAAAAGATTTTTTATCATTATTTTTTTCTTAATTCAGTCTTTGCCATTTTTTTATTTATTTATTTTTTTTTCACTTCATCCAGCATCCATTCATTATTATAGCTGCTTTCCCTTTGCAGAGTGACAGAGGAGTGGAGCTGCTTACAACACTGTCAGCATGGCCAGCCTTTGCTATTTCCAAAAAGAAAAACTTAAGGGTCCTCTTCTAATGATTGGACTCCTCAGCTTTCACAAAGCAGCTTTTGGTTGACAAAGAGAGTTGTTAGAGTTGTGATTGTATGTCTTTAATTTTCAGATACAAAGTCAACATACTTGACTTTGACCATGAAGTTAAACTGTTAAATATGAGCTAAACTCTAAATTCTATCAAAAACACATTTTATCAGAGACTCACAACATTTCCCTTGTACTTACTTAAATGACCACCTGTAGTTTCTGGAGACACACTTCATTTAAAATCTCATTAGCATCACGGGTGACAGCTGTAGTGGAAAATGAAATAAACAAAAGGTCCAAGTACCATGCAGAGGAAACACTGAACATAGAGCCTTTGATGCTCTTCAGCCCATTACTCTTCTGTGGACGCTCTTGTGTATTTGAGGCACAATCTCCAATACTACTGTGGATATAAACATCTGTAAACATCTGTTTTAAAGGAATTTTTCACTCATTCTGAGCAGTTGAACCTCCTGAGAAATGAACACCTCTCAGCTGAGGGGAAAATAAAAACTGCTGTCACAAATATTTCTTTACTTAATAAATACAGTTCAATACTTAAGCTGTCTTTTTAAAAAAAACATAACCAACACAGCAACAAAACAAAACCAACACATACCAACAGCCGTGTTTTTCCTACCAGAACTAAGGATGGAATGTGATTGTTGTGAGGAATTTCATGCTGTTCCTCTCTGGGAATGCATAAACACACTCACTGTGGAAATGTAGGGTGTCATACCTATTAGGGAGGTTCTCAGTGCCACACATTAACACATCTTGTTTTATAAACCATGTCCCTTAAACAGAGGCAAAGCACAGGTGGACATGGATCAGAGAAAACAAAGGAATAATGAGAGAAAATGACAAGAATGTAGAAAGTATTCTGGAAGAAAGAGTGTATCTGTTTGGATGGACACTTGATCCTTTCGGTGTATTTGCAGAATCAGAGCCACAGTCTGTGCTCGTCCACCACTGACCAGTCAGTGCAGGTATCATAAGCCTGGGGGAGGTGAGAATAGACCCTATATCCACCATAATTACTGACCAAAGCTCATGGGAGGAGAGTGGGTGGGAGAGAACAGACAAGAACAGGAGAGGAGAAAGGTGAAGTCTGAGAATAGACAGTATTCTTTAATATTTGTTATAATAGTAAAAGTTAATGATAGAAGTTATGCGTGGGGAATGTTATGTGACATTAACATGACTGCATAGCTACTATATATGAGTTAATTAGGGAAAGTGAGAGGGAGGGGATCTGAAAGATCTGACATGGTTGAGTTACTTCAATAGATGATTTTTTTAACAGATAATCTAACCAGTTAATTAGTACACTGATTAATCTGCTAATAGATAGTAATTTCAGATCATGAGTCATCACTTTTACACCTCCCTTGACAGTTTCAATCCCACTAAACGCTCTCATGTATATTAGCGAAAAGGTAAGCAAAGTGTCTCCACAGTACAAGTTCACATTTACATGTTAACTCAAGTAAAATATACCTTTTTGTAATACCTTTGCATAAATTTCAGAGTAACTCATTTGCATTTTAGCTTCAAGGTTAATGTGCTTTTACCAATAATGGTTACTCCCCACGGTTTTCATAGTTTTTTTTTCTCAAAGATAAATGAAATAAATGTAATAATTCTGTCTTTCTGTTCCTCCCAAACACTAATATTTCTGTATAATCAAAACATGCAGCGAGTGCATGCAAGTTGACTTTCTTAGCATCAGAACAATCCCAATGTGCGCATCAAATCTCTGACCCACACAATCGGATAGTCCTGACTGAATCTCTTCCTCACTCATCTTTCATTATTTTTGTATCTTTATCATTACAGGTTTGCAGATTAACTGGAAACTGGATTCTTAAAAAAAAAAACTCCCCCTGAACCAATTCGTTTTTTGAATTGTGAAACCCTATTACTTCACGATAACTGCTCATAATAGCAAATATGGACTGAAGCCGGACTGAGTGTAAGAAAACCCTAAGACGAACGGAAACAAACACACAAAAGAGAAATGTGACGAGAAAGAGGGACAAGCTGAGTGTTAGAGAGTGAGACTGAGTCAGAGGGAAAACAGGAGAGATGTCCAATCCTATTAAGATTCCTGCACAGAGTAAAACACTGAGGTTTGGTCTGTGAATTATGGATAGAAATGTATTAAATATGTATGGGTCCCTCCTTACTGTACAGCAGTGGAGTGAATGAGGAATTCTGTTGATTTTTATGACTGCACACACACACACACAAATACACTCACGCATAAACCAACACAACAGGAAAACAGTCATATAAATGGACACGGTTGTGATTGTATATAAAAACAAATTTATGATCAAATACTCAATCACACCAACGTTGATGTTCTCACAGCTGCATGTGGAAGACAACAGAATCAGTAGATATTGTGTGTGTGCAAACACACAACACACAGAACAAAGCTGTATCAAAAATTGGTCAAAAACTGATAAAAACAACAATGAAGTAAGGATTATCAAAAGACTGGAATGAAAACTTAAGAAACTGATTTTTAATTTGACATTTGTCTTTTTTTTGATTATTAATAAATTAAACATTGTTTAATTTCAAATGCATTTTTAATCATTTTCTGTCTCACAAGGAACAGATCAGGATCAAAGATTCATTGTATTTAATGGGAATACCTGAGCAGGAAGATGTGAGTCTGAGCCCAGTTTTAATATTGTGCAACTTAGAAGGACGTGAAGCATTGATTTTAGCCTCCGAAATGGGTTCAAAAAACCCTGAGGGCAGTAAAAGTTTGAAGTTCTTTTTTCATTAAATACTTAATTTTTACAGCGGAAATTGCTTTTAATGATCAGGTCTGTCTGGGTCAAATTAATCACTGAAACCTGATTATTATTATTATTATTATTATTATTATTATTATTATTATTATTATTATTATTATTATTATTATAACTATTGCTTTTCTCCTTTACTTTACCTCTCATCCAAACCAGAATCTAATTAAATTTGTATTCTTATTTTATAAATATGAAAGAATGAAACGGACAGCTTCACTTTTTCAGACTTGTAGCAACCCATGACCGGGCATTATTAATTCAACTGACGAGGACAGGTTCAACCACAGGTGCTTTCCTCATGGCTTTCATTTTCCGTCTGGATCGCCAGCAGCCTGACGACTGGTGCCGAGAATTTCAGAGAAATAAAGCACCGAGTACAACATAACCACTTTTTCTGATTTTTAATTGAGGTATGAAAATGCACCATTAAAAACACTGATGTGTATTTTCCAGCAATTTTGTTTTTCACTTTACCTCCCCTGCTCTTTATTTAGCCCTCATCTAAAGAGTCTGGCTATTACCTGAGACCCAACCAATGGTCAATACATTTTGTCAACAAATTTACGATATAAACAGACAAAATGCATACAGTATATTAATTACACACTTGGTTAGCACACCATTATGATAATAGTTGCTCATCATGACCCTGTCCAATTAATGGTTAATTATTGCCACTTAAATATACAGCAGAGGCAGAGATTGAGCGCACGTTGTAATTAAGCGTTGACCTTAATTCAGTCATGCTTTCCTTTGTCACTTTCTACCGCCACCATTGCTCTTTTCTCCCCTGTCTGGCACTTCCCTTACACTCCAATTTCATGGCCTCATGCCAGAGGGAACATATGCAATTATGCCGCTTAGTGTTCTGGCAAAGTCAAGTCACTTTCCTTACATTTGCATGCAGTATGTTCATATACAGTATGTGGTGGAACAGACTTCATATACAAACACATGAATAATTAACCAACATACTATACAGGATTTCAATACAGCATCCTTTGATGATGCTTGTTGTTGTTGTTGATGTTACTTGTGTCTGATTTCTTTATTCTCTGTTCCTCTGCTGCTCTTTCTGTGCATTTGTTTTTGCGGGACTGGAGGAGAAAACATTGCATCCAGACATATATTGTGGTTCTTTTTAATGTTAATAATAAAAAGCACTTTGCAAAGACAATAATCTAGTTATTTCTGAAGGTTAAATACAGTATTCATGACGCCGCTGTGCTTAACAGTGGTAAATTACATGAATCCTCAAAAAGAAAGTTCAGTGATTTCATTAATCTGCTTTGAGACAATAAGCCTGGAAACCAGGGTAATGATAGATATACTGTATAATTTTTTTCAAATGCTTTCAGGGCACACGTTCTCCTTCCCTTTTGTTGTTAAATAATGATATAATAGAGCGCCAGTTAAAGTCAAGAGATTAGATGTGTTACCTTCCTATTAATACCAAAATCAGGGTGGGACTACAAAAACATGAGCAATTATCACCTTTTAAATCTGCTAAACAGTGAAAGTAAACAGTCATGCAGTGAAAAGATAAAACCCTCTGTTGGTCTTTATCTCAGAGAGACTACTGGAGTATGAAAGCATGGCAACAGCACTGAACTCGACATCCAGTGCAGCTAAAGAACAGATAATAGAGAGGCCATACTTCATTTATGGGATAAGAATGGCTAAGATGCTGTCTTAACAAAATGGATTAGTGTATTTTATCATACACACAGAGTTAATGTGCTGTCTGCTTTTTGGCACAATAGCACTTTTACATACATATAAATACCACAGAAGGATTATGCAAGGGTTTCTTTTTTCTGATCAATATCCAAAGCAAGTCTCTATGGTGATGACATACTTTTAAGACTATGTATTACCGTATGTTTTAAATTTGTCTGATAGAAAAACAACAGTGAGATGAATGAGCAGTCTGAATCAGCTTAACTTTCAAGTCCAACATGACTGCTTCTCTTTTTGTGAGTAAAATAAGGTATTTTAAACAGTTTCTCCTTTAAGTTTTTTTTTTCAACTCCATCACTTTGAAGTGAAGCTGCAGTGATGAATATCAACATACCATATATTCACACATATTTTTATTTTAACCATAAGGGTGCATGATATAAGTTCAGAGATACAAGTTTTGTCTGTTAGCATTTTACAACACAAGGTTGTATAATAAAATTTAGTTTGTATTTCTTTTATGCTACCACTAAAGATATAAAATGAAATAAATGGGTTAATTAATTAAAAGTTCATTAAAATAAACTGTTTTTTTAATATTTGAGTGTGGAGAATAAGTTAAGAAGTCTCACAGCCTGAGGAAAATAACTGCAGTTAGGCTGGTAGTATGTCAGCAAATACTGCTTTTCTTGCCAGATGGCAGTGGGGTGAACAGGCTGTGGCTGTGGGGGGGTGGGGACCGTCTTTTAATATCCTTTGGGCTCAGCACAGGCAACTCACCGCACCAATACTGATGCTCTGTAGATGGGTACCAATCATGTCCTGGGCCAAAAATGACAGACAGTGATGGTGTTTGCCTCCTGGTTCAGCTCCTGGTTTTAAATATGCTAAGCAGCAGGTTCTTCACTGTGCATCATTCTGTGAGATTGTTGATTTCCTCCCAATATGTTTTGTTATTATTGTTTAAATTTTTACACTGAAGTTCTCTCTAAAAAGCAATGATTTTATTGTCTTTGTGATCAGCACATCGCTGACACATTTGCTGATGTATGATGTCAATGTTGACGCATATTCCTCAAGATGGATGTGATTTTCCTGGGCGGCAGCTTCTCTGAGTATGAGCCACTTTGTACACTACAAACTGTACTGTAGTCCTGTCCGTGCACAGTTTTTATTGATGGTTTGACCCTTTTTGTCATCTTTAAGTGTAGCAGAAGCAGTAGAATGGTCTGATGGTGGTCTGATGGACTTAAATAGCCTTTGTAGCTGCCAGGAATGTCCCTTGTCTTGTTTTATTTGCTCTGAAAAAGATGTGCCTATCAAGTTCAAACCCCTCTTTCTTCTTCTCTTCCTGTGGTGATCACGCCACTGACAGCTGTTGCAAGTTGCAGCTGTATTTGTTTTTGCTGCTCAGGCTGAATTCCAGAGATGCCATTAGTTCAAAGTCCACTGCTCATAATCCGGTCCAAGCACTTTCTTTTTATCTAGAGTGTATCTCTATAATAAATAAATTTAAAAAAGAATAATATAAAAAATATTAGACCAAATCAAGAGGCAAATATGCTTATGTCATGGTGAACTAATAAGTCAAAACATATAAATTAAAAGCCCTGAAGGCAAATGGTAAGTAGTGTGAAGTGCACACTGGCAAACTGTGCTGTATTCACCTTAGCTAACAAAGTTCAAGGATTATGAAGCACAGTTTCCTGACTATAAGCACGTAACATAAACATTTTAGCAGATATGTTTATCTCAAGTTCCTCACACAGGAGGTATCTCTAGTTTAAAACATCTATTTTTAGAGTTATTTTCTATTTTTGTTCTGGCGCAAGCATCTGTAACTGAAAGTGTGCATTACATTATAGAGACGTGTTGTGCATCACAACTTAAGTCAAAGTCTCAAGTGTGCAGCTTTGCTATCTACCCATCCTCTGTTACACTCTCTGATTTCATCCCATGAACCTAGTTTCTCAAGGGAAAAGGAAACAGCAAGGGCGCCAGAGCTTTCCAACCATGTCAGATATTCATGTCTGCGAGCCATATCCTACCCATTTCAGACCTGGTGGTATGAATTTTGTCTTAAGACACGGAGATGGTTCGATGGATTTCACGCATGACCCATGTTATGATTCTGCGCTTGCTAGGATGGAGTTGCATGATACCTGCAGTTGTGTCACAAACTGGTTCAATGAATGCAACAAAGAGGTGAGACAAGTCAGGATGAGGCGCTAGTTGACTATTCAACCAGAAATAAACACACAAGTATACAAGAAAAGCATGGAGTGTGGAGTTGAATTGCATCTGCAGTGAGTAAAACGTATGGAGGCCTGAGAGATGTGTGTGTATTAGCCCTGAAAGCAGCAGAAAAGTTGAACCAAACCCAGGTGTTAGACTGTGACGATGAGAATGGAGACCCTGTACCATGAGCAGGATTTGGAGTCAGCAGGATAACTTCAGGTTTAACCCCGGCAGTGTTTAATTTGTGCCGGAGCATGCCAGAGCAAACTCCAGGACCTCCCGGACTGAGACCGGCACCTATTTGATGGATCCAGTACCTCACTGTGTTCTCTGTTCTGTCACTTTTATTTTTTACCACTGATGTAACTAGTGAATTGCTTGTTTGTCTGTTTCATATGCAGTTTGAATCTAATTTTAAAAGACAGAGAGAGAAGGTGATGTCAGGTGACACCAGATGTGCGTGTCACATGAGCTAATTTTAACAACTGCAATTTGAATAAGGATACATTTCAGACTGTCTGCGACAAGGAGGAAATTGGCAGAATGTCTGTTATAATTATCACGAGCCCCACAGCTAAGCAAGTGAGCATTTGTGCTGTGAAATTGTGAAATGAGAATGATAATTTAGGAGGTGTGTGTGTGTGACTGTGTTTTAGGTGCGGCACTGGCCACAGTACTGAAACAGAGTGAATGAGATCGATAAACAGAGACAGATAAACAGGGAACGTCACTTTGTTTCTCAGTCTGCTTGGTTTTTTTGTGGTTGTAAATACGTTTTGGCCTTAATTAAATTCTCCCTCCATTGTAACATTTAGCAGGCAGAGGAGAAACTGAAGGGAAGTGAAGTGACATTGAGCTGTAAACTGATAACAGCTGTTTGTTTGAAGACTTTGAGTGAATACTGTAAATGACCTGATTAGTTTAAATAAAGTTTTCATTTGGTTTTACCAGCAAAAATGTAAGCGATGTCAAAGCACTGTGGATTTTCTGGTACCTTATATGACTTTTTCTCCCGACTGCATTATTTACAAATTAAACAATTGAACTCTGGGATTTCAGGACTTTAACTGTGGCTCGCTTCTTGGTACATTGCAATGGTAACTTATGCAGCAGACTTTACCTGATCTAGAATCAATTCTCATGAAAAATAGAAGAATCCTTGGAGCTTGATGCAAAGATCATGAGATGGTGTCTAAGGAGAGGAACAGTGTTCAGAGATCGGCAACCCTCTTTGGCTTCTCCTGACAGTTTTCATGACTCTGTGCCTCCTTGGCCAGGGGCATTGTGTTCTCAGGCTTTCTGTCAGTCCATCTGTCTATCCTTTTCTACTGAGCGTGATATCTCAGGGATGGAATTTCATTAAAATCTGACGGAAACATCCACCTGGACTCAAGAATGAACTGATTAGATTTTGTAAGTCAACACTCAAGGTCACCTTAACCTCATGTCTGTCTGTTTCATTCTCCTGAATGTCTCGTCACATGTACGAAGGGCCTGTGGAGAATATGAACTAAAATTTGGAACAAACATCCTCTTAAAGGTACATATGGACTGATTAGATTTAGGTAGTCAGAGGTTTAAGGCAACAAAACATGTTTTTGGTCAAAACTCAAAAATTAATTCCAAAATTATGAAATAGTCTAAGATGGTCTAAAATGTCTAACGTTAATGAAATTATGTTGATATTTTTTATTTTGTGACACTTCAACGTTCTGCAAAATAAATAAATAAAATTCTTTTCTTGGCAACAATCAATGCCATGAAATGAGGAACAGAAGAGGATATTGTCAACACTTCATATTTGGTTGGCTACTGAATTAGTGACAGTGATGTTGGATGCCCACCTTGAAACTGTAATGACTGCATTGACTTTTTGTGCTTTCTGGTTAAAGATGAGTGAGCATTCACATTTCAGAATTTGTATCTTCACTGCAGCAACATGTATATCTGAAGCATTGCAATCCATCACAGACTCACTGTTCTTGCACAAATTGAGCTCTACGTTCAGACTGTCTTTTCTCTATGTGGCAAAACCATTATTAGTCCTCCCAATTCCTCTGTAAAATAATTAAATAAAAGTTTAATATCCTACAAGACATTATTCCATCAAATCACAGGTGTCAATATATTGATACCTGTCATTTTGTTTTAAGATACACTTAGTGCTTTTTGGTCTCCACTGTATGTATTATATGAGTCCAAATTGACATGTATGTAAACTGCAAACTGACTGAATCAAAAAGCATGCATGTCATTTTTGTTTAGATGAGAGATATTTATCCGTATTGTCGGGAATGACGTACATGTCATATTCTTAAAATGCATGTTGCCAGTGTGTCATGTCGGAGTCTTGCACTCTCGGCCCTGCAGACTGCATTCATTACACAGGGCCAGCTACTCAGCAGTGGTGTATTCTTGTGTATGAAGGCCTCCTTCCTTCTTCATTTATTTTTTTTCCCCATTGGCTGAAAGCAATGTCAAAGACATTCTATTGTGCTTTAGTTTACTGATATCATTGAACAACAGAGGCTTTTTAAGGAACTAAAGCCTTGTACTTATCACATTCATAAGAAATAAAATTGAGCCTATGTTCCCCTTTGATTTATGTTTTTATATTTATTTTCTTATTTGCTCTTACGTCTGTTTGACAAAACCAGGGTTGCACCTGGAAGAATCTGGTTAAAACTTTCATTCTGCCTCTAGAAAACATCTAAGCAACACATGAAATCGATGGCATACACAAATGTAATTACAGTCAGATCTTCCATCGCTCTAATGATGATCCAGTGATATTATAAGCCTATTAAGCTTCCCAATTACACAGTCAGCAATTTTTTTGCCAACTGTCCTTTTTGCATTTGGCACATGCAACTGTGTTGCTTTTAACCTGAGTTGTTTGTTACACATCTTCATATTTGTCAATTATTATATATTTTTCTTTGTTTCTTAAACCGTTGCTCTGCTGCCAGTAAGCTTGTGCGTGTTCACCATCAGCCACTGGAAATATCACTCCTGTCATGTGCTCATGGCTGGATTGGTAAAACCGCGGCTGTGCCACCTCTCAGAATGATTGTTATTTTTAGGCTTTGTGAAGGCGGATACTGAAAAGATATCATGGCTATGCTGACCTTTCCTCATAGAACAGGCTGGAAGTTATACCGCACCAACGGAGGCCTTTGCAGGTGACACCAGATAACCTCGATGACACTTCCTGACTGCATGCTCCTGCAGGAGGAGGCCAACTTAGCCACTGCAGGCAGTGAGAGAGGGGTTGAAACACATGTCAAATAAATTTCTTTTTTGGATACCGCTGAGAGTATGTTCCATTACGGTATCTGCAAGCCCTGCAAAGATCGCTGGAGCGTAGATACCAAAAGGATTATCTGCTGGACTCACTTAAAATCGTCATTATACTTCCTGACTTCTTGTGCTCACATGCCATGCACAGATCTGTCAGGTGCCTGTCAGCTTCCACAGATTTTGAGTCACTGAGATGTGCCTGTGTGTGTTTGTGTGTGTGTGTGTGTGTGTGTGTGTGTGTGTGTGTGTGTGTGTGTCTGGATGCTTGTGTGTGTTGCTCATGACCCTCTGAGCAATCAAATGTAACATTAATATGCAAGATGCATTTTAGCTTCACCCAGTTTTTTATCTTAAAATCGCTCTCCTTCTCTCTCTCTGCACACAAACACGGAGAACCACACAAACACACATAAATGCACTCATGAATTTGAGTTACTAGCATAGTTTTTTTACAAATAAACATCTATTAGTCAGTGTTAGAGAAATTAAGAATTATCATGTTGTAAATAGTCTGAGTGATTATCCATTATGTGACTGTTAATGTTTTGAAATATGTTTTTGTAGAAACTAACCTAAGGGCTTAGTTGTCAGTTCCTGATTTTATGTTTTATAGTTAT
>JAPZDZ010000024.1:9501974-9512356 GCA_029783805.1 Acanthurus tennentii | reverse complement strand
GTTGTGTTGATTTCTGTGTCTGCGAGTTTCTCTGGTGTTTTTAAGAACAGCGCTATGTCTGGGTTCTAAACCCAACAGTCAGTGTTTCTTCCCTCAGTGTGTGAGTGTGTATGTTTGCGTGTGCCTACTTGCAAGTTTTGTTTGATAAAATCTAATCGAAGCACTTGGTTGAATTTAAACCATAATTGGGAAAATTGTATCTCTTTTTAACAAACAACTAAAAGCATGTTCAGTGTGGTAGTACAACTACAATTTTTTTTTCTTAAAAAATAAGGCAATAAGTGCTTGCAGAGGTTATCGAGCTGTAGAGACACATTTATTTGTTATGCACATTCCCACTGCCCAACTACACATTTGCAAAAATTCAGTGGGTGTATAAGCCTACTTTTGCAATTGAACGGAGCAATAAGACCAAATGCACAAGCACATGCACAAAGATTCACACGTATTTTTTAAATCGTACTGCAGTAGGAGCTCTCGTTTTGATCAATTTGCTTAAAGAAACAAAATAAAAACCAGCTACAAGTGTTCACATGTAAGAAGTCTCAGATGCTTTCTTCTAACGCCGGCTGCATGGCAGGAGTGCATCGTCCCCTGGCTACGAGCTTCTGTCTTACTTCCTCCCCAGTGTGTTATCAGAACTCTATATACACTTTTATCTGTCCCTATTACACTCGGGATATTTGGGTATGTTCTCTCCCTTTATTCTGGTACAGCGACGCACTGGAATGGGGGAGATCAAGCGGAACACCAGTGCCAATCTCAATCTGACCTTCTGATACCGGATGCCTGCGGAAATACAATTATAATTAAATCTTTATCTTCCCTCCTGACTCTCACAGTGATTAAATTGCAAGTTGGGGGTATATAGTTCTCTGACTGTTTCTGCCTAATGTGATGCAACCTATTTCTTTGTTATTTATTTATAAATTCTGCCTTAGACTGTCTGAGATACGCTTTGCTAGAGTTATTATGCCCCATCTTCACTAAATGAGCTGGAATGGGTATCTCAGGCTAAATGAGCAGTAAACATACTGAATGATAGGCCAGTTGGTCCCAGCAGTTAATCTTCCTCATTATGCAGGAGACAAAAGTTTTAAAAGAAATCTATTTTAGAAGCTGAGCAATATTTAAATAATGCTGTGATTGTACACAAATGTTTTCTTTTTCTTTTTGTAAAATGTTCAAGGAAAAGGCATGATTATATGTTGATTTGCTCATTTAGAGATGATCTAAGTGTCATCGTCTTGGTCAGTTAGCATGATTGATGGGGTTGGTGTCAGATGGTCTTCCTGAGAGCGAGTTTCTCCTGAATGACAGTGTTTCAAGGATCACCGCAGTATGGAGGAGACTAGTATGAAAATCTACCTGCAGTATATTCATCCGTCTTTTCCAAAGAAAATCTCAGCTCATACTGGCCTGATTGTTTGACTGTGTCAGGTCAGTCAGACTCGGTAAGGGTGGCTTCACCCTCATGACCCCACTACAGAGGAGTGCTTGAACGATGGCCTGCATCTCAATGTGGTGCAAAGTCATGGGCTTGTGTTATGTTGGTCTCATAGCAGGGAATAAGGCATCATGCTTTGCCCTTTAGGCTTTTGTATTCTGCGAAATAAAGCAGTGATCACAAACCTTTCCCAAAACCCCTGTGAGAACAGGCAACTGGCAGTGGACAGCTGAGTTCCTCCTGGTCAAAGTTTGCCATCAATGAGCAAGATCCCGGTCTCAAAATAAAGATGGGAACTGTGCACATTCAAAGTGACAGATATCTAATCTACCTGCTGATAAATGAACACATAATAGTGCTCACATCTGCAAAGAATTTCCAGGTAATATCAATGAGCCATGGAGCTGAGAAAGAGTCCATGTTGGCTGGATAAAAACAACATCTGATCCACTTATTTAAATCATTCACTCCTTAAGACTGTAAATAATGCACCCACGGTAATCGTTCCTGCACTCATGCTTAAACTAAACCATCCATCATACAAAGACACTGCCCGAACTACATATCAAGAGTGTCACGCGACAAGCAATTTTAAGGCTGTTCGCTTGACTACTTCATATATAATGCTACTGATTGATTATGTGTGAACATAAGCGTGAGAGTATTTAGCACAATAAAAGAGACACTTGTGTTTCCCCAGTTAATGTCCAGGGAGGAACCATAAGGTAAATGATGACTAACAATCTATTGTAGGTGATACAGTCATTTTCTCAGCCTTGACGCTGAATGTGAAATATCCATCAAAGTTAACAAAAGGAAGAGTTACCATCTGGGCTTATTGTCTCCTGTCAAAGACGTACACGCTTCAGCTACCGATGGCAGGGTGTTGTTCACTCCCCTCCTCTCTCTTCCACTCTTCTTTTCCCATCCCTCCTTTTCTTGCTTTATTCGGATGCTATCTTTCTCTCTCTCTCTCTCTCTCTGTTTTTTCTCTCCCTTTGTTGCTCTCCCTCCTCCTTTCCTTCTGTCTCTGCCAGGCGTTGAAGAGGAATGATTACTAAATGATTGCTGGCTAGATGATTGAATGGCACAGTTGACATTTTCCCATCAGCGCTATACAGTGGAAGCAGGGAGCCGCACTGACCTTCCCCTCCAGCAATATGTATTGTGTGCAGCTATTGTACTTGGCTGCTTTCTTCCCATCATACTCTGCTGACTTCTGAGGGACATGCTTGTTGTTGTTGGAGACCCACTCCTGTCTCTGTTGCATGCAATGTATGAGTGTGTGGTGTGTACCTGGTGGGCGTCGGCTCTGTTCATTAAAGGGACTTTAAAAGTGCATGACTTTAGATATTTGGATAAAAACCAAAGATGAGTATTAGAGAAATAAAAATGAAGTCTGATTTCAGCCCCACTGCTATCTCACAGCCCACTTGGTGAAATGGGATTAAAAATGGTAATGCAATGACCAAAAATGTTCATCTTCACCTCTATTATGCTTATTATGTTCTAGAATAAGTGGTGACCCATGGTTTGTAGCAAAGTGACATGATGTTACATTTATTTTTCTCAGTTTAAAGGGAAAAAAATGTCTCACAGTCATTGCGGTAAATTGCTTTTCAAACTGCAGTGCAGTTCTTGCAGTACTTGTCAGGGTATTTTGGCAAGTTTGTTTTGTTGCAAACTGTGTGACCTGGTTGCATAGTGCACGTCTCAGCTTGCTGTTGCTGCATTCTTGAAAAACATGTCAAGAAAATTCAGGGTCCTCCAGGCAAGACAATATAAAAAGCATACATATATATATATATATATATATATACGTATAGAAAGCAAAGAAAAAATGTATGCCTTTGAATTACAGTATGCATATCCATTGTTAATGATAATAACTTGTTTACATGAGATATCTGTTCTTGACACATCAAAGCTCTTTTTCCGAAAAACTTCTATCCTCTACTGTCAAAACAGTCACTTCTCCTGTGCACTTATGTAATCATTCCACTCTTACTCCCCATAACTTCATATATTCATGCATTTCTGGTAATTTTCATCTAAGGCATTTCTTCTTAGACAATCAGAGCCTGAGGCAAAGTCTATCTCTCTGTCTTGTCTCTGAGAGAAAATGAAACACCAATGCCTTAATTATACAAAATATAACTCTGAAACTTTCCCTGAGATGCTCTCTAATTTGAAACACATTTAAAGTTAGGACAAACTTTTGTGATATATGTATAAAAATCCGGACAATAACCGCAGCTACTGGGTTGTGAAGTGATTCCATTGTTTTATTCTTGTCCCTCTCCATTTTTTTTATGAGAAAGTGTGTGTATTAATTACAGTTTGTAAATGAAGCTGTAATCTATCATTTAAATGAACAGCTGCCTCAATGTCTGATGAGACGCTCCCAGGTGAGCTTTCTTCACGTCCCCAATGCCATCGAGAGATATTTATTCAAATGGAAAGCAACAAAAGATGATGGGATATCATCTATCTTGATCAGCTTTCAATTAAGGAACAGTAAACCCCCCTGGTTTTTGTTATGGCACCCAGTAGTACTCTCAAATCTCCATATTTCACTGTGTTTGTGAGTGTCATGTTGAAACTTAACATTCGAAATGTTAATAAAGAGCTTGGGGATAATTTGGATGTCTAGTAGTGCTGGTTTAATTTTAGTAAGTTGCTATTGGACTCTAAAAAACGAATCACCTACAGAGACAAAAGAGTTTGTGTTTTTTTTCACACGTAGTGCCAAAATTCTCAAAATGTGCACTACAGCATCTGCAAAATGTTGACATGGTTTTCTGTTGGTGTTCTTTTAAAAGTATCTCATAAAAAACTAAAAACAAAAATCTGTGCGTTTTTTTTTTTCAGTCTGAAAAACATTCACACTCAGTAAGGTCATTTTTTTCCGCCCTTAATATTTTCAGAAGGTACTCCCTTCAGGCTCCATTAAATGCCAACTACCTCCATCAACAAGGTACCACAACCTGTATGTAGCCTGAGAGGCAGAACCCAGGAAATAAACGAAGACGAGTTCAGATGAGCGTATAAACATTTTTATCAGCTCTCCTCTCCTCTAATGATGCCTAGACAGTACAATAAGAATGTTTAGAGAGATTTTACTAAGAACATTAAACTAAAACTATAAAAGTGAGGGGGAGGAAAAATAGGATTTGAAAAGTGAGCCGACAATATCCCCCTAATTCCCATCGGAAATGAATATCCCTGGGCTAACACTGTGATTAGCTTACCATTTGTGCAAATGCGGTTGTCAATTGCAGATCTCACACTTTATGCTGGCGTCTTGCAATAAGTTTGAACACATAACACTTCAATACACCAGCACCACCTCTGCAGTCTTATTTAGGGAACACACATCCTGCATTTGCACCAAACGTTGGCACTAGGTGTTCACTATGAGATGCCAAATTGTTTGTCAGGGGCAACATTTCCAGTGATGCTGTGCGCTTTGATTTCACTCACGTTAGCTTTGAACTCATTTTTTTTTAAGCATGCTGGCATTGCTGCACATCTGCCTGTATGTCTCTGCGTGTATATTTCAATCTCAGTCTGTTATTATAGTAATATCCTATGATAAGATATGTTTGCACTGTGCGTATCTGTATAGATTCATGTCTGAGTCTTCCCAAGCCATTTAGTATTCCAGCCCGAGTGTGTCTGTGTGGCCCCGTTCCTTCTCTTTCTCCCCCCCCTCCCGTCCTCCGTTGTATTTTTCTTATCTGATGATGTTATCTGATGAGCAGCCAAATCTCCAGTAGTGCAAATCTGCCCTGAGGGAATCCTGACACCTTGTTATCATAGCACATGCAGAGCAGCCTCTACAGCCTCCTCTCTACATGACATTCTGTTAACTAGGAAGAGACAGGGGAGAGGAGTCAGAGGGGGAGAGGATGGGAAGAGAAACAGGGAAGCAGTGTTAAGTGTGTGAGAGGGAGAGGAGGTGAGATAGAGAGAGGGGGGGAGCTGTTTCACACTTCCATTTACGGGGTACACATTTAGCTTTCACACGGAGGCCTGAAGGGATTTCGAAGCCCGGCTTTCTTCTCCCTCGTCTGTGTGTTTGCCTATTCTTTGCCTTTGTTCTGTCTCTCTTCCAAACTGACCTCCTCCTTTTCTTATCTTTCTTAACCTCTCCTGGCTTCTTTGAACATTCAACTTGGCAGAGAGTCTTTTTTTTTATTATTTCTCCCTTTACTTCTCTCTTTTTTTTTTTTTTTAGTTCTCTTCCAAATACGGCAGGGTGTCCCATTCCAAACCCACCCACGTACTTGGCGCCTGTGAAGACTTGAAATTATAAAAACTGAATATGTAAAAAAAGAAACAGCTGGAGTTCGCAAACACATCCTTTTTTTTTTATCTTGTTGTCCTTTTCCAAATGTGTCCCACTCTCCTCTCTCCTTCCAGTGCATGTGGTGGATACTGTACGGTCCAATTTGGTAACCATCTGTCTTGTTTTGAGGGGCCATTTTGGCTCTACGCATTGATAATAACTGAATGATACCAGATCAGTTTCCAGGCAGTTACAGGCATCATGTAGAAGCTGTACTGAACCCAGAATGAATCTGGAAAGGAAAAGCAGTCCAGGCTCTGTTGATTAATATTCCCTCTCATTTCTACCAATATGTCCATTTATTCAGTGCCATATTTCACCAACCCAGACATGGCTGCTGCTATGTGCATGCATCTCTTCATCTGTTTCCCTCTTTTAATCACTCAAACTCTTGGTTGATTTAACTTGATTTATCATCAGCATGTTTTCTGAAACACATGTCTTCTGGTTGACTGCGCTAAAATGCTTTTTTTATTACTCAGTGACTAATTCGACAGCCATGCTTGCCCATCGACTGTCATCATGGTGGGTGTTTTTGTTCGGAGCTTACACTTAACCCCCCCTTCATTGCCCATCAACTTAACACACTTACTTGTATTTTAAAGCCAATTAAGCAAATCTGATATGAGAGAAAACGCCGCGGGTGGACCCAACTTTAAAAAAAAACAAAGCCCTGATTAAAGGCGTGTAAGAGGGAAGACTATCGACAAATGCTGAGGAGACAAAGAAGAAGAGGGGGCAAAAAGACGAGAGAGAAAAACAAGAATATAACGCGAGGATTACCACGGCATCCCCATCAGCGAAATGTTTGATTTACTTTGGTTCTGGCCACTTAAGCCCCATGTAAGGCCTATTGTTTCCCTAAGCCAATGCTGTAATCCCCCCCCCCAACCCCAACTGAGTGGGGAGAGAGGTGAAAAAGGGAAAAAGGCGATCACAGAGTAGAGAAGTACAGTCACAGTTGCAAACAGAGGATGGAGAACCACAGGAAGAGAAGAGAAAAGAGGGGTAGGAGGAGAAAAACGGGGCATCCCCCACTTTGTGAAAAAGCAGAATGTGGGAGATACAGACTTAAGTACTGCTTCTATCCCCAGTCTGTCAGCTTTTATTTCTCAAACTCTCTTCACAGTCACTATCATTCTGTCTTTGTTTCACCCTCCTTTCATGTCTGTTCTCTTCATTTCATTTCTGCCGGATGTGGGAGCGAGCGCCTCTCCCTGTCTCCCCACTACAAAAGCTGCTAGAAACAATCTCCTCTTTCTTTCTGCACTCTTTTGCCCTCTTTGGTTTTTCCACTCTTTCTTTTAATGGGGTTAATCAGGAAAACTCAAAGTCGTATCCCAGCTAGAAGTAATTAAGTTGTCAAAATAGGATTCTTTAAACTTCTCTCCACTTCTGATTTGGTGGAACTCTCACTCTCCACCTCCTGCTGGTCCATTTGCATATTTTTTATTATCCATCATTAACTCAGAGTTGACACATTCGGTATGTGTATATGTTTACGTCTGCAGCAACTGATGCATGTCCCCAGGCTTGTGTTCCTTTGACCCGAGCAGTTTCTGGATCCTGATATCAGTATTAAATTTAAATTACAAAAAAACAAATTTAGAATTACACAAACGGATGCAAATGCATAAGTAACACTGGAAAACACACTCAGGGTAAAAAGACAGGCCAAGATGAGAGAAGAGAGGGAAGAAGTGAAGAGAAGGAAGAAAGAAAAAAGGAGGAATAGAGCTGGATGGCACAGAAAAATTGAGCTGTATTAAACCGTAATCCGGTTAGCGATGGCTGGGTGTAATCTCACTCATTAATAACATTCTCCGGGTCTAATCTACAAACCATCAAAAGAGAGAAAATTTTCCATGGAGGAGTTCAGTTGCTTTTAGCAAATTTATGAGGATTCTTGATGCCTCATTTTAACAGACGTCAGACGTCAGTCGGGTTGACAGTTTGGCAGGCGGGGAAGAAAAATAAATAACGTACTTTGGAATTACAAACACCCCGAACCCTCATTCCCAGTAATTACCGGGGATAAACAAACTGTAGCACGATAAATACCAAATAATAAATCACTGAAAAGTGAAGAGTTGTCCTTGTGAAGGACTCAGAGGGAACATACACATTTTTTTAAACTTTGTTTCATTATTTAATATTACTGTTTTTGGCAGGAAACATAAACAACAGCTATGAATCAGACTGTCACAAGTCATTAAGTAATTATAGTATATATGCAGGATATAAACAAATATCCAAACCATTAAAATAACTCGCAATGTGTCTTCTTGTCTACAATTTCCCCAGCAGAGGTCATTTTCACCATTTAGATTAATGAACTCCTGTGTGTGGCTGTGTATAAACACACTGGGTGAGGATCAGGAAGCGGCTAAAGGATTTTATGCTTTGCTTATTTAACAGGTTCTTGATAAATGATCATAGTGTCTCCCCTTTTTGTTGCAATTACTGATATCATCATGTTGACTCCAGTAAACTATATTCTAAGAGAACATCCCTGCATCCGTCTATGATCGGTGTGTGTTTGGGATAATGCCCAAATAGAGATAATGCCCGACGAGGTGTCAATAACAATAACAATAACAATCTAAAGTTTAAATTTCTAAAGTTTAAAGTCTCTCTGCTGTACCACCTGAGGCTTTGCCTAGTACCTTTTGATAAATGTTGCTATCTGATAAAGATCTAATGCAATTTTCGCTCCTCCAGTAAATAGAAACCTAGGAAACAACTTGGATCCAGAGATATTTCTAGTTTATTTGTTGTCAAGGAAAGACTCCACTCAGTGCTTTACATTTGATTTTTTACTTTATTTCTGTTGCAAAGGTGCTTTTCTATTAACTCCTTGCTTCTTTTAATTTTTTATGTCTGAGGATTGATCTTCAGCTGCAGATCAGTCGCCAAATTTGTCATATTCTTTTAGTAGGTGGAATTAAATGTTGAAGTCGCTCGTTGCAGCTTAACTAAGTGTGTAAACAGATTGTAGTAAATTGTAAATGGAGGTTTTGACTGCATGCCTGTTGCTGTGGTTACAGATTTAATGATGCAATAATCAAGTAATAGAAAACAGACAGCTTTACTGAAACTACTTAGGAGGTGTCCATGCTGAAGAATTCCTGGACATCAAACAACCAATCACAATCAAGTACTCACCCAAACCATGACTGAATATTCATGTAACACAACACAAGGTCCACATTTTTATCCTTAGTGTGTAAATGTGATGCACTCTGATTTCAATTTAGCTCCTGTGACACAAATCGAACATGCCCATGTAACACCAACAATATCAAGGACACACTCTGGCACAGACACACAAAGCTGCCGTCACACTCCCTTTCTCTCTCACACAAGCAGGTGCGCGGACACACACAGACACAAATTGGGCTTGTCTGTAACAAAAGCGGTCCAGATGCGAGCTGCACAAGCCACTTGGTTGGCTGTAGGCATTAGGAAATCCAATATGGATGTGTTAAATGAACGCTAGCAGAGACGGAGAGAGCGAGCGAGCAGCGGCGTAGAGGGGAGGGAGGGAGCGAGGGGACACAGACAGGAAGGCAGGCGGCGTGTTGATTACTCTGGTGTTTAACATTAGGAAATGCCAGAATGGAAATGGTGCTCATATCACCCTGTCAATTGCCTTGTTAGCTACAGCCAGAGAGAGTGAGAACAGGCGACTGGGTGGAAAAATCAGCTTTCTGAAGTGGTTGGTTTAAATTTCCATTTGTCTCTGCAGGGTTCAGGAGGTAGAGGGGTCAAGAGAGGTTATACCTAAAAAAAGAAAAAAAAAACCTGTGACACAGCCTTCAGTGGACACACACATTCACACTCACACAGCATTCCACAAAGAAACATTAAAAAAAAAGCCCCTCACGCATGGATCCCCACAAACAACACATAAATATACCCCCAACTGGGTACACTTGCACACAATCTAACCCTTGCACACCTGCAGTCCCTCCGTCGCTGTCTTGCCAATCTCCGGACTCAATTCCCTGCAGCTCATTCCGCTGTGACACCTGTTGGTGAGGAGAGACGAATTGAGCATCGGAACATTCCACAATGAGAAGAGAGAAAAGAGATAACCGCCAATTGCGGCTGGAGAGGGAAACGTCTGAGCGTCTGCGGTCATGATGAGGTCACTGAATACCTGCCAAAGCAAATCTACCAGACTCAATGTACCGGGAGGTAGAAGGGCACTCCAGGTTTAATGGATGTGTAAAAATGGATTCAAGGTAACTCATAATGGCAAATGTGCCGTGAATGAAAGTGCTCAAAAACGGCGGATTGAGTTGGGGATTTCTGTGATGAAATGAAAGCTTAAAAATACAAGTTCTGTGTGTGGACAAGACACCAAATGGACAACATGTGCAGGCTGGACTTGAAAAAGACACATTTCATAAGGTATTCCTGTAGCTAGGTGTAGGCTACAATGAGGTGGATAAAACTAATGCAGTCTAATACAACTAATCTTGCAATAAACAATTGGAATTCATTTTTTAAATTCTTTTTTGGTGAAACAGTATTAAAGTAGTGCTTTGTTTTTTTTCTTTTCTAAATTGTATTGCATTA
>JAPZDZ010000024.1:9488727-9498953 GCA_029783805.1 Acanthurus tennentii | reverse complement strand
AAGTCTTCGGTTCAGCAGCACATTTTATCAAATGCAATTACTTTCTTAGTGCATCATCAGTGAGTCCATCATTCATCACAAAATTCATGCATTTAATAAACGGCTTTCTCAGAACTCAAAATCAAGTTTCTAAAGATAATAAACTTAAGTGATTGAAACATTTTGATAAAAATGCAGCTCAAAGTGCTTTGCAACAAAGAGGTCACATGCACTAATGCTTCACATAAAAAGACGAAATAAACATGAGGACAGGGTTATAAAGTAATGGAAAATAACATGGAAAATAAAATCCACTTGATAATAATAGCAATAACAGAAAACTCGTGGCAATGAAAAGGATGTCACACAACTAATGTAATCTAACATGGAAGATAAAACTCCTCTTTATGTTAAATACCAAAAAGAAAATAAAAATTAAAAAAAGTTTGATGACAGTAGAATACAGAGGATGTACAACATATGTGATTAAAATTAAAATTCACTCAATTACAACAAGAAAAGAAAAAAATCAAAATGGAGTACTCGAAATGCATAAAATCAGATAAAATATAACATTTTAAAAAGCCTATATGAGGAAAGTTGCTGGTAGTTGATGGCTTAATACCATCTTATCTTAAGGCTCTTTTATACCTCCTTTAAATCAGCAGCAGATGATAACAGTGTTCTTGAACACAAATAATGAACCCAGGTTTTAGCGATTTAGCTTGATTCTAGCTCTTGACATAAATGGGTATGCAGCTGCACTTTTTCCACTGAATGAAAATAAAGATAAATATCCCTGAAACAAGGGCATCTTTCTTGCACTGGTGACATCATTTTGAGTCAAGAGTCTGCACAGAGGTGAATCCAGGGTGTAGGCGACTTTCGGATACATTTTGAAATGTTACAGGATGCATGTGCAGAACAGTATCAACAACATTAGAATTAAACCTACACGAATCATTTGAAGTGCCCTCTGTTTAAAACTACACATTGTACTTACTTGTACCCGTCTGTAGCTCCCACAGAGCACAATGTCCTCTTTGCAGTGCCTTCAGTGAGAGCTTAGCAAGGTCAGTCTTCAGAGGAAGTGAAGGAATATGAAAGATGACCTGACTCCATACAACAGAAAAGGCTGAGGAAAAAAAAAAATTAACAGCAAAGTACAATTCTTTATCTGAGGACTGTGCTTTTGATAACAAGAACTTTATTCACTGTTTTGCTTGAATTCTCCTTCAAAGTGAAGTCAGAGTGGATTTGAGGACTACTGAGAGAATCTAAACCCAAAGAAATCTCTCTTTGAACAATAAAATGGAAGAAGTTGAGAGGAAAGAGAGGCGAGAAAAAAAACAAGTCCATGCCAGGAAGTCGTTATTAGTGGTTTGAAACAAGGCATTTGATTTTTGAGAGGAACTGCAGAAAAATCAAAACCCTCTTGAAGAAAGAAAATTAACTAGAGAATCCAGCACATGAATGTTGACTTTAAGAAAATTTGAATATTCTTCACTTTGTCATTGCAAACCAGGATGTCTCACTTGAGCATCATAAACCAACTGGTTGGACACACACCTGCACCCCTGTGTTCCCACACACTCACCTGCAAACACATTTGATTCATCAACGAGAAAAAGTCAGGTAGCTATCTCCAGAGCTTTGAAACAGCTTCCACAATGAATGATTTAGGTGACAAAACTTTTTAGGACTACAATAAAACCCAGGTGTCATTTTCATCAGGCAGCCCGGCAGGCAGTTCTTCCTTCTCCATTTAGCACCATAAAGCACATCACTTGAATACAGACTTTTCTTGAAACTATCCCTCTATATCTTCATATTTCTTTCTCCTAAGTTCTCCTCCAGCTCTTCTATATGCCCCGTCTTTGCACACTTGTCATTTGAAAGATTTTGCCTTTGCAATAAACCAGTTAACACTTAACATGACAAGTTTTGCGAAGCCAGCTGTCTGGTGAGTGAGAGTTTGTTGATAAAAGTTTGTTCCTGGGGAGCACTAACAATGAAAAAGTGTGACATTTTTTTCGGAAAAAAATGGTAATTTGCTTTGTAGCAGCAGCATAGATGCATGAAAATGGCAAAAAATACATTTAAAATTCTCCTGCAGTTTACGTTTTGTTACCTACATCTCTTTTTTATTCTACCTTTTTTTCCCCTCTGTCTGTGGGTGCCATAAAAAGGCTGCTTGACTTAAACATAACTTTTCAGACGAGCAAATGAAAGCCGCTGCTTTGTGCTGGTCTTATTCACACTGTCGCTGAGAAATTGTAGTGTTCACCTAAAGCTGCAGTAATATTTGTAATTTAAATGTGAAGCCTCCAATAAACACAAAAAGAAAGGATCAAAATCACAATAAAACAGGATGTTGCACTTTTTTAAGAGCCGCATGCCACTAAACACATCATTGCTCACACTCCTATACCTGATACTGACACGCTGGCTGATCAGATCACAAGTGGACGCCTCTAAGTGCATCACCTAACACTCAGCATTACAATGTGTCTGCACGGGCGTCTCAAGTGACCACTTGTCTTCAGATCTTACTTCCCTGCTTTACATGCAAGTTAAAACTGACTTTTTTCTGATCACAAAGACCAAATGTATCAAATAAACCTTTTCTTTAAACGAAGAAAGAAAAACCTTAATATTTAAACAGTTGCTAAACTTACCGGAAGACCTAAATAATTAAAAATTTATCTTTCATATAATTTCACAAAAGTTTGTTTCATTTCTCTTCACTCAACAACTCTGAAACTCATGGTTTTAAAGGGAGTCTGGAGATGTTTGTGAAAATCAGTGGAAACAAACATTTTGTTCACAAACCTCCGATGGCATGTTTCTTGTGTACTGACAGAAGACATCAGTTTTGCTGTCCTTCCATGTGTCCCAGGATGCATTTGCGTGCTCACCGCTAAAGGAAATGTGGCCGTATGTGTCCAGGAGCATCTCCGAATGTGATGCGGGCGACTGAGGACACACTGAGGATGCATTGGGGGCATTCATACCTGTACTTAGAGCTGTCCACTTGTGATCGGATCACCCAGGGCACATGTCAATGTCAGCTGTGCACAGCCTCTCTCTCTCTCCCACACACACTCACACATAGTGATGCATAAACACACTCCCTGCTCGTCTCATGCCCTGTGGCTGGATTCCAGATTCCTTCCCTGACAGTGACAGCCGGGACAAGGAGAGCATTATGTGGTTTTGTCTCACATTGGGCCAACCTCCAAAAAATGGAGAGCTATTAATTAAAGTGGATCACAGTCCTGGTCTGTCTGGCTTATAAGCATGTGTATATAAATGGCCAGATGCTCTATTTAGAGTGTTTAGCTAACAGGACAAGTTATTAGGCAGATTTACACTGTAAACAATTAAGGTTGTGGTACACAGTTTAAATTTGTGCTTTATTCTGGCAAGCAAGAAGAAGCCTCAGCATAATTGCTTAAAAAATAAAACTGCTGCAGGAAGATCCAGTGTGTCCTTTAGTTCCACAGTGCTGTAATGACCCCCATCTGACACTTTAATTTACTAGTATATTAGAATCAGTAGATTTTAATTATTACATTAACTGAACCAATCAGTGGAGTAAAAAGGGGAGTGCAGAAACGGAGAGGGTCGAAGAAGATGAGATGGCGTGAAAGAGCAAGGGCGGGGTCTGACGAGGAGAGAATTAAAGCTTCAAGGTGGGGGGAGATCAAAGGATTAGACCCTCTAATCGGATTAATTGATTGAAATAATTGGTCTGCTCCCAGTCTTTGTTAATCTGCATTGTGTCAGTTTTCTAATGGCACAATTTGTTGACATATGATATGTAATGTATCGACTGTTTTGATGCATTAGCATTTTATTGACATCCTGTAAAAATAAAAATATGTTGAAAAACATGCTCATACTACTGAGCTCAGTTTATTACTCTTCTACAGTAAATTCTATCTCAATCTGTATCACCTCCTCCTATCTTCCATTTTTGACTGAAGTGGATATGATGATGGAGATGTAATCAATGAATCTAAGGGACACACTTGAGGATTACGGGGCCAATTTACAACAGATTTGCTCATTTGACAGCTGGAGGGGAAATCTTGATCAGAAGCTTGGTTGGAACTGATTGTCAGCGCAGATTGTCTGGTAATGTGAGGATTTCATCCTATCTACCCCAATCGATTTGCAGGCCGATATGTGCCATGCTGATAACAGCATATATTATATATTTTTTTTCATATTTACAGTATGACATCTACATTGGTCATATGGCATATAAGGATTTATGTAAGGAGCAAGATTGACCAAAACTTAATCTGATGGGATGAGTCAGTTGTTTATATGTATGATGTCACCATTGCACACTTGTATCACTTATGGCTGAAACACAGATTTGAGTGGCATCTGTTGTAAAGATGGATTGAAAATTCAAATCAAATTCAAATCTTGTTTATTCACAGGATTCCAACCGTATTTACTTGGTCTGTCTGTGTCAGAGAAAAGTGCAGATGCTGTAAATATTTGTTCACACCTCCTCAATTTCTCCCATTAAAACAAATACTGGAAAAATTGTTTGGCAGATGGCTACATCAGAATTCAGAGCAATCCTGCTTTTTTTTTTTAAATAAAATCCTTCTGCGATCAACATCATGTAAAAATGTAGGGTACCAGCATTTTTATGCTGTAAATGAGTCTCAAAATGACTGAAAATGTAAAAATTGACTTTGGGCCTGATGTGCATTGATTTGCTAATTTGTTTGTGATGCATTGCATGGTTACATAAAAGTCTTTATTTTGCTTTGTAGTTGGCAAAGTTTCCTTACGCACACAAGGGGATATGATAAAAAGAAAAACAGCCATTCCTCAGACGTGGAATAGCTAGATATTTTTGATGCATGTCTTTGTTTGCAAACCAATTTCCCCAAAGCCAGAGTGCTACTGGAGAAAACAGAAACCATTTCCCTCCAAGTGGTGTTTCATGGATTTACGAGAGGCGCAGAACAATTTATAGCTCTGCTCTGACAAAAGGAGAAATGGGTCTGTATAAGCACACAGCTTTACACCTTTGATGGAGTTGAGAACGAGTTTGGATTGTGAATATTCATTCCAGGGACACACAGAGAGCAATGTATTTATCTGTCTGGCGGACCGCTGGGTGGATATCAACTCCCTTGTTTTATCATCCGTGGTGCATCTTGTCTTAAGGCAGTCTCGTCCTCCCTCTCCCTCTCTCTTTAAAGTTCTGTCCGGAATTGTCTGTGGCCGATGGAAGTGCCTCTATCTGACCCAGATCATCGGAATGAGTTTTCTCACTGCAAGCATTCTGGAGACAATTCCCTGGCCAAGGAATGGAAATAAACCATTGGCTGAAACATCAGATAAGGGAAGAACAATCAGTCATTGTATGTGCGTAAACATGCACTTGTGTGTGTGTGTGTGTGTGGGTGGGTGTGCATTCGTTCATGCAGGTCTACATGCAAGTGCCGATATGCGTGCAATTGTCAGTGATTGAGTACGACCGATGCTATCAGGCTAATACCTCTGTTGGGCCTTTGACTAGGCTGAGTGCATCTCCATGGTAATTCTGCCCTCAGTGTGTTTGTCCTCACAAACTGAGGGACCAAAAAAAGGAAAAAAACAAAGACAGGCGAGGAAAAAGGGGGATAAGAGACAGACTTGCTCACACACAGTAGGAGGGAAATAGATACCGAGAGCATGTTAATGTTATCGGATGTTGTGGAGTGCAGGTGATCAAACCCGAGGAGTCGTGGGAGTCCA
The DNA here is from genome assembly GCA_029783805.1 of Acanthurus tennentii. NCBI lineage: Eukaryota > Metazoa > Chordata > Actinopteri > Acanthuriformes > Acanthuridae > Acanthurus > Acanthurus tennentii. Next base: position 9,493,202 of record JAPZDZ010000024.1, on the reverse strand, counting down.
AGAAGATTGTGTTGTCTATGCGCGTGTGTGCTTGCGTTTTATCAGTGCTGGGAAAAGTGTGTGTGGATTACACGATCATTATGTTCTACTTTCACTCCTTAACACATGCTGAGTGGAAACATTTTCCCACAAGGCACGGCAGAAACCACACTTACACTCACACCAAGTCCATAAATTTACTCTGGTGGAAGTTAAATGAATCATAAGTTATCAAAGCATTATTTGTACAATTTTATTTGTTAAAACAAAATAATAATATACCAAACTATCTCTCAAAATCTGCAACTCAGTTAAGAGTTTTTAGCTCCACAGGAACTGCAGAGTTTTAATGTCACATGCACAAGATGTTTGCATAAAAATTTGCTTCGAGCTTTAAAACCATGTTCTCTCTCTGCCTCTTGGCAAGTGAGGTGTAGATAACAAGAGGACTTTCCAAGAATAGCTTTAAAGTTCATGTTTGAATGTTGTTTCCATCCTCAAAGAGACTGACTGCAAAACACTAAAATATGTCAGGCATAAATTACCTCACCTATGTATTAAAAGCACCAGTCTGTGCAAATAAACAAAAATGTATAGATCTTCCCTTACTGGCACCTTGCTTCACAGAAAGTTTTAATTTTATGTTCCAAGTTTTTGATACTTCTGCCTGTGAAATCTGTGCCAAAATTCCCAATGAAACAGAGAACTGGATTCTGTTCTTGCAGCTCAAAGCACTGAAAGATTACATTTGAAACCTTTACAGTGATGTGTCGTTCCTGTGTCCTACTTTCAATGGAAACTGTTGATGGCAAAGCTGAGACATTGAGATATTTCAAAATGAAACTTAAATCATCTCCAAAAGTACATTTTTTATACATGATTTGGGTGAACAAGCTCTTTAATATTGTGACTAATGATCAGTTCAGGTCATAAAATGTCTGTGCATGACAGAGGCACCCACTCTGGCACCTCAGATTGACGCCACAGCGCAGTAGTTGCACCTTTATCAAAAGCTTAAGTGTCCGTCGAACTTGTTGGCAGTAAACATACAACTGCAACATCCACCATTTGATCCCAGCTGCAGGCTTTCATTGCATATACTCTCCTTCTGTTTCCATTTACCCTTTTTACTAGTTCACCCTCTCAACTGCTTATCCTGCTCAGGGTTATTTTTGCTAATGTACCTGAATTGTGTATCTGTTGAATTACCACAAGAGGCTTTTGGATGTGCTGCCTCCTCTGCCATCCAGATCGTTATTAGCTGAATGGATAATGTGTGAATGACATTACAAATTATAAATTTTGAATTGAAACAGTCACTGGAGTCAAACCCTTATCATGCCGACACAAGAGCAGAGCTACTCCTGAAAAGAGACTCTTACAAAGAGGAGCTCTCAATCTTCCCGAAAGCACATGCAGATGTAATAAAGGTGCAATTTACAGAAACGTATAGTTGATGTCATTTACAAATCTTTACCCATTTCATAAGAGCCAGAACTTCATGCCTACATAAATGACATGGGATATATCAGCTGTGGGAGCTTGGAGGATTGATAGGGTGGGCTTGAGTAGATATATGGACTTTGTGGAACAAATATTGTTGCATTTGTTTTGTTTTATCAAACAATAATAAAGTAGCAATTTTAAGATTTTGTAGCCATGCTAGCAGCTCTGCATTCAATAACTGTCGGATATATCACACTGAAAACCCAAAATGTTTGCCCATTGTGGCATAAGAAGTCAAAAGCTACCAAAGGCATTAGTTACACTGGACACACAACGGATAACTCTGCTAAATTTCATAGCAGTCCATTCCAACCAAGTGATCCATATTTCCCCAAAAGCCATGCCAATAAACAAACATCTGCTGTGATGTTACCTACAGTATTACATGTTAAATTTTTGTCATCCAATTTGGAAAGAAAAACACCTCATATTCCAAGTCAGCCATGTTAATTTTACAAACCTTATGTCTCTCTATGTCAACTGTGGCCAGCTACCCATACAGATGTTGAGATTAACTGCGGGGCGACTAGTGCAGATGTGTGTGCGCTGTAATTCAGACATCAAACTGACAGCTTGGCAGCTCTAGATGTTCAACCAACTGTGCTGCTGTCACAGGTTCAGGCCTGGCTGCCTCGATGGAGCATACACGACTGACATAAAACAAAACAAACCAAAAAAAGAGAAAAAAAATAGAGCTGCAGGTGAATGGATGTGATCTGTCTTTGGACGTGTCTCCTCAAATATGGGTTCAATTATTGGAATGTAAGCATGTGTGAAAGACACCTCACGATGTTCAATGTCAAAGATTTAATTGCTTATATGTTACACCCACTGATCTGTGTGTGTGCGTACATGTGTGTGTGCAACTTAGTGTGTATTTATGACACCACAACTGTCGCTATTTTACATTCACCTCTGTCACAGTTTAATATGCAAAAGATGAGGATTTAATTGTCACACTGTGACCCCTCTCCTCTTCATGCTGATTTGACTCCACTTCAGCAGTGAAAAGTTCATCACTGGGAACTCGACTGTACTTGACAGCCTCATGTTTTCGCTATAATGATCACGTCTGATGATCCAGACGCTGCCATTTAATCACTATGTTTGTTTTGAAACTTGAAATGCTTTGCTAATAAATGTAAAAAAAAAGTCTTTCTTTGAAGGTTGGGAATGACAGGTTTCGGGCAAAATATCAAAATAGATCATTCCAAATGTCGTGTAGAAGGTGGACGGGACAAAATAAAGAACATTCCCTCTGTAGGTTATTTCACATGGCATTATGGATGATACTGTCATCTGTTATTCTGTGTCCTTAAATTTCCTAAAGAGGAAAACTGTCTTGGATGGATTGCCTTTTGGCGGTCGTCCTATCAAACAACAGAAAGGCTTTTTCTATGATAAAAAAATGACACAAACTGACAGATTTACATAGAAGTCAATGTTCAATGGCAACAGTCTCCTTTTTCTCTTTTTCGTTTAAATACAAGTGGTTACTGTTACTTTAATGAAACTGTTAACTATTTTAATGAGATAAAGACCTGTGCTTACAAGGTAACATGGTGTTGAGCATAATGCAATGATTTAAAGGTCAATGAAATATTTAAAAAATCAGCAGAATTACAATTTGCTGTAGGCAAAATGCAAACTACTTTTATTGATTGAAAGAACTCTGGAGGAGAAATAAACAAGAAACCCCACATAAAAGGAGAGCTGTTTGCATTTAGGACTAAATGTGTCTTGACTTTGGTTCAAAACTTAACACAATCATCTTTCTCTTAAAATCAGATTTCCCAGGATTTAACTTTATTTATAATGCGGATAAGACTGTGGTATTTTTTCACACCAGGAGGTTTCTGTCATAACAGGTGTGAGGCTCATTTTCCCTGCACCAACATTAACAAGCCATAAACAAAGTTAAAACAGTGTAGAGATGGATCTGTTTGTTGCATTGATTACATGGCTCATAAATCAACACAGTCATTATGTTCAGACTGTTCTGCACTAAAAACTAATCACACTCTCAAAAGTTGCTTATGTAAATGCTGCACAGGTGATGCAGCTGCTTTGGCTTGCCTTACAGTATAACTTGTGTTTTTAATTTTCCCTTTTTTTTTTATGAATCCATGTCCTATGCCCTGGCCTTGCTGGAAAATGTTTATGTTGTTAAATGCCAGACATCCATCACTGACAAAAGGCCTCAAACTCTGCATAAAGATTCATCGCATTAAAATATTTAATAATCAAGGTCCCTCTTACAAACCCTCTGGGTTAAATAGCATAACAAATAAATTTACAGTCTTTAGAAGCGCTCAGACCTTGAATAAGTTATTATTTATATATATATATATATATATATATATTAACACCAGTGTTCTCCCTGTGACCAAACTTATGAGAAAACATATAAATTGCCATGACATCAACATTTACAAACTGCTGATAAAGAGCACAATATGTTAACAGTTAAAAATGATACATGAAATGCATTTATTTATATGTTTAATGTACACAATCGCCAAAATCGGATTAGTGCAATGCTTTGTATCATCTCATAATGAAATTGTACTAAAAAATGAGGAGATAAAAACACTAAGACGATACAGGTGGTATGTAGATTAAAACAGGGAGTAAGTCTACTCTGCATTTCAAATGTTGTAACCTCTTCTATGAATTTTTGTTCTGCCACTAAGAGTGATAGAATCACAGGAGTCACACACATGTGAGCATGAATAGCAGAGAATAACATTAGTTGTGGTAATTACATGTATGCAAGATGTTGCAGGAGGCTATAATGATGGAAGCAAAGCATGAAGGCAATATTAAGGGTGACAAAGTCCACATACAGACCCTGAAGGAAGTCGGGTGCATGGATGAGTCAAACAAATGACTTTCATTTAGACGATGTAGAATTAGTGTCCTGTGTGAAACAAAAAGTCAATGGTGATTATTTTTTGGAATGCAGTAAACATATGTCCCATACACATGCA
>JAPZDZ010000024.1:9458503-9472429 GCA_029783805.1 Acanthurus tennentii | reverse complement strand
TAGACCTGCTCCACATGTAAAGTGTCTTGAGACAACTATGTTGTGATTTGACACTATATAAATAAAATTGAATTGAAAATTGAATTGAACACAGGTGAGCGATGTCCCAGTGTGACATTCAGCCACTGTGCAACATCATAATAAGGCCCAATGTAAAGTTTCACTGTGAAACCGATCCTGAAATGTTTGTTGTCCCACTCTGCCATAAGAAGCACATCTGAGTCACTTACAGTTGACTTTTTCATGTAATCACTCTATGATTACTTTAGTACAGGATAAAAAAGTTTAAAGGACTGCAATTACATTAAGCTTTTACATCTTAGATAATAATCCTTGCAATGCCTCTTGCTTGAATTTTATCTATGAAATATGGCCCAGTTTGGTCTTTAATAAGCATTTAAAAAAAAGCAGTGACACGATCACAGTTTAGTTTGATGTACAGATTTTTATTCATACAACAGTTTTTTGGAGGGTATTGCAAGAAAGATAAGAAACGGAGACATGCAGGGAAGTGAGACCAGACAGGAAAGGAGGATGTTTGGGGGCAGAGAGAACAATAGTCAAAAACACACAGGAATCCAGCTCATCTCTGAGGAGCACAGGAATGCACAAAAAGCAAAATAGATTTGTTTGTTTTCAAATGGCCACCGTCACAGCGTGCATGAGGGAGAGGCAATGCACTGCTCTGCTGGGACACAGAAACAGATGATTGTTTACAGCGAGGATGCCACTGTTGTCTTTGTTGTTTTCCTTTAATTCACTTGTTCGTGCTTAGAAAATAACATTTGCTCTGAAGCATCCTGGAAAATTACCTTGGGAAAACATGTTTTTTTTTCCTGCCTTTTTCTTCTTCAGAAGAAGAAGCTATAGAAAAGATGTAAAAAAAAGATGAAGCCCGTGCTCTGTTTTAAAGTATTTATTTTAAAAAATGAAAATATTCTTTATTCTTCAGCCATACCTCATTAGTAACATACCATGAATAAATAATAAAAATTAAATTTTAAGATAAATGTAATTGCAGAGTTACTAAAAAAAAAATGTCAGAAAATTATTTTAACTAATTAACAAGGGGACGCCGACATCATTAGTCTTATGTTGAAAAGCTTATATGCACAATAAATGTCAATACCAGAGGCTTTGCTACTTTTTTTGCTATGCAGGATTGCCCTCTTCCAGACACTGAGGGTTATTAAAGTTGGGTCAAAAATTTCCATGGAGTGAAAAATGGCTTGGAATAGTTTTTCTTCAGGCTCCATTCATTCAGCAGTATATTCTCAAATTTTAAGCTTTGTTTCTGACTAATTCTCTTATTTAAATTTGCATCTCCTCTTGTCTGCCAATCGAATAAATGCGCATGGCTCCAGGCAACCTGAGGCTGCCATGTCTGTAAACAGATGACAAGTTGTCGGACAAGAATGCCTTTCAATTCTGGAAATTAACAATCCTTTCCTTGTGCAACCAGAAAAAGAGCTATAATATGACTGTACAGTTAAGAGCTTGTTTACAAGCTGTTAAAAATAATGTCAAATCTGAGAAAACATTTAGAGGTAGTTCACACTATCGTAATTAAAATAGTTTTACTGCTTACAACATTTTTCACAGGGTAATTCGTAATCTGCAAGGGAAACCTTTCTGCAATTTCATTCGTTGCAGCTTCTGTCCTCTTTCACTCTGCCTACCTGTCTGCCCGGCCGTCTTTGTGTGTCTGGTCGTTTCTCTCTCTCTCTTCTTCTCTCTGCCATCTTTTAACCACCTCGTCCTGACAAAACCTTCATGTCAGAACAGATACGCTGGTCTCTTAGTGTGTAATCAAAGGGCGAGAAGAGTTTTTGCCTCTGTGTAGGGGTGCGACAGAAGGTGTGTGAGTGAGGAAGTGAGAGAGAGAGAGACCAAACAAACATCCAAAACATCCAACTACACAGGATTTATTCGCCTAAGCAATGCTTTATTTATCTGCTTTACTTTCTCTCCTCAAACCAATTTTTTGTTGCATGCCTCTCTTTTCACCTTTGAGTGTCTGCTCGGCTTCCTGCTCTGATCTCTGTTACAAAAAATTGCAAAAAAATTGGGGGTTTCATTAAGAAATATGCAATTAACAAAGTTCAGTCCTCTAAAGTCAAATTGGAAAAATACACTTTACTTAATATTAGACCTTTGCTGATGAATCCTTCAAGATTGTCTGTTATCTTATTGTGTGTGTGCGTGGGTGTGCGTGGGTGTGTGTGGGTGTGTGCGTGTGTGTGTTTGTGTCTGTGAGCGTGTGAGTCACACAACACATAAAGAGCAGAGTGCACCTGTCTGGAAGCAAGATAGTGATTTTAAAGAAAACATATTTTATCTTTCTCTTGAAGCCACTGCATTCAAGAGCAGATGGGGGGAGACGGGAGGGCATGATGTCAGGGGTAAAAAAAAACACTGAGGCACTGTGGCTACTGACAGCATCAGCACACAAATTCACATAAATGTCAACAAAAATGAGCAAAAACGAGCACATGCACACAAAATATAAACTCTTACCAAAAAATATCCCTTCATCAACACACTTTAAGTCACAGGAGGAAAAAAAAAACTAATCTTAAAACTGGTTTGTACTTGCACACCTCAGCATTGCTAACATCTGCAGACCTTGCAGTGCAACAGAAATACAGTACTCTAAAAGCAAAGAGGCTTGAAAGGCTACAGAGAGTTGTCTTAAACACTAACTCGACAATGCACAGAGCTGCAGAACAGAATAAAACAATGGTTTCTTACATATTTCATCATTGGGGCCGATAATAACAAGACTCACCAACCTCTCAAATAAAGAAAATACTGTATACCAACATGGAGCCCTTTGAGGAAAGTTATAGGTTTACGGCTTGTTGAGACTTAATAAAATCATTGGGAAAACATGCTGCAGCTGCCAGAGCTCCAACTGTGCAAATCAAGTATTTAAGCCTAAAAAGTGTAAAAATATTTTGAAAATTGATTAAATTAGAATAAAAGTAGCACTAAGGAAAAACAGTCAAGACTGAAGTGTTTACACCTTAATTAGCCTCCCTAATTTGATAAACAGGAACTCATGAGTTCTTGAAATCACGTTGTTAAAAAATATCAAAACCCATAAGCTTGTGTCTGAGTCACTCTACTTCATTGTAAAGCCCCCCCTCAGTTAGTCTAGTTTTTAAATATGAAAAATAGGTAATTAAAAACTACATTTTCATAAGGAAATTGTTTGATTTTTGTATCAGTAAGCTACTGTATAGTTGCAGGCAAAAAAGATCTTGAAAGGGAATAAATTCACAGAGGTGAGCAAGATACTGTACATGCATATTAATATCAGGCAATTGATCACGAAAAAAACAAAAATTTATGTATGTAATAATTCATGGGATGGCTTTGTGGTTTGTTAAACATCTTAAGTTTTCTCTCTTTTGTTTATTTTCCTGGTGCTCATTAGTTAAAGGAGGAATGCCTGCGTGGTTTGGATCATTAATTGCACCTGTTCTGTGTGCGCTGTATATGTGTACTTTTCATATGCAAACTTGCTGAGTCTTTATTTGTTTATTATTATCACAGTAATATGCTTTGTTCTTTACAATTTCTCTTGTACCCTAAAGACTTTATTTTTTATCAGAACCTGCTGTACAGTATATTATACAATAATAACATTACCGGGCACAGTGAAAGCTCAAAGTCAACCTGTGAGAGTAACCGTGGGGTTCAAGCTATTCACCATACAAATAAAGATATATGCACGCTCACAACATCCACTTAACTCAACCATGACACTCAATAGCAAGGCCATGATACTGGGAAAGGGAACCGAACAGAGCTTAAAGGACAGTCGGTAACTAGTGTTTAGGAAGCAACCGACCAAAAGACTATTATTCAGCCATGCGTTCAACGCTCCTTTACTATCCATCCTTTAACAAGCATTGACTTCCAAATGGGACACGCACTGACTTCAGAGAGCACTGTCTCTGAGAAGTGTGGCCTCAGAGGGGGGACAAGTATCGACTTCAAAGGACACATGCTTTAAAACACATTAGATTCAAATGGGATAGATTCAATACAGCATTAGCTTCAAATGAGTCATCCTTCATAGTTTATAGACTTCAAACGGAGAGAGAGATGGATGGCAACACACCCAGTCACTGATATGCTTTACAAGTCCCCCTGAAAAAAGGGTGGGACACCCACTGCTACTGAAAGGAAGAGTGAAAAAGTCAAATAAAACCACATTTATACCTACTACATTTAAAGAGTAGTGTGACGGATTCTGGTTGAGAACTACTTTTGGGACCTTTTATCAGAAAGTGTTGCATTTTTTTCCAAGGCTCTGTATTCATGTTTTGTCAGCAGACGTTTTGGTTGAATTTTGTCACATCAGGTGCACATCATTTCAAAATAAATTAATAGTAACAATAAAAACAATAACAATGGAAATAAGTTGTTAATTAGAAGTTTAACAGGTAGGTTTAATGATCAAGGACCTACAAGTTTTTTAGGAGAATGACTTGGAATTCGGTGGGTGGGTGATTTGTTAATAATTTAATATAATTGCAGTAGATACTTCAGAAAATGAAAGTTCAACATAAAAAAGAAATATATATGAAAATGCCAAGAGAAAACAACACTAGTAATGGATCCCACCGTCCTAGTAATTAAAAAGTTACAAATATTCTGTGTTTCTGTTGCTGTAGGTCCCTTAAAAAGACTAGAAATCTCTGCAGAGGTGCATAAACTGTCTGTAACCTGTGTCTCATTCTCACTTAAGCTGAAATGCACAAGATGCAGACACAAGACAAAGAAAAATGTTCTTTTATATTCCAACATGCACACAAATACAAGAAAATAAAAACATCTGCTGTATCAAAACATCTACTTTATCTACTGTGCTGTAATGTAACCATATGTTTACATGGATACACACATAGATGTAGTCTACATTAGTCTACATTAGTAGTCTACAAACACTGAGCACAAAAAAACCCACACTGGCATGTCTTACAGCTATGACAGGACTGCGAATGGATCAATGAACATCTTGACTGACAACACAGAAAAATGATAAGGGGACAAATTTCAATTTCCATGAGTGTTTACAACATAAATCCACCCTAAAACCTGATAAACACAGAGAAAAATACTATTTTTATAGATAAATAAAGGGTAAGAGCCCCTTTATCATGCTCTCTGCTGTCTTCAGGCTCACATTATTCCTCCAGCTTTCTTGTCTCTTTTCTGTCTTTTTCCTCTATCAAATTTCCTTTCATTCACACTCTCACCCCCCACTCCTCTCTCTCTCTCTCTCTCTTCAGTACAGTAAATCTCCTCTCTCTTGTTTTCCGGCTGTGAGGTTTGTCAGAGAAGCAGATAGTCAGTGACACTCCCAGCAAAGCGGCCGGCCTGATAGCCTCCTGGCTCCAGCTCTCCCAGGAGGATAAGAAAATGACTGAAAAACGAAATATGCACACACATGCATACACACACACAGCCACACATACAGTTTGGATTACTATTAGTGGAAAGATTTTCACTAACTGCAGTTATTCTCCAACTTCAGGCACAAGCCTCTTGCACACACAGAAGATATATTTAAACCTCCACTTCTTTTTGACCCAAAATACCAATTATATTCCTAGGGTAAATACAATGCGTTACCAGTGCTTTACAGCAGAAAAATTAACATATATAACTGGATGTATGAGCTAGTAAACATAGCAAGTAGAAATTACAAGATTAGCATATTATGACAAAAACATTAACTCAAAAAAAACACAAATAAGGCTAAGATTCTACCACCATGCTAGCTGCAGGGATTCTCAGGGTTCACTGAGCATCATAGATATAAACCAAATTTTGTCAGTATTAATTTAATAGATTCCTAGATTTTTTAGTACAATTTAAAAATCTCATCTTCATTGTGGCATTGGAGGAAAAGGCTGGTAATTATGTCACCAAAGTCATTAGGATTTATCCTCTGGGTAACAAGCACTATCATTAAATTTTGTCAAAATATTTCACTCTCAACCTAAGTTGCCAACCAGCACCGGTTGGTCTAAAAATATGCAAGTATACAATGTTCTTGCATTTACAAGCACCTGAACAAACAGTCAAACATTTATTGACACCCTGCAACATGCTGAAGCCATAATGAAGTAGCCATCAGTTGGCTCTGGCCTGTCTGGAGGCCTCATTATTAGAGAGTCTCGTCCTCACATAGCCGCTCTTAATGGGAGATGACGGATTCGGGGTCACTGCTTACATTTATTACAAAGGCACCAAAAAGGAGGGGGAAAAAAAATCATGCTGCATTTTTTTGTCACTTCATGGCTGAGCACACTAACCTCAGGCTGGCCTTAGGTAGCCCTAAACGCAATGATGATTCACTGACTTTGAGCCTGTACGGGGACAGGAAGAAGGTTGTGTGTGCGCGTGCGTGGGTGTTTATACGTGTGTGTACGTGTGATTGCTCATTTAGGGTGTGTTGGCTGATGCTGTGCCAGAGGGATTTAAAGGGACACACTCGGAACTAGCATGCCAAATACAGAGAGACTGCTCCGTCCGTCCCAGTGCGTGTGTGTTGTGTAATTGTTTATGAGCGTGCACGCTTGTGTGTGTTTGTGTTTGTGTGAGTTCATCGATGGCTTAAATGAAAATAAAGTGAGAAGTGAGAGGCTATTTTCAGGCGATTAGTCTGACCCCAGTATTAGCTCTTTATTTCCCTGGGTAGCTAAACATATTAGACCATCCTCCAGCCCTTCAGCTGTACACACACAGTTTACTCACACACAGTTTACACACACACACACACAAAGGTATGCCAAAAAACATGTACAAGTGCAAGAAGTAGAAAAGTATTGCGTGAAGATATATAACAGTTAGATTTATCCTAAATTGGATTCTTAAGGTTATCAACTAGAAGGGTAACTCATCTGCGTGGAAAAAAAAGAAAGGAAAAAAAGTCGTAAGCCCTTAAATTCTAAGGCCCGTCACTTTACCACGAAAATCCGGCATTTTAATCCCAGATCGGCTAAGTCTAGTCGTCTGGAACAAATAGGATGGGAAGGCTGACAAGAAGACGGGGAAAATGTCAGGAAATCCATAGGAATTCTATATGCTTGAAGAAAACCTTGATGGAAACAGCAGATTAACGGGCGTACACATAAAATACAGCCGATGTCGTGACAGCATGAGTGGCACTTGGATTATAGAAGATATAGAGTGTAAGCAGTTCTTTTTATTCTTATTTGACCAAGTTAGAGTAAAAAAAAAGATGGAGGGGATTGAGAAGGTTGGTGAAGTCCCAAATGCATAATTCTCCTCCTTGAGCCTCACCTGTTCTCTGAGGCTGAAATTTATCTCACAGCTACTGCGGGGAGGAGGGGGGGAGATAATATTAGGGACGCTTGAGCTGAGGGTTTTATCTTAAGGTCAGGTTTTACATATCATATCCACACACACAAGAATTATGCAAACACAGTTGCACAGAGTTGTCAAAAGTTCAACACAAAAAATATCACATGTGAATTCTGGGTACATTTCTGAAGTCCTCTTTATGTATGCACACATACATATGTGTGGTTCACATGTTGGACAAACTAACACACACACACACACACACACTCGAACACACATGCACTGTTGGTGACAGCACCTATCTGCCACCCACAGTGAGTGACCTGGGTTAAATATGTAATGACTGCTTGTCCCACACTCAGGATTAATGGGCTGTGGAGAGAGGAGATAAAGGCACATCATTACCACACACACACACACACACACACACACACACACATAAATACACACACACACATCATTAAGAGTGGTTAAATCTTTAGTGGTATGGTTGAGCTTTGAAAAAAAAATAACCATTAGGATATTTACATTTCTAGGCAAACATTTTGTTTTAGGCAGACTATACAGTGCCTCTGGTGGCGTGACAACAAAGTAAATACTGTTTGAATGATGGGAAAAGCCAGTGAGTTTCGGGAATAAGGAATAATCCAATAATAATTATAGGAAAATTAATTGACAGGTAATTTGTGTTGCCGAGAGAATGATTTCCATAGAGGGAAGACAGCTGTGTATATAATGATCAATTAATTGCTGTCAGCAAACAATAAAATTCACATAATGGTCAACTGCATGTATTTTTACATTAAATGATTAATTTTGCATGCAGGCCCAATAAAATCTGTACATTAACTTCATCTGTATGACCCACCCACCTTTTTTTCTCTCTCTTTCCACCCAGCTGATGTCCCTTCCATTCCTTCAGTCAAAATCTTTCCTCATCCTTATTTCACAATCACTCCTACATATTAGGATAAATCGGGTCTTAAAACTACTGGTCGACACTGTGCATCATTGCACTCTTTCATTCGTGGTTTTGGCATGGTGCAGTAATAAAGCGGTTTACCAAACTTTACTCCACCAAAGCAGACCTAGATTTGTTTGAAAAGAACATTTCTATGTTGAGCAACATAAAATTTAGTGTATTAAAGAGAAGGAAAGACTTCTGCTTTCCATGCAAGAAAGCAGTCATGTTGTTAAGGCTGTCACATAATATCTCCAGCACCTTGGTTAAGACCAATTTGCTGGGGATTTAATTCATCAGATCGCAAAAAGCATCTTTGAGTCAAGAGCTCTGCTTTTTCACCACCCTGCACTTAATAGATAATTCTTTACTGGTTTGAGACCCCTTTTGATGAGTCTTGATCATTATTATTAGGTGGCAAATTATAATAAAACACTCACAATTTAATGAGCAAGTTGACTACTACAATAGTACTTGTGTTTTTGATGATTGGACACAAACTGTAACTGTTTAAACAAAAGGTTTATTTAAAGATATTACAATCAAAAACTGGTACCAGTTCTGCAGGTGATAGTATTAGCTTTAAGAGACCTATAAATTACATTTGAAATTATTGAGTAAATGTTTAATACTTGAGCCAGTTAAGTTTCCATTTTAAATCTTCTACCTCAGGAACATAACTAACAGTGGAGAGAAATGGATCTCCAGCCTCCAGTCAGATGTGGGAGAGTTAATGTCGATGTCTACAGTGCAGTATACTTGAGATTAATTCCTTCATTACTTTTTTCAAAGCTTAAGTAATTCCATTGTACAGTAAAATGTGAAGAACATAGTCAGTCTGCTGTTTTACATTTGCAGACACGCAGTTTTATTAATCAAAGATCTCCATGCATATCTCATTTAAAATCAATAGAAAAAGCCTCCATTTTGATCCTGCATCTCATCAATTGTTCTAAAACGCTTTTACTTCCATTATATTGTAGTTTCATGTTTAATTTCCAAAGAGACTGTCATTTTCAACTAATATTCATATCAAAAGTCTTTGATCTCACATTCTGCATTATGCATTTAGATCATTAAAATTTCTCATTACATACAGACATACATATACATACATATCATGTGTACACACAACTCACAAACTAAGGCACCTGTGGTTGCACCTCACAAACATGTACAGTGTGAACACTTTGCACAAACACTGCCTCACTTCTTATTCTGTGCTTATTCATTTGTCCCTGTAGATGTGGTGTGTGCATAATCTCTTTTAATAATACATAACAGAAATAAAGCTACTTATTCCATTATTAACACTTTGGTGCTGAGGGACAGCCATGGTTTATACTCCATCATAAGCTGATATGCTGCATGATCACACAACACACACACACAGAAACACACACATTACCACTTCAAAAAAATTCATGAACCAGACTTTGGTGCATATTGATAAATGCACATATCGCCATAAAGACTAATATGATTGCTGATATGCACAAAGAACATGGTCATGACTGAGGGTGACTGGCGGGTCTTTGACTGCAGCAGACAGGCTGTAAATCATTCAGGAGGTGATGATGATGGTGGTTGTCGTCTTGCACAACAATTCTGATCAGAGCATAAGAGAGAACAGGTGGAGGAGATGATCTTGTATGTAAATGGAAGGAGCTCTGAAACTCTTCAAAGGACCTTCTCATGTGACTTCACTGGCAGATTCATTAATTTACAGCTCCAAACAGCCCAATTAATGATGAAGTAATATTACAAATGATGGCTTCACTTCATGTAAAATATGTAAAACTATCAATAATTTATCATTAAATGGGTATTTACAAATAATGTACTAAGCGTGTACTGCTAAGCACACACAGCAGAGGAGATAGCAATCTAATAGAAATCCTGTAGCTGACTTCAAACAAGTCTCTCAACTTTATTTCCCACTGAAAGAGGACTCCAGTGAGCCAATACGTGAAATTAAATTACAAGCAAAAAACATTTTAGTGTATCAGACTCTCAGCATCAAAAAATATTCATTATTTCAGGATATTAATACAAAAATCCTGTGTGAAATGAATTTATCCATCTTAGCTACTTAAATGGGGGTTTTGGTGATTTTTAGCCATGTGTTTTAAAGAGCCTTAAACTTTTTTGGATAATATTTTAATTCTAATTCTAATTTTTAAAATAAATTTATTTTTATATTTTATATAATAATTTTTGGAAAATACACTGCCGACATTAATTCCATTAGGTTGCTTCGTTTGTGTTTGGGTTAAGAACTTTAAGAACATTGTCAAAATTAGACAGCAAGGCTCATTCCTCAACAAGTTATATATTGTAATATTCCTTTGTAAAACAATTAATTGGAATGTACTGCTTGTACTGAGCGTTTGGTTCATTTTTAATTTTTAATTTAATTAATTTTTTTTTTTTACTTTAACCACAGGCAGTGGTTTAAGATATTAGTTTTTATTCCTCTGGTACCCAGAGGGACGGCGAATAGGGCTGCACACTCTCTGCAACAGTCACCAGGGCTCATGGGAAATCTCCATGGTAACGCCGACAATGTAAATCCTGTGTTTTTCCATCATTTGCGTGTGAGTGTGTGTAACATGCAACTTATCCGCTGGTGTTTATCACAGCTCATTAACACGACAACCAAAAAGTTAAATCCTCTTATGCCAATGAGCTGCATTTAGATTTACCCAAGCGCTCTTGGGAGAGAAACCTCAATCACAAGCACGCACACGCACACACCCACACACTCACACAAATTCATGCTGATAGGTTACACTGAGTGTTTAGATTTATCCCAATACTCCGGGGAGATTCTAACTCATTATGCTGTGGATATGTTGGCTGGCGAAATGCTTAAGCTGAGGCCAGTGCTGTGAGGCCACCAGAGAATTTAGTCTTGGCTCCTTCATTGCCTCTTATTTACCCGACTCAGGCAGGGAGCGACTACATCTGATAGCAGTCTGGCCACCTAGTCATTTTGGAGCTGCAGAATCAGACACATCAACATGTTTTATGCATAAACACATAAACAGAGTCACTCAGGCAGAGAGAAATACACATACCAGTGGCCTCCCACTCACACACACACACACACACACACACACACACACACACATATAAACACAGTCATTTGAATGATGAAAATGCAGACTCAGGAGAGTAGAGGTGGAGAAGATGAGATGAGTCGGCACTGTCATTGCCCATGGGCCTTATGGCTAGACACACACAGATCTTAGAGTACACATTCACACACGCACACACACACGCGCACACATACCCGTGCACAAACACATACACAGTTTTGGCTTAGACAAGCAACAAGATGGCACCTCTTATTAAATTGATATCAGTTTTTGGCCAGAAAGATATTTACACTCCCCTTTAATCAGAGGGAACAGATGGTCTAAGGTCTGTGAACTGTGTCCATCCTTTTTTCTGTTTTTTTACACACAGTGAAAGACAAGGAGGCAGCAGATAGTGGAAGGAAAGGAACAAAAAAGCAAAGAACATTTTAAAAAGTGAAGTGGCATTTAGCTGCTTTGTGACAGACAAGTAGACAGCCTTCACAGATTATTTAATGTATTTTTTCTACCCTCTGCAAAATAATCTCATTAAAATTCAGCTTTTCAAAGTATTCAAGTTGACATTTTTAGTCATGAAAGCAAGTTTATTTTTTTAAGACAAAGTTAAGAGAAAAGGAGTGGGAGAATCGCAGTTGTGTGAATTTTTTAAGTGAATCACTCGGTTAACCAGAGCTCTGTTCTACCACAGCAGTTCTAAGGAGGATTGTGGCGATCTTTAAGACAACATACTGCAGTTTCACTTGTCTCAAATAGTCTTTAAAATATTTGCAAGTTTGTTATCACACCACCGCTCGAGTTACATCACAGCCACGAGCTACCCTGCTTGTCCTTTTGGCAACATCTTTTCCCTTTTTGATCTTTTTTTCTCTCTCTCTGTGCCCTCTTTGGTGCTTCTTCTTTTCCTTTATGTCATGCTGTAATGCTGTCCCTTTATAATATGCCATGCCCTTTATGTCTTGCTCACTTCAGAGATTACATGAAAGTCGAAATGTATTCACACATTAAAGTTTTAATCTTGACTTTACATACTCCCTCTCTTTTTTTTTTCTGCGTTTATGTGCACATGTGTGTGTGTGTGTGTGCGTGTGTGTGTATCTGCCTTTAGGACTTTTACACAAAGAATAAATTTCATGTTTCCATCTTTTTCTAAAGCACCATCTCACACTTTGGGTTGACAGTTGCTTTGAGGTATTTGCCGCTTCACTCACACTCACAAACCAGACCAGAACGATTTTGCAAGACCCTCCACAACCACACACACACACACACACACATACGCACACACACACACATACAACACACAAACGCTCACAAATAGATACCAACACAAATTAATCCTGGCCCGGGTGTTGAAATTGCAGTGATACATTTCTATAGAATTGCACTAGAAGGCAAAATTGCATAAATGCAACTTGGGAGAAAACCTTTTCACCGTTCCGGGGATTAAATCTTCCTTCTAAGCCCAGATCAAATATCTGATTGTTCAGCCTGCTGCTGCTTCAAGGTGAAGCAAATGCACACACATGCACACACATCTTGATGATATAGATTAATCCATGTCTTTTTTTTTTTTTTTGCCCCGTATCCCACATTCTCAACTTTCATTGCGATATATATATATATTACATCTGTTCTCAAAATCCATAATCATTTTCCCCCACTACTCTGCAAAAACTTTAATTGCACCATCTTCAATTAAACATAAGCTAATATCCCTGAACAAAATCCTCTTTAGTTTCCATAATACAGGTATCTTAATGCCTGTACAGAGGAGGAGAAGATGGAGAAGAAGGGGATTTTACGAGGCAGAGAAGATCAGAGTTAGTTACCATAAAAAAACTCTGGATTTAACCACAGTCTCTTTATTTGACTCCGTAGAAGACTCTGTTTTTATTCATTCTTTCCGTCCGTCTTCATATTTGTTTCGTTCTTTGCTTGTTATTGTATTTTTTCCTTCTCTGTCTTGATGTTTCTTTATTATCTGCACTGCTCCACAAGCCTATCGTTTGAAACAGGATAAAAAACATGTGAACCTGTAAGTGGCCAGTTCACACCAGAAACCTTAGATCGTTGTCAGATTATGTATAAAATAATGTTTAAAAATTACATGTTTCATATCACTAAAGCTGTAGTCACTGATATGTCTAGAAAAAGAAGGTAACTCATTACAACCTGTAAAAAAGTTTATGGATAATCAACAAAAGGACTCTGAAAACATGTCCAATGTATATCTGAGACTGAGAAGTGCCGAATCTAAGACAGAAGGCAAAAAATCACTACAATTCATACAGCATCTCCATATGTCTGTACTCCTAACAGAAACGTATTTACAGTGTCACAACAGTGCAGAGAGGATTTAATTCCAAAAGTTAAAGCAAGATCACATCAGGGTTATGAGGCCAGATCGGCCCCACTTACCCTTTTGAAACCAGCGGAAAATTGCCTTATTTTTTTTCACTTTTCTACTTATGACTGCATTTGTGACGCAGCAACAAGCTCATATTTTTAAAGATATTCTGT
>JAPZDZ010000024.1:9397810-9419715 GCA_029783805.1 Acanthurus tennentii | reverse complement strand
AAATTATTCTTCAATATTGTTTGTTTGTGATTGTTTATATAGAGAAATAGATACCTGTGCTGCTACATGAAATCCCTGAATAGAGAAAATCCCAGAAAAGTTGCCGCCAACTATTCCCGAAGCTTCGACTAGATGACGATAATCATTTTTGAAGCGGTTTGTAGTTTGTAAACAGCATGAAAACGCCAGCCGCTGCTTACAAAACAACAGAAAAAGTCACCTCCCACTGCAAAAACTGATGATCTGTGATCGAGAGTTTAGAATGGACTTTGATTGATTTGCAACTTCTGGTGGAAAATCCATCAACTTCGGAGCCGGACTTGAACAGATGGAGCCGCTGGGACTGAAGGCTCAGTGAAAAACAACCTAGTTTTCCTTTACCGACCCGTCCACAAATTACTTTCTTGTTACAGTATCTCACAATGCAAGCAATCACACTCGAATAAATACAACATGGCAGGTATTGACAGGTATGCACAATAAAGAGAGCCATTTTTTGGAATGGGGTAATAAAGCTGAGTGAGGGCAGAGGGGAAGTTGAACAATAACTGCAGGCACAAACTATGAATAAATAAAGTGCCCAGTTTACACCCAGGTGGGATTTCTGGCCGGCCGCTGCTGAACTAAGAATATATACATAACTATAGTTCAGTTCTGATCTTTCTTATGATCCCTCTCTCTCACACACACACACACACACACACACACACACACAGCAGGCTCTCATGAAGAGTATAAGTCTATCACTGTTCTCTCACCTTTGCAGGTAGCACTGTCTCTTTTCTCTCTGTCTCGGTGTCCCCATCTGTCTCTTTATTGCTCTCTTTGCCTCTTTTTTCTGTTTTTCAACGGTCTCTGCTGAATCCTCTTTCACACCTCCATCCTCGCTCACTCCCTCTCTCTCCCCTCTTCTCTCTTCCTCTCATTCCCTCTAAGCAGTCTCTTCCTTTCATGCTTTTACCACCCTCTCCATGCAAACATTCGCTCTTTCTCACTCTCCACAGTCTGTCCCAAAACCTTTTCATGCCTCCATGCCATAATCTCTCCCTCTCTTTCTCTCTCTCTCTCTCTCTCTGTCATATTCTTTTCTTTGCACCTGGCCATGACTCTTCTCCCATCGCAGTGGTTTCCCCTCTCCACCTCTCTGACAGCTTCACATTAATCATTCCTACATCCCCAGGAAGACTGCCTTCCCTGCCTCCCTCCACTCTATCTCTTTCTCTTTCTCTCCCTTTCACTCTGTCTGTTTCTCTCTCTCTCTCTCTCCCTATCTTTTTTCCGTGCTTCCCTTCATCTTGCTTCTGTCATTCCGGCTTCATACCTTGTTTTTTAACACTCGCCAAAACTTTATTTATGCACGTGCAACAAAAATGATATCCCCTGTCTCCCAGAGTGTCTTTTTTATTAGCTGCGAAAAATGTTAAAATGCCACTGGAATGGCAGTGAAATTCATTTATTCAAAATAGAGTCTTAGCAGGCATTTGGATCAAATGCAGCAATGTGTTAAAAAAAACACACACACACAAGGCTGCTGTGATGGAGGGCACGTTGCTTCAGGAACCAGTAAGACAATGACATACAACCCTGACAGGCCAGTTTGAGTGAAACATCCCTGACTTTTACAGTTTTATCAGCTGCCAAAACAATGTGCAGCAGTTTATAACACACTGAGGAAGGATTTTACAACTCTGAAAAGTTACAGCAGTGACAATCCATGGATGTCTTAAAAGGATACTGGATGGTGTGTTTTGGGATGGCGCCTCAGTGTTTCCAATGAAATTCCCTCAGAGGGCCAATATCATTCAAATGAATAAAGATTGATAGCACTTCTCCACTTTCTGCCACTGTAAAGAAAAGAAGCTCAACCATCACTGATGCAGGTGGTGCAACCTTGAACCGACGACGCCATTTGGAGACAGAAACTCATGATGTGAGTCTCTTTTTTTTAATAGAGACCACACAAGTAAAAAACTTCCTTTGGTCACTGACATTAATAAATTCAAGTATGGTTCTCCGAGCTCCGATTTTGTTGAACCTAAAGAATAAAATCACAAGTCTAAGACCTGTCTAATAATAACAAGAGCTTTTTTTTGATACACAGAACATCATCAGCCAAACATTGGTCACAATGTTGAGCCTCTATTACTAACATTATTCGACCTCACCTTTGAGCTGGACTTTACACTTACCTGTGCTTCTCTGTCTGAGCTGACACACAGTCGAGTTGCACCTGTTACCTGACAAAGCAGAACATTGATGCTTGAGTATGAACAGAGAGGAAACACATGCAATGCTGTGTTGAGTATTGGTAACATTTTTGTTGATTCAAGACAAAAAGATGTTATTAGTGTGACTTATTTTAAAGTAGACTTTGTATGTCAACCAAATTACCATAATTGCCAAAATCACACTTACACACACACACGCTTATGTTAATGCAACCTCTAAGAATAAAGAAAAAAAAATTGCAGTGGCATACTACAGCCCACTAAATAAACTGTAGTGGGAAAACAAATCCAGTCCTATCAAATCCTTCTGTCTCCAGAAGTCTTCTGTTGAGGAAGCTTTGGTGCTTCTTGCTACCAGAAGTAGTTACTGTACAGCCTCTTACAATTTAGCAATATCAATTTAGCAATTTAACAAGGTCTCTTAACTGTTTGGATACCACAACTTAGACTGGAAATGACAGAAACAGTGGTTATATGTTAATTTTTTCTTTAAGATTATTGCTAGGGACAGTTGTGGGTGATATTGTTCTTACTATCTCTATCAAATTCTATGCTCTTGACTTTAATTTCTTGCAGATGGACATTTTGGGAAATTGAAAGTAATTATGCTATAAATGTAAAAGCTTATGTGAAGGTGGCATGCTTAAATAAGGGTAACGAAACTGTGAATACAGGAGATCAAATGGCTTGGTACAATTCCGTGGCACTATCAAGAAATGACTAACAACCAACAACAGACGACCATTTATGTTATTTCTTTTTAGGCGTTTTCAACTGTCTCCTCCACACACACACACACTCATTTGTTTTATGGTTCTCTCTTATGCTCTTAAACACTGTCTAATCCCTGATTAGTGTAGGAAGAGGGCGTTTAATGCTCCTCTCCACTTGTCTGCTCCTGAACTGTGACACACAAGAATGCTTATAACCCCACACACACACACTCACATTTGCAGCGAAGGAAATTCAAGCTCACACATAAACAATTCAGCCACACACACACACACACACACACAAGCCTGCACTGCTCCTCCTGCCATGCCGCTTGCACACATCGCTCTCTTTCTCTGGTGAAACAGGTACTTGAAAAGGATTTAATAGTATCCAGTGAGTGCAACCAAACACTCAGATGACAATGCCTTTGCCCAAGAGAGAAAACTGCACTTTAGAAGAGATCACATCTGTACACAACCGCGCGCTTTCTGCCAGGACCACTTTAGCTAAAATACACCATTAACAAGCTGTATTGTATAATAATGTTAAGTAGAATTAGTGTGATGTTGAAACTCCCTGCACATTTACGTAAGCATGCATGGGAGCAGAAGGCAAGAAGAGTAGCAAGCAACAAGGGTAATATAAAATGCTTGAATTTGGCTTGTAATCAAGCCTATGGAGTGCTGGCACTTTCCATTTTATCCACTTGCATATTAGTCCTTCATACCATGTACTGCCACTTTCTAATGAATTTTATTATGCAAGTTATCAGTAAATTATACCTCTTTCCTGCCCAAACAGGCCAGGACAGAGGGCAGAAATGAGCTGCTTATCTTGGATTTTCTTGGAGGTGCGATATGAAGTTCATCTCCTCTGGATATTTGCTGGAGAAAAGCTGACCTGTTTTGCTTTAACCAGCCAAAACACTGCATCATTGAATGGTCCAACCTCTGTGGAAACAGGAGATTGTGCCAGCTGGGCTCGCTCAGGGATTGTTTTTGTTTTTTGTTTTTTTTTTATTGACAGGATCCAAGAGTTCAGGGAAAAAGCGGAAGATGCACCCACCCACTTTAAATGACTTCACTCAGCTTTTGGTCCATCTATATAATAACTAAAGCTAAAACTAGTTTACAAGTAGATATTTTCTTCTAATTTCTTAATTGTGTACAGTTATTTATCTATTTTTAAATTAAAAGATAATGTTATTCCATATGGATAACAAGAGCAGTTAAAAATCATTAATGAAACACAGCACACTCCAGACTTGTTGGCTATGGGAATTGCAAACCAAGCACAGATGCAAAGGTGGCAGCAGGATTAATTAGAAGATATAAATATAGCATCTGATTTGACAGCAAGCATCCAGCTGCTGTGAGTTCTGGTGGGAAAAGTCATCAAATAGACTTGATCAGCTCATCAACCGGAAGTTTATGATACAGGTGCCCCTGTATCTGAAGACAGCATCAGCTGAAATAATGTTTAATCACTAATTTAGATCAACAATATCAGTCCAATATGAAGTCAGCCTGACAAGTACAGGCATGAAAGATTGAGCCACAGATTTATTTTATTTGTATTTTCTATTCTTTTTCTATTTCAGTGATAAGTGATGCAACACGTGACCTAAACCAGACTGTCCTACCAAGAATGAAGTCTTTTTACCAAATGGTACCAATCTCAGAGGTTTAAATAATCTACATCTGCGTCTAAAAAGAGATCAAAACCGCTCAAACTGGCTTGCAAGTCAAGATTTTTAAATTAAGTTGATGAAAACTGATAAATGTGATAGCACTGATGCTTCCGGACTAACAGCTAACCTGCCAAAAAAAAAAAAAAAACACAGATCCAGTTCTACTTTTTTTTTAGAAAATACAACATTGCCTGAAATGTCACAAGATGATCAGTGATATTTTTCATTTCCCATACTGAATAAAGTGATTACATCACGCTCCAATCAGGGTAAGTGGTGTAACACTGGAGAGCTGGCAGATTGCTATCTGTTTGACAGGGACAAGTCAACAACACCTTTATCTTCACTCACATTTCCCCTGATGCATCAACACTTTATCTCTTCATTACTAACTGATACTAGATGGGGGCATGACAGTTAATTGCATCTCAGAAATGTGTGTTTCTGTACGTGTGTGTGTTTAGGGCTCACTGTGAGTATTAGTTAAGGCATGCACCAGTGTGCCAGTTATCATATCTTCACATGTTCATGTTTTGCGGCTGGGACAGGCGTGTGATGCATGTGACAGATATCTGTTTTGTATTTAGGTCCTCGCCACCGCTGCTCGCCACAGCTACCTGAAGAGGCAGACTGAAAGTCTCTCCTCCGCCGTCTCCTCCCCTCCCTTTCCCTTTATCTGTCCTCTTCCTCCCCTCGTGATATCTTCTCCACACCTCTCCTTCCCCTCCAGTCCTTTTCGTCACCACTATCGTCACCTGCGGGTGTCTGTGTCCCACGATGCATTGCAATCCACCCGCTTCCCCTTCGCTGGTGGTGGAACGGCAGTGACATCTACTGAGAGAGGAGAGGTGAGGAGAGGAGAGGAGAGGAGAGGAGAGGAGAGGGTAAAGATGAGCCACTACAGTATTGGAAATGCAGTGAGGGACTGGAGGGAGGAAACAGGAACGCACACCTTGAACTTTTATCATTATGTATTCAGCTCAGCCCTTTAATATCAGCGCAAATGAACCTACCTTTTTCAAACAAAGGAGAGTGTTTCACCTGCTGCAGTAAAAGTTTCCTCGCTGCCCCTCCGAGTCTCGTATTCTGTGCAGATAATTGCTTCTCTTTAGTAACAACAGCTCTAAAATGATTTTTATTCTAGTCAGCAGGCTTTGATACAGGCTGTCTGTGTGTTTGTAATTATTGTCTTAGCCACTGGCTGTCAAACCCTATTACGTGAGGTCAAGTCCAAACGACTATCCTGAGCTGAAGACAGTGATTTGACAACAGACGCACATGCATTAGTCAATCATGCACTTATAGATGTATGCATTGCAGACACTTTTACCACATGGGAACACATGCCAAACGTGCTTACACAACACCTCACACACACACCTCATTTACTCATTGCACACACACATTGACACAATGGAAACACCCAGCAGGAAATTTAGCTTTTGAAAGGCATGTATACCATGAATAATTCAGGAGCTAGTTTACATAAACCATCCATTCAGTCATACATGAATTAGAATTACAGTGGCATGTGCAGGGAGAAATCACCATGTTATGATTATAGAGCTGCAATGCGATGAATATTCAGATACAACATTTGGGAAATCTAGTGCAATTCTCACTCCTTTTCTGCAAATTACAATTCATTCCAAAGGTGTTATGCAATTTCAGAAGGTAAAACATTTTCTTTTGTGTGTAACTCCTCTAAAATGTGTTGTGTTGGAACTGTAACTGAAATCCTGAGCAATAGAAGCTTGCATGGTGTCAAAGTAAACAAAATGTGTGGATGTAAATAATACTATTTTAATGATAAAAGATATGAGTTACTCTGCATGTGTTTAAATGAAATGAAGACGTAATGGAAGCATTTAAATTCTTGTGAATACCACAGTAAACACTGTTACAAAGATATGTCACTTAAAACTGAAAACAAATTACCATTGGCCAACTGTATAACAGTCAGCACCTTGAGATGAGACTTTTAAAGCAACACAAGACAGTTAGAAGAGCCTACATGAGTTGAAATCGCCGTTGCAGAAACTGCAGTGGTCAAAAATATAAAAAACAATCTTAAGATAAGCTTCGTTTTTTTACAAACTTTACTGCTAGTACCTGTCTTCAAGCAACTTTTATATAAAGGGCAGCAACTAAAGAAAAATGTCAATTTTCTATTAATTTGATTAAATTTTCTTGTGATTGTGAAGTGATTACATGTCAGGTCCGTTTGATGTCAACTGCCTGATACACTTTGCAAATACAACCTGTTGCTCTATCAAGCTAGAGAATCAATGATATAAGGGAGCGTTATGACATAACAAAGAGAGAATCAGAGAATAAATCTTTATTTTCTGATTATTTCTTAGAGGCACAAATAAATACAGAAAGGTACGGTAATGCCAGATTGTGTGAATTTGGTCAAAGCACATGTTCATCCTTTTGTATTGGCCTCTCTGCTGTGTGTGTGTTTGTGTGTGTGTGTTCCCCTCGATCAAACAGACACTCAGATCTGCAGCTCATGGCACAGACGGAGCAGAGGAATAAAAAAAAAGACAGTGGTGCAACCTGGTGCTACATTTTTCCAGAGTCCTGACCTTCTGCTGTTTTTGGCTGGGGGCTAAACACCACTCCCTAAAGGGTAGAAGTGTGCGTGGTGGTGTAATCATCTGCAGATGAGCATAGTACACATGATGCCTTAACCCAACTGCCATGAATAAACATAACCGTAATGGATGTTATTCACTATGTGGTAACCTTTAGATGGACAATTTTCCCTTATATAGTATTTGCTGTTAAAATTTAGCATATAATCATAATATTTATGGACTGGCCTTTGTTTCTATTAATTATCTACACTGTTTACGCAGCTGATGACCAACATCTCTACAATGCAATTGGTCAGGGAGAAGAAACTGTTGAGCTAAATGAATTGGAGCTTAAGAAACACTGTATGAAAACAGGCAAAACGAATTAAGCAAATTAAGAAAACATCCTCACCGATTTGACAACGCAGGAAAAAGTGCTGCAAATCGAGGAGAAGCTGTAATGAGCACAGCTGACAACAGAAACTGTATCCAGGGGCCACTATAAAGAGCCCTGGTTGCCATGGTTTGTGACTCATCTAGTTGTTTAAGTTGCCGATCCGTAAGTGTGTCGGACAATGAGCTTCAATGTGAGTGTTTTGGGTCAGAAGAAATGTTCTGCAGTTGTCCTACATTTTCTCGTTTCGTATCTGTTTGCAAATGTTTTCTAAAGTTGCAGTGAGTTGAGCTGTCAGGGCCACTGTGAGAAACAAGCAGTGAGACATTCAGGCAGATTGTAAACAAGACACTTCATTTACTTTATCCTGCCATTGTTTATAAATCTGATGGCAAAAACTACAAAATTAGGGCTCAAGTTATAAATAAACTATTACTGTCTTGTAGTACATTGAGGGTAACAGTCTCAAAAATGATGACAGTGTGTACCAAGCACATTCAGACTGCACTGATGCCTGTAATATTGCTCCTTTCATTTTTACAGGGTGTTGACTTTGTTTTTAGGTTTACATTTCCCAGTTAAAAGCTTAAACAAGCACCTCGACTCCAACACATCTTTACATTAGAACTGCTGCATTTTTTTCCCCCACCAAGCCTGTACGATGCCTCTGCTGAGTGCATCTTTCAACACACACCGTACTGCATGTGTGCACACATGATTACAGCAGGTGATGCCGTCATCTATCTGATTTATGAATTATTAACTATTTCCATCCTGAGGGGCTTGTTCATTTTACAAAGTGCCCATGGCGGGTGCAGCCCTGTCTATCAGAGGCCAATGACACAGGGACACATGTCAAATAAAACTATATTACCTCTGATTGATTGACGGGGTTATGAGACTCTGAGCAGAGATAGACAGGCGTGTCAAAGGTGGAATACAGCCACACAGAGAGAGGGGGAGTTAGAGAAGAACATGTTTGTGTTAAAAGAAAAGGCAAAAGAGGGGTACAGGTACGGAAGAATGGAAGCTGTAGAAGTGGAGGAAACAATTTAAAAATGAATGCTGATATATGATAGTGAAGAAAAAAAGCTGGTTTGGAATGAGGAAGGAGAAATGACGACCCCATTATGAAAGATAAAACAACCTGGATGGTACAGAATGTGAGAGAGAGCGAGAAAAACAAAGGTGATGGAGAGGTCCAGCTCTTTCTCAGATAACAGAGGATAGTTCGCACTCTGGGCAGCAGCTATTAGACCCTTAGAATAACCCTCAGTGTTTAAATAAACCACATGCACACTCACACTCACACACTCACACACACACACATTCACACACACAGAGGAATCCTGAGACCTGACGAGTGTCGCCCTGCATACAACACCTCGGATCTCCAGACAGGGTTTGAAGACAAGAGCGAGAGAAAACAACCTCGCATGCAAGCACAGTAAACACACTCCCTCACACACACACACGCATAAGCCCGAGTTGATATATCTGATTCGACTAATCTGATGATTTATGTCATCATTTTTCATTTAAAATTTACGCAAAGCATCTAAAACTATCTTACATAAGACTGCGGTCCGGCCCTATTTGCAGCAAAAATGAGTGTTTTTCTCAACCTGCCTGTGAGCCAGTGAAGTATAAATATCATTGATTGACAGTTAATCTGAATCCTCTTGATGTGACTGATGTAAACTCAAGAAATCTAGAGCTTCCTGCAGCCCCAAAAACAAAACACTCGGAAACACAGTCTACATGTGTGGAATTTGCACTCATCTTATGCAATCTTTAAACCTGTAAAAACTCCTTTAAATAGGCATTGTTATTCTGATGGGTGGAGGAGAAGAATGGGTCTCTATAGAGCTAAAAGAAAGAATACATTATATTGATACCATTTGTTTTGCTTTTAATAGAGAAACCAACATGTAGCCTGCAAACACACTCATTCACATGAAAGTCTTATCTAGTTCACTATTTTGACCTAATTTAGCCTAAACATTGATTTTCTACTTCCCAAGATTATTCTTGAATTTACTCACTGCACTTTGAAAAACTTCTGTAAGAGGTCATACGCATAAATTCTGAAAATGTATCATGGCTGTACAGTAGCGTGTGAATTTTATTAATTCATGACGCCTCGCCCCATGCTGTGATTGAGGTGTTTACTCCAGTGCATATGTTTTATAAGTCAGCAGAGGGAGAGCACCTGCTCAGTGTTCCATTCTTCCTTATTATGCTTGGCAGGGTGATGGAGCACACAGCAATAGATCAATATTCACCCTCACACACACACACTTACTCACACACACACACAGGCTTGCAAATGTGGGCGACACAGCACAGACACAGAGACCCAGCAGCACGTAAACATTAATAAACGTGCACAAAAACACATTTTTGCACGGGGCTGTGCCTGTTAGGCCATTTCCCAGGTTATGAGATGATTAGCATGCCATTAACAACGGTTTTCCTGCCCTGTGCACCCTGTCCCCAACCCCCCACCCCTGTTTATGTCATAGGTGCTGCGGAATGATGAAGCATTGTCATCGGGGGTCATGAATCACCCACTTCCTCAAATTAAACATGCTACGTCATAAACACATTATGGCAAACCTGCAGCTCGATGTGTACTGAAATTTGTGTGTGTTTGTGTATAGGTGTGTGTGTGTGTGTGTTTGACTGAGTACCTAGTGTCCCAGTTAAGTGTAATAAAGCAGAGGGCTAAAATAATGTGATGAGTTTAATGAGCAGACCATCCATGCATTCAACTCCCTCAATATCCCTACCCTCCATCCTCCATCTCCCTCCGTCTGGCCTGCTGGTTGTCTTCCTCTCTCCATCTTCGATGTGTGTGTGTGTGTGTGTGTGTGTGTGTGTAGGTGTGTAGGTGTGTAGGTGTGTGTGTGTGTGTGTGTGAGTGTGTGTATGGGGAGTTGGGAGTTGGGCTGGGAGGTAATGTGATTCGACTGGAACGATTAATCTTGCTCAGGTGAGAGTGCATTGGGAGAAACAGGGAGGGCGACAGGAAGAAGAGAGATGGGTGGAGATGGGAGTTAAAATGTGCGCAGGGAGAGGAAAGAAATGAATGGAAAGACGGAGAAGTGGACGACATGAAGCTGGTGATTTCTCTTTTCTCACTCTCTCCTGTCTATATTTTCTCTTCATAAGTGCACTTGTCCTTCTTTGCTCTGTGATCAAATCATTCTATCTGTTGCATCATTTTTTTTGTTTCCTACTTCCTAACTCTCTCCCACCTTTCCATTTCTTCTATTTTCGTATTTTTCTTCTCCCTGCAGTGTCTATTCTACCCCTCCCTTTGTCCTTTTATATTTCTTATTGCTTTCTGCCTCCTTTTGTTCAAAGGTCTGCAAAAATGAATGAAACAACCAAATGCCAGAGATTAAACCACGTCACCTGCAGGACCCGCATACTGTCCATATGGAGGCTTGTGCAAATACCACACATGCAAATGTGAGCTCACTTTGTTTAAACTTACACTTTAGAGCAGTTACAGTTGAAGTGGAGGTTTGCAGTGGGCTTAACAGTGAGAAAATAAAAGGTCCATGTAATTAGAGTATAATGCTTAAATCAAAGACAAATCTTAATTGCTTATCTGATTTTTAATTTATGTGCTTTAAACTCATTATTACGGGCAGAAAATGGGTCTCGAAGACTTCATTTAAATTACAGACATTGCACAGCGCTCCAGAGCCGCAGAGGCATTCTAAGGATTCAGCCGCCCTGCATCTCTCCTGCATTAGTGATGCAGGATTTCCCAAACAATTAGCCTTTTCAGACAAGAGCAGGAGAACATTAGCAACAGGAGAAAAAAAAGGGAGGCACACTGGGCCACATTATGTTTAACAAGCTGCTGCAGGTACAAACGCATTTTACCATTTAATCAAAACTTAAGAATACACTTACAGTTAACAATGCGAAGTTAATCCATGTCCATAGGTATCCAAATATCATCCCTTATACAGTTGATGTAATAACCACAATATCTAAACTAAGAACTAATAGTATTGCTGGCGAGGGTACAGTGCTGGATCTGTGCTAATTTCTTAATTTGATTTCCCTCCTCAAATAGAGCGAGTAATTTGTTTAGGGGACCAGAATTTGCCCAATTTAGCTGGTAAGCTCCTTGGCAGCAGTAATGGGGATAAACAGCTAGCAGAAACTGCAGCCTAATCATACTGCGTCTGTCGAACTCTTATACACACACATCACACACACACACACACAGATACACACCACAAGAACACACACACAATGTCTGTTTTTGTCTCTGCCCTGTCTCTAATTTCCTCCATAATTATCTAGTTTAAAATTACAGCTTCATAAGGCTAAGTAGCTTGCCAACTAACCTGCTAGCCAAGTCAATTTGTACACACACACTTTCACACCAAGGATTCATTAGCTTCCTAGCTTATGCAACCAACACCGATACAGCATATGATGTGGTGCTGCATCATGCACACACACACAGCTACTCAAGAAATCGAGACAAGTTGGGTTTTTTTTTTTTCCCCAAAGAGGACTTTAATCTAAGCTAATATCTGAGCAAAGAGAGAGATAAACAAACAAATGCAAGTGTAAAAAGTTTGCTTCATCCTTCATCCTGGTCTCTAATTGGTCACTCTGGCCCTACAAAACGCGTACACACCACACAAAAACACACACTCTGCTGTGCGGACAGGAGCGCTAATGAAAATGTTTCCCGGGACAGAGATTTCCTGTTACAGAGATACAGCTTAAAGCTACTTTTAAGAGCATTCACATGCTCATACACAGCTTGTTTTTCTTATTCTAACCTCCTCCATCTTCTACACTCCTTTCTTTCTTTCTCATGTCTTTGCTCTCCTTCACCTCCTCCCCCTTTGGCCTCTCATCCTTTTTCTTGAAGTACATCTCACCGCCTCTTCTTCTTCTCTCTTTACATCTCCAATGTACTTCTGTCAGACAGATTTTCTTTGATTTCCTGGACGTTTCATACTCACACACACACTCACCACTTTCACACATACACACACACACACATACAGTAAAAGGTTTTCTGTTATCAGCCAACTGATTCACCTTCACCTAACCATGATACACATGCCCAGCTGGAAGTTCACAAACAGGTGCAGCGCTTTGTTTTTTGTTTTTTTTCATATGGAGGAGGACGGGCAGTTTGAATGACACGTAGTGTTTAATTGAAACATAGCCTGAAGACACAACAAGCCAAAGCATCTTTTCATCCTACACAGACCCCTCTCAGTGTTTTTTTTTTTTTTTTACACTCGCTTACTCTCTTGCTATTTTCTGCAACTAATAAACTCTATTTACCTCTCGCGGGCTTTTTTTTTCTCCTCACTTTTCTCTCTCAACCCTCTGTTATTCACAGCCTTTTATCTGCTCTCATTTACTCTCATTCATGTTAATTCTTAACATACACCTCTCTTCCCCTCTTTGCTCCACCGCCTACGCCAGGTTCATGACCCCACTGTTATCCTTCAACATTCCTTCTATCGCCTTTTTATCAATGCGATACTTGAGCTGTAAGAGAGCTGTATATCGAGGGTTGCAGAGAACGTTGCGATGCAGTTCAAAGCTGCAGAGCTGAGTGACACCATGTTGACACTATTTGTGACATTCAGTCATGTAAGCGGTTGATAACTAGTTGCCTACCTCTTTATTTGCTGGGCATGGCTGACTGAGAAACGGGCTCTTACTTTCACAGCAGTGAAACCAAGCAGAGTTGTGGAGGAGAAAAAGTACACACACAGACATGCATGCATGAGTAGAAACTCACTTGCTCAAACAAACAAACTCACACACTTCTAGGGAAGCAATGCTGCCTCGGTCTTCCACTGACTCTATTAGGGCAAAGTATCTCAGACTAAAAAGGTGAGACTGCAGCTGTAAGGAACGTAACTAAACAGAGTCGGGATTTTAACAGCGTTGCTCTTGTCTGAACCACCTGAAGAAACCTCTGGCTCTTTTGGAGATGGATTTCGCTTGGAGCAAGGAGTCGAAACCTGTTTGAACTCCAGTTGAACTTTGTAACTGTGTTTCCCTCCGCTTCAGTAACCCCAAAGGTAGGGGAAATAGCTCCGAGTTGCTGGAATGTCATAAATATTCAATAAGATTGTTCTTCATCTGCAGATCCTCTGACTTTCTCGTGTCTTGTAGCATCTACCTTACTGTGTGTTGAATAGAGTGGAGCGTTCAAATCTAAGCTAGAAATCTTGTGCAGTCGTGTCGAGGCGGATCAGCACCATGGACAGCTCCACATCAGCAACTAGTACAAGCCCTTAAAATGCTTCAGCCTGCAGGACTTTCGCAGGAGGGTTGACATGAAAGCATAGGCATCAACAGTGTCTTAAGAACTTTCAAGGCAAAACTAGCAATCTTATGCTAATATTCTGACTTTTATCTACATATTTCAAGAAAAATTGTTGGTCACAATGAAGTTTTTTGGGAGGTGAGACCGAATATATTTACATGCTTCAAAATATTCTCTTTCTCTTAAAGCATTCATACATATTTTTCTGTTGAAAAGCTCATATGCTCATTTCAAGGTTCTGGTTTTCACACATAGAGCCCTGCATGATCACAGATCTGCACATGTGTCTTTCCCTTTCCTTACATCACCAGTATGTCACTTATGTCTCCTGATCAGGGCTTACTGGTTGTCTCACGTCTGTCATTGTCGACTAAAAAGAAAACACAATCATGTCTTTAAAAGGATAAACTCGGGACAAAGGGACGCTCTTTTTGTAAACTTTTGTTTTGCAGTCTCTGTTGACACCATTAAAAAAGCTACAGAAGGCTCATTTATTCAAACTGGCCTTTGTCCCACCTCATGCTGTGTGTTGTTGGTAATTGTCTGGTTTTTAAGGTCGACTCTTGCCTCTTTTTATTCTGGTTTCTCTTTTTTGGTCTCTTTTTTTGACGTTTTGTTAATCTTGTGAGGAACTTTGTAACTATTCTGTAACTGAAAGTTTCTAAACTAAATACTCTTTATTACTTCCTTTCTGGAAAGGACTACATCATGTCTTTTCTTGCCCTTTTTATTACCTCTCCAGCACCAGCATCATACCTTCCGCACTTTCAGTTTTATCTTGCCGTTGTGTTTCATCATTTATTTGATTAAAGTTTTTAGGCAGGTATAAAGCAAAGCTTATACAAACCTTTGAGTCTGATTTATCTTAAGTGTGTGCAATTGTGTGTGTGTGCATGTGTGTGTGGTGGGTGTGGGTGTGTTCAAATGGGCCCTAAATAAAAAGCCGTTTTTCCTGGGCCAACTTATAATTCACTTCCAAAGTTTGTACAACTCAGAAGTCATGCCAAAATGTGAAAATAATACAAAGTAAAAGATGACAAAGTCCTTGGCGACTGTCTCTGGCCATATTTCTCCATGCATCATGTAGACTGTGTGAGGTGAGAAGGCAACGATGAAGACTGATGAGAGATGGCAAGAGTTGTGAAAGACACGTGTTGAGCCACTTTCTCATCTCATTCATTTGTTTACACTTCCGGTGACACTAAAAGACTCTAAAATATTCATGCTTAAACTGAATAATAGGACTTCTTTTCTTTAATTTTTTTTGCAATTATGCAAACAACCAAAATGCCAAAACATCAACACACACACCTGAAGTTAATAAGAAATGTTACAGCCCATTGTTGTGATTTCAGTCCACAAACTCATTCACTAAGCAGCTGTGTATGTGTGTGTGTGTGTGTGTGTGTGTGTGTGTGTGTGTGTGTGTGTGTGTGTGTGTGTGTGTGTTTGTGACTAAGCACTTACGACAAAGGAGAGATCTGACTGAGTCTCCCCTGAATTGTTTACCTACAAACGTGCCCGGCCTGCCAACACACACAAACACACACACACACACACAAAAACACACCCTCACACATGCAAATGAACACTGTCATTGGTAAAGTCCTTTCAGAAATTAGACTGATGCCCACGAAAATTTCTATTGAGTCTCGCACTAAATACATTCACTACAGATTTAAGTCACTAAAGACAGAATTCATGCTCTTTTCTAAATACTACAAGCACAGACACACACACACACACACATACGAACACGCATACACAGACATCATGCTACATGCAGCATAATATGAGCTGTCACTATTTGACCTCCACACTACAATCTCTAGACCTTTGACCCTTCAACTTTTGAACCCAGCCACAGATCTGATTAGACTCGGGAGTCATTTTTATTAGGCCCTCCCTTCCACATCTCAGCATGAGTCATGTTGAAGGTGACAGACCTGCAGCGAATACACACCAAGGCAAGGAGTAAAAAAAGACCAGCAGAGAGGAAACACAGTACACACACACACACACACACACACGCAGCAAGACGTCATGTTTAAAGCCATCTGTTACAGCCAGCGGGATGCAGAATCCACTCCTGTGTTTGCCATCAAAGGCATTCTCTCTCTTCACGAGATGTGTGTGTCTGCTCGTGTCTCATCACACCATACATGCATCACATGTACTGTGGTTTCAGGCTATTTCTGAACCTGGAAATCACGGGTCACTCTTGACACCTGGGTCACACCAGAGTTTTCCTTCTAATCTGTGTCTGATTCTGACTGCGCTCGCAGGCATTAACTCAGTGACTCGCATTACCACCTCAGAGAGAGATAGAAGGCCTGGAGGAGGGAAAAACAAAAAATGGAGAACACCTTTGTCATCAGAGGAATCGAAGAAAATATGGATGATGAAGAGAGAGAAGGACATAAGTGTTAATACAAAAAGCCTGAACTTACTTTTCCAGTGATTTTTTGAGTGGATCCAGCCTCCTTTAAATTGGATGCTGGTAAAAAAAAAAAAAAAAAGGTGATGGTTGTTAATGTTAATCTGGAATTCAGTAACTGCACAATAGCACAGGTTATAAGCATAAGATTTAGAAAAGAAATAAAATTAGTGCATAATTCTTGCACAATTTTGGTACTAAGCACCACATACACTGCTGATTTCTTTAAGTTTTTCAACTGCAGTGAAGTTGCTTTGCCCTCACATCCCCTTTGTGCTGCCTGCTTTATTTGAAAGCCTGAATCCAAACTAGTGCTCCTCTGTTGCTCTTCATATTGTACATCATTCTCGATATAATTCTGGATATAAGCACCTGATAAATTTCCCCTGTGCCACTGTTAAAAAGCCAGAGTCAAGTTGGATATTTTTTTTAAACAGCTGAGATACTTTGTGATGTGCAGTCAAGCTACAATTCTTGAGTCACCTTCACTTATCTATCATAACAAAAACTGTATATTTGCAAGAGATATAATAAAAAAAAATTGAGCTGTCTTTAAATAATTGTGACGAGAAAATCATCTGAAAATATCAAACTTTTTTCCTTTGTCCTTCATTTGAGGATGGACAAGAGAGAAAAGCCACAGAAAACAGGATTTAATGTCGCAATCCTTTGTGAAACCATCCGAGGACAGCATTCACGTACAGAATCCCAAATCGGATGTCTGAGGAACGATGATCTAACTGGTAACCAGGGAGGACATCAAACAAAACAGTAATAAATCCCCAGGACCACCAGAAAGGCAGCACAATTCACCAGACACCTTATCTGAAAGTGACAGTGTTGAGTGTGCGAGTCACACACTCGAGCTCTCGCATGCTGGGGTTATCAAGTTGGCACCTCCCTCCACAGATGTTTCATTGAATTAGACCCATGACACCTCCAGAAGGCTCAGCAGTGATTTCTAGCATCCCAGACCTACGCTTAGACTTTTAAAGGACAAAAGCTGGTCTGGGTATTCCAGGAAGATAAAATATTATTTCACTTAATTTCACTCAGAGAGCTTGTCAGTCTTAAAAGTTTAATGTGTCTAAATGCAGGTCCACAACGACTAATCATTACAATATTATGGGCTAATTCCATGCAATCTCTTAAAGAGGTAGCTTGGGATGTGACCTGCATGATTCAATAAAAGAAAAAGATTAAAGTAAGCTGCAGTAAAAGATCCGAACGTGATGATGACAGCGGCAATATCTTCATGCAGAATGGACCCGTGTGGGAAGGAGAACAGGTTCACTGGGTTGCTCTGCCTCCGTCTTTTAACACCTTCACCTTCACTGTTATTTCTGGCTGTGCAGATGTATCCTGCCACAGACAATCACAGATGTACAACTGGAGTATTGAAGGTAAGGTGTTGGTAGAAGATGAGAGAAGGACGAAGGAGCTTGTCAGTAAGACTGGGAGACAGCGAGGTCATTTCTGCCTCGAGGATGAGCCAAAGTTCAGCATTTTATTGTCTTTTTAATGAGATTTTTGTGTTTAGTGGCAAAAGGAAACAAAATTATGATCATAGTCATGTGTAAACATTGAGCAATCATCACCTTTAATGAAATTCTCATTTTAATTGCCTGTTAAAATTTGCTCATACAAATTTAAAAAATGACTTTATAGATACATTTTCTGATCTGCTGCCTCTGTGGTTAGGATAAAGGTTAAATATATAACAAAAAGGTGGGGGAAAAAACTTCTGATAAAGAAATATTGCTGGTCTGAATCACTGGATGTAGACTGTGGGCATAAAGGGCAAAGATGAATCATGTTGTTGGAATAAGTTGTTTAAGAAGGCACAGACAAATAACTTATGTTATGGAGCACTTGGAGGGATCCCTCTTTAATGACAAACATACAT
Source organism: Acanthurus tennentii (assembly GCA_029783805.1). NCBI lineage: Eukaryota > Metazoa > Chordata > Actinopteri > Acanthuriformes > Acanthuridae > Acanthurus > Acanthurus tennentii. The sequence goes on along the minus strand of JAPZDZ010000024.1, from coordinate 9,401,427 downwards.
TAAATAGATGCAATAATTAAAATATGGAGATTTAGGACGGACACACAAGGGTTAAAACTTGAGGACACTTTTCATACAGACAGAAAGAGAAGAGACAAGAGACTCCCGAAGGGAAAAAGATTCAGATCCGAGATGTCTGGAATAAGAGATCTCACCGGATCTCTCTGTGAGTCAGATCCAATCACTGAGCCCGGGGACCTTAAAGTTAATGCGTCCTGGCATTAAAACTCACTGAAAATGTAAGTACAACACTGGCCTGTGCCTCAGAGCGAAAAATGAAGCAGAAGGTAAAATTTTAGGAAAGAAAATGAGAGAGCCAAGGGGGCAGGCTGGTTATAAAAAAGTCCGAGAATCAGTGTGGCAAAGAAAATAAAAGTAGACATATACCTGGAAGAGAAACGGGAGGAGGAGAGAGTCAGAAGTGGGACAGAGAGGACTCGCTGATCACCATGAGACGAGGAAGCAGCTGAACGGCACTCGGGGAGACTACCACTAATAAGTCAGGGGATAAAAACTTTAAATTTTAGCCTCATTTTGAGGGACAGATTGAAATTAAAATGCTTTGACGATAATATTTATTCATTTAAAATGTCAACGACTTAAAATCATTGAGGGGTGAATGTGGATGTACAAGATGAACATTTCCCACCCAATTTTTTATTTGCTGATATACAATCTGCTAGACAGTTTTGCTATTTTACTTCAAGGCAGGTCGTTTCTATGACATTAACAGCTTTAATGACGCAGCCATCATGACGTAACCACAAACTCAATACCAAACCTTTCCTCTCAGTCTTATGTTAGCCTGCTATCTGCCAAATCCATTTTAAATCGACATATGAGCTAATTATTTAGCTCTACACTTAAACAGCTCAGCTCATTTTAGCTCAACTTAGACCTTTTACGCAAATTGCATTATCGACTAAATGAACAATGTATGGACTGACCTTAATCATTTGATTTGACCTTAATATCTTCTGTTGTGTTTACACGCATGTTTGCCACCAATATTTCAGCCAACATGATGCCAGAAATAACAGCAGGGTTTCCCAGAGCAGAATAAGACTCTCCTCATCTCCATGAACAGAAAAAAACACATATAAAGATACCTTTTGCTGTCATTTCAGCTTCTGTTGTCTTATTGTCTTATTGTTTGCTCTCTGTGTTGGAGTGGGCGGTGCTCAGGCAGGTCCTCCATAGACTTACACACACATACAAACACAAACACACGCACACACCCATGCACACATGCACAGAGCAACACTGAAGCAGTTGAAGTTAAAAAAAAATGTTTTACTTTACCAGACTGCTGAGGAAAAAGTCCAAATGAACTTAGTTTTGCCAAACAAAGGGAGCCATTTCTAACATGAATGAGCTGGTGTGTCCTTTCTGTTTGAAACAGTTTCAACAAAACAGTAACATTAACTGGACTGGCAGTATCATGCCTGTTTATATCAGAAAATGTCTTTTCATATCCGTGTGTCAAATGGGGTGTAATTACATTATGAGGCTATTATAAGTCATTACATCAGTAGCATGAAATGGTCTTAAGATGACGATAATTTCTATTTTTTCAAAGCTAAGTTATCGTTCAACAAAAGTAGTCATCCCAACAGGCCGAGCTTGAGTTTGGAAACCCATCACTTCCACCACTGTGTCCCAAAATAGGACTGTGACCGCTATCATTCCCCAGTGACCAGTGAGAACTATCAAAACACATCAGAGTTAAAATGCTTCAAGTGTCCAAGCTGTTTAATATCTAGGCAGGACGTCAGAAGGCCGTGCCAATGGTGCCTCTCAGTCAGAGCCAGAATGGCCGAGATGAGAGATGGCGCACGGCCGCAGTTTCACTAAATGATTGAATTTTGAAGGCAGAGTGGTGACACTGGAGAGGGATGGCGCCGGTACAGCATCAGTCACAGGGCAGATGACAGAGTGGATGCTTGGTAAACAGCTAGACTGGGGTGAGGAGTGGGTGACATATTGTGTGGGGGGTTTGTAAAGGAGGGAGGAAGGTGGAGGGAAGTGCTGAGGGGCCTGGAGATGGATAGAAGGTAGAAAGGAACAAAATATGATATCAGGAAAGAGGGAAGCAAGGACATAAGGAAAGTTAAAGCGGATGTGGGTAGAAATTGGTGGATGAAGAGAGTTTGATCTAAGAAAAGTTGAAGAAGTCAACAGAAGAAAGAAATGAAGTGAAGAAAATTGATGCAGAGGATAGAGGGAAATGGAGTAAAGAGCAGGGAGACATACGAGCACCGAGCATGACATTTGTCACAATCTCAGTCGTCACAATCTCACTCCATTATGGATGTTACTGTGGCTGCGGTGGAATGGGAGTAGAAACAAGCTGCACAGCTTGTCCTTAAAGTTGCATTTGAGGCAAATGTAATATTGATGCACTCAGGCCATCTGGGGACATCTGAATATAGATAACTCAGGAGAAAGGAAGTGGAAAGAGTAAGAAAAATTCAACAGTGTAGCTTACTTCTCTTACTACTTTTACTTTTTTTTACACGTGTAAAAGTAAGAGAAAAATGACTGACTGGAAGCACATCTACTCTTTCTCCTTCAGTGAGGACGTCTGGATCTATCAATCATAGCGCCACCGATGCTACACACACATGGTTGGTGCAAGAGCAGTGAGCATCAAGATGGCTACAATTAAAAGGAGCATTGAGGAGATTCAGCCGTACTGTTTGCTAATGCTAATGCTAATCCTCACTCACTCACGACTCCATGTTAATTCTTTAAGGTTTACTTCACTTTGATTGTGATCTTTTTAACACAGCTGAGGTAAAATAATGCAAGCCATAATGCACAATGTTATGATCCTTGATTTGACTGTATTGTTGTGCATTTTCTTACTGTGATGTTTTCTGTTATATCAGTGCAATGCAAGTATAATATTCTGTTGTTACTTTCACATAAAATCAAATATTATTTCTGAAAGGTGTGATGACTCATGAAAAGAGCTGCTCATGGTCCAGATTTGTACTTTTCTCTTCTTGTGTATAACATCCCTGTATGGTAGTCATAGATTTACAGACAACTGGATGACTTTTATTTTGAAGAAAGTATAAATATGCAATGATTCTGAATAAGTTCTGTAGCATCTTTATATCCAATATTTTGTCAGATGAATGGTCATAAGTCAGTGGTCTACATCAACGATTTCACCTTTCAGAATTTTAATCACATTGTAAGAATCACAGTGTTTTGTTGATGGTGATGATGTATGATGTTGTATGAAATTGTGTATTGTTGCATATGTTCTAAACAAAAAAAATGATATGGTGCATGCGCAAAGCCAAAATAGACTTAGATACCAAGAGGGCTGTAGCCCCACCTAGTGGAAACACCATGTCACTTTAGGACAAAGAAACGCTTCTAAGAAAAAACAAGTCCAGAGTTATGAATTTCAGCTAAAAGCAGCAAATGAACAATGATGCAACCAATAGAAAAAATGACATGAGTAATGAAATTAAAACAGTCCTTGATATGTTTATTCAGAATATCTCTGAGTAACACTGAATATAGTTTAATTACTGCTGAATAATTAGCCATTCATCAAGTGCCTCCTCTCACTTTTGTCTGCTGATGTTTGATTTTTTTTT
>JAPZDZ010000024.1:9374211-9388200 GCA_029783805.1 Acanthurus tennentii | reverse complement strand
AGTCAGCACATCTATGCTATGGAGGGCAACAAGTCTGTGTATGTAGGGAAAAAGAGAGAGAGACACGCAAAGAGAGACAGACAGACAGACAGACAGAAAGAGACAGAGAGAAGGAGTGAGTTATAATGAAACTAGCTGACAGGTCCAGTCATTTCACAGAGGCAGTATTTGCCCTTTAATGCAAAGAGGCGTGTGATCTGTGACTAATGCAAAGATCATGGTTCTACTTCCTGCCCACACATACTGTGGAAAAAATAAGGGAAACCCTGCAGAAAAAAAAGAGGTTTCTCTCTCTCCTGTGTGTTCATGTGTGTGTGTGTGTGTGTGTGTGCGTGTGTGTACGTGTGTGTGTGAGTGTATCATGCTTCTTGACAGCTCAAGCAGCTTCTGACATTTCGGCTGACCACTGCAGTCTGACCTCAGAGGCAGTTTATCAAAGTCATATGTAAGCTCCCTTTCATAATGGCTTACACATTCACACACATTCATCCCCCGGATTACACATCATACACCATAACATACACACACAGCATATCACACACACACACAAAAGGTTCACTGTCACAACAAGGAAGGTATGTGAGACATGTGAGTCAGCATATCTGTGTGTGTGTGTGTATGTGTGTGTGTGTGTGTGTGTGTCCAAGCTTCAGTTGCTAAGTCGCAAAGGACAAATTTTAAAGTCCCCCTCCACTTAAAATGTGTTTTTTTTTACGTTTATGTCCCCTAAAGTGTCAGATCTTAACGTACTGACTTGGTGTCTGTGCGAAGTTTGTCACCAGAGAGGTGTTTTCTGGCTGACAATGTTATTCCTTTTAGTCACACCCTTTTTGCAATTTTGTATGCATTTTCTTTAATTAAAATCCTTTGTTACATTCCGGTGACAGCTAAATGGGCACTCAAGCAATTTAGTTTTTGCACTTCAACAAAGTTGAAGGACTTTCAAAAGACAGATTGAAAATAATAGTCAAAAATGATGCAGCAGAGGCCAAGATTTCCTGACTCCTGTCCCCCGTCAACAAAACAAAAACCTGCATTTCTGAAAACGCAACACCAAAGGTTGTTCGTTGGAGCTGCTTTGACTTACAAGCGCACTTCTTTAAGCTTAAGCTGAGATAGCTTTGATGACATCACCAGAGTTATTGTGTCAGACTTGGAAATACTCCCCTCAGAGCCTCAGAGAAATTTAAACAAGCATTTCCGCAGGCTAAGAGAGTAGCACTCTTCATTGTAACTACGCCATTCGTCATGTGTTAAACTGGTGGAGTACCCCTCTCCTCCTCGACATCCTGCCTGTTTAACTGACTCCCGCATCTCAAGGGGATGAGAAGAGCTCATGCAATCGCATCAGTGAAGTGCACCCCCAACTCCACCTGCTGTTGCTGTATTATTCTTATTAACAGTACAGGATCAGCTTGCTTTGCAGTTTGTATAAAACTGTGTCAGGTTGAAGCTGATGCCTTCGTCCATCAAAAACGCTAAGATTGATTGTTCACACCCACACACATAACAGTTTCATCAACTGCCTCATCACATATTTGCAGATATATTATAAAAATACACATATATATATACACACACACATGCACTTTTACTTGCTCTCTAAAATCTGTGCTAAGATATATTAGCACAATGCCGGTTTTTCTTGCCTAAGGGCACCTTCTCTCTATTGACTGGCTCTAATTTAGACAGAAACCCCCAGTGTCTTTTAAACAACTGGAGGTAAAAGAGAGTGTGAGGCAAAGACAAGTGAAACAGAACGACAGAGTGTAAAACTGCAGACAAAAAGGGAGGAAGAGAGAGGGAAGAAAGAGATAAATGAGAGAGAAGAACAAGAACAGAACAAGGAGTTAATGATGCGTACATTTTCTTTAAATTTTATTTGCAGATTGAATTCTCGACTTAATCTAGTAAAATTAAAAGGCAAGTTATGCAGCTGCTGAATTGTAGTTGCGGAGTTGAGAGGCATTTAAGTTGGAAAGGTCATAAGATGTACAGCACATTAAACAATGAATCATTCTGAATGTAATAAGACGAAAAACAATCTAGAGATTCTTTCTTACTTGTGTTGCTGATGTTATTTTTATCCCAAGTTTTGTTTTAGCTTTAATGGCTTTTACAGTAATTAGTCACATTGAGCAAATAGACCGTCATGAAAACCAAATTGCATGGGTGAGCTCTGCGTTCATTATGACATTTCTGCTCTTTGGACCATTTGCCTCTTTCTTTTGAGGTTTAATTTTAGTTTAAAGTTTTCAACACAGAAGCACTGAGCGTGCAGCCTCAAAACGGAGACATCACTTGCAGAAACAACACTGGCACCGGTGAATTTTTATGTTGGGATTTCTGAGAGCAGACAAAGTGGTTCAGTTTGGACTTGCACAGCAGGAAGAGGAAGCTTGATATGATAATTGAACAGTATTCTGCAGCGGTGGTGCTACATCAACCTAGTGAGGTTACTTCTACAAAAAAAATTGACTCAGCCCTCTAATAGTCAGCCCAGGCAGAGCTGGGCTGAACGCCCAGAGTAGTTTCCCATAGACTGTAAAACATTTACTGTCCTGACAGTGGGGTTTTCCCATTTGTATGCTTCATATTTTCTCTTTTATTTCACTCCTCTTTATTCTTTTACCAGCCTTTTTCTCACTCTTTATGTATCCCCCACATGCACCCTCTCCCCTCACTGTCTTTTTCCTCTTCCCTCTCTTTGCCTCTCTCTGTCTGTCTAAATGTTTTGGAGAGTTGTTGTTCAATGATAAATGTATTAGATTTTGTCTAACCCCCCTCTCTGGCTCTCTCGCTCTCTGTTTCTTTCTCTCAGCAGGAGAAGAAGGGTACTCTTCTTAATCAAAGCGCCTGCCCCAGAGCTAACCCAGCACACTACAAAGTCTCATCATCATCATCATCCATGGGAACCGATCAATAATTCAGCATGCTGCCCAATGCATCACCATGCATAGGATATTTCTGCTCAGTCCTGTGCAGTCTGAGAGCTCTCATACATAGGATATGGAGCTATTCACTGAAGACCAATAACAAGGAGAAAATGGCAAATACAAGCCTATAATCCCCAGTTAGTGCGCAATAGTTCTAGCCCTAAGGCTTTAGGGCTCGCAGAAGTAGTTGTAGAGCGGCATTTGAAATGCAGACACAGTAATCGAGGGGATTTAAGAGAGCAATGGAGCAATCACAAAGGTTCTCCCCCATGGGGCACTAAGGATAATACGGGGGCACATAAAAATACTGTGAAGTGATTTTTTTTCCCTCTTCCTGTGTTTTTCTTGCTTTTGTCCAATGTTTTTTTCTTTTTTTTTTTGGTCACTGAAAGCCTCACAACTCCAAAAGACAATTTATGTTATACTCATTCACAGTCTTTGCTGTCTAGCAGAGCTTTTAAGTCTTGAGCCCTCGACTTTGAACCTCTAAACAATAAAATTTGCATTGACACAGTGAGACAATAAGGATGAGTCCATTGATCTCTCTGGGTCCAGGTCCTGCATGGGCTGTGATTTTTTCCTACACAACTAAAAAACAGTAAGAGCTTTACCGTAAGACTCCATCAGGCTCTACCCGTCTCACTCATCACTGTGGCTGTCAACAGTCAAGGTACACCGTGTTTCACTTCCTCTGGTGTTATAGATGAGGAGGACATGTTGACACGTTGGGCAGGGACCAGGAGGTTTCATAATTTATTTAACTATATCTGTGCCTTCTTCTTCTTCTTCCTTTTGTTCTGCAAGGATAACTTGTTGGTAAGGCAAAACTTTCTGCAGGTTATAAGGGACTGAAGTCCTCTGCTGCCGGACCATTCCTTTTCCACTTCTTTTGGGACACTTTGACGTCAGCGGTTGCAGCTTCTGAAAAAGGAAACTTTTAACCAATGCAACTGTTGTTGGCTGCAGAATAACACTGTGTAGAGCCATTAAGAGCCTCTGTGCCAGAAAAAAATGATTGAGATTCGGGGGGCTAAAAAGCACAGCGGTTGACATCATGTCCGGAGGGAGGCTGCCAGCGGACAGGAAGTATCCAGTCAAGGTAAATCAAATCTGGACTCAATTCAAAAACACGTTGGAGTGGATTTGTTTGCTTAAAAGTGGGACCCACTGTGGTTCTCTTTGTCACCAAACAAATCCACCGTGGAGAGCTGACACAGTGATTTGCATCCTCGGGGCATACCCCCAACAGCCAGGGGTGCTGTCACAGGTTAAGAGCACAGCAAGAGTAAAGACTGGCCCGGAGCAGCCTCTCAAGGCTTAATCCTGATGAAGGGAAGTCTTCAGTCGATCTAATGCATCCTTTATTCCTAAATACCTCGACAGAGTTTGAGGGTCTGGTTTAGCTGATTGTCTTTAACTCTCCTTGCCTCAGGGATGCATAGGAAGAGAAGTGGTCTTGTTTGTAGCCTTTCTGAAAATAGCTGGAAGTCAAAAATATAAAAAAGACTGTATTATAAAGCTGATATGCTAGCATAAAGTAGAGTTATTCGCCTCAGCAGGGAGCCATCTCTTCACTTTGTAGAAGCACTGGAGAGGAGTAAAGATTTATTTTTTCTCAAAGGCAGATGCAAATGCCATTATAACTGTTATACACTACAAAAATACTCTGTCAATTCTAAAAGCGGAGCATAACTCGGCAGACATATTACTTGTGTCTAGAGGAAATGCCTTTTATTTAAAGGGGAAATGCATAAAATAGAGAAGAATGTAATATCACAGAAACCACTAACTGCTGTAACTGTGGTTAGCTTTTTAGCTCTTTTAGCTGTGCAGTCAGTGACCTTTTTGACCAACCAGTCTGCCTATAACTCAGAGCACTGTGGGAGTTGATGTTTAGTCTGTGGGCAACTGAACCAGGCTCTGCAGCCTCCCAGATAACACAGCCGGACCAGGACACCAGAAACACAGCCTCCAAGAGTGACTGAGGCCAGTTTTGTGAGACAGGAATTACAGCAGCGAAGTGATTAACAGCAACTCAACCAGGACTTAGACTCGTGAGACGGTGAACGATTGTTAACCTTTGTGTCTCTGGAAGGCATGTTTGATTTTGTATGAACGGGCTATTGCACACATATGTGTCTCTCCATACATGTATGTGTGCACAAGCATCCAACAGTATTTTCGTTAATATATATATTTTTTACTGCGGTCCTAAATTTCTTTGTGGCCTCCAAGATTTTTTTCCATTGAGGAGCACATACACTTCTTGGTAAAATGGTTAGTGTTGAGCTCTGGCTAACAGGTTAGCATGCTAACCTCAGGAGATATCTCTGCAATTCAATATATAGACATCTTTGACAGAGCTTTTGACTCTTTAAATTTTATTGGCAATAAAAGCACATCTTTGGACGATTAAGACATAAAATCTTGCCATATTTACACATTTACCCAACAGACTGACCATTTTTGTGGAGTCTCTTTGTTAAGAGCTTGGCTCTTGTCATGTGGCACTGATGAAATGTGGTGGCAATACTATGTCTCCTCTTCCTACAACTACTTCTCATAGTGGATAATTTCAATACAAAGCAAGAAGGAGAGAATCAGCACCGAGTGACTTTAAGATTACATTCAGCAGAAAAGCCTCATTAGGAAAACAAACAACAAACACCTGTCAGGGATTTCAGAAGTGGTGCAAGAAAAAAGGAGTTAATCCACTGTCTTAAACATCTTAAGGATCTCTGTCTTGCAACTTTAGCTGGAAAAAAGACACTTTCAAGTAGTGTATCCCACAGCTCAGTCCTCTCTAAGTGTTTAAAAGGTCATCTTTACTTTGGCGCCAAACCTTATCTGATGTTTGGTGAGGATGTTGTCAAAATATTCAGCATTAAAAATCTATGACAACTCACTTTTATTTGAGCAAAAGTCAGTTTTAACACAGAAACAATCAAATCACAATAGTTTTGTACTTTCTAATTTGGATTTTTCTAAAAACCTAGAGTGTCATTAGAATTACTGGGGTCACACTGCCCCCCACAGGCTGGGGATGAAGCTACATGAGACAAGCAGGATAAAAGGAAGCTACTTTTTGAACCTTTCAGATATGATACAGTGGTGGGGTTTTTTTCAAGAGCATGGACTGTCCTTCAACTCTCTCTTTGCTGTGTCTCTCACTGCCTGCGTCTCAAACACATGCCCATAAGATACCTGCACATCCCCGCACACACGCACACACAAACAGACAGGCCATATTATTGTGCACCACACATTGTCATACTCAAAAAAAAACTTCACACACACCAGAGAAAAAAAGAAGACACAAACATGCTTAAAATCTCAATTCAGCAGGGACACTTTTCTCTGATATGATAAATGGAGTTATGAGTTCTTCATCAGCGTCACAAGAATAAGGATACACACACACACATACACACACACACACACAAACACATCCTCACAGCTGGACAGTGAGGAAAGTGTCAGGGGACCTAATTACGAACAGGAACGTGGAGAGTGTGAGGTGTAACATGAGGGTGAGGGAAGGGACAGCGCACAAGTTGATGAAGTCAAAGGATGAAAACAAAGGAAATGCTCCTAAGATGTCCATTAAAAACTTCTAAACTCACCAAGTGTCCATTTTAATAGGATGTCTACACACTTTGCCTATGTGCCGTAGGGATGATCAGTTGTTTTAAGGCACTTAAAAGCTTTAAAAATCATTAGTGAACTATTTAGCGGCATAGTTTATATCAAAGAAAAAATCTTGAAAATATCAAAAGCTTGAGTAAACTACAAAGGGTTGATTTTTTTTTAGATAACTCACTCATTAATTATAAATGTTTCAAGAATTAAAAATTAAGGGTATGGGTGGGTATGGGTGGGTGCCATGACATTTAGCCATTAGCAATCTGCTAGTTGTCACCTTTGCTAACTTGAGTCACCAAACTCAACCTTAAATTGCGTTTCTGGTGTTGGTCGATTTGGAGAAATAACATGTCAGATAAATATTTTATTGTTTTGCAGTCTGTCATACTAGAAGACTGCCCAAGAGGTTTGTGCTCCATCAACGCTCCACCTCTTTGCCCATTTTTTTTAGTTTATGAAGTGCTGTAAACAGGTGATGTCACAGAGACCACTTCCATGTTTTATGCAGTCTGCGGTAATAACACACAACATGTAAGACAACCTTCAAAATACCGGGCTCATATTCTCGTCTGGTGGTAAAACCACAAGAAGCTAATACCCAACTCATTTATCTACTTACACAGAGAGGCTTAATTTATAACAGTCCTTTATCAAGCTCCAAATTAGACAGCAAACTAGTTAAACCCCAAACTATGTGAGTAACACAGTTTTACTGGGATTAAAATTGAGTTGTAATCAGTAAAAAGAATAGGTGTCTGCATTTCACTGCAGCATTTAAAGCACAATCAATGCAAATTCTTGAGGCTTTTTGGCTTTAAAATTGAAGCACAACAATTGTGTCTTTTTCTCCCAAAGAACAGCCCCTGACCTCACTAAATTTAAACATCTCTTTTTACTGGGGGAAACAAAAAAAACATTTTAGTAGACTCTAGGCTGTTTGCTTTCTCTGTTCATGCTTTATTTTTACACTACACATAGTATGTTTTGACACATAGAAAATGAGTTAAATAAGACTGTCTCTGGTGAAAAACTGCCTCAGCAGTCAGTGCTAATGCTAATGCTAATTTGTTTGCTAGCAAAACTTACACTAACCAGCCTTTAGAAGTGCCATATCACCCTGATTTTTATTGTACTTTATAACCTCAAAGCTAAAAGTATTCACCCATCTCCTGCACTCATCTACGCATCACTTTTCAAAAGATCTAGTAAGTGTGGTTGACAGCACTTCCTAGCCCTCACCTGAATTGCCCTGGCTAGTCTACTTTATGGTGAGCAGGTGTTTCTACATGGCTATGTTTTTTGCACCCACTGTGTATTTTTCAGCATTTGAGATGCTGTATGCAGGCTTATTATTCCAAACAAACCAACTCAGGTGAGCTTGTATCCCACACCACCACAGGCTCTGGCACTGCTGATGTACATACACACACAGACACACACACACACACACACACACATACCCAGACACACACACACACACGCATGCACGCTCAATACCTCAAACAAATAGACTGTAATGCTGTTACCGCAGGCCCAAATATTGCCAGCTCACACAGCTGATGAAATATTCTCTGTTTACTCTCCTCCAAATGTCCTGCTAAATCCTGCGTGTGTGTTTGTGTGTGGAAAGTAGATCCTGAAATAACCCCACGTAGTGAAGGCCGCCATACCCAGGGCAGAACAACATTTAGACTAACCCATACACAAACACAAACAAACACACAAGGAGGGAAGACCATAACATGATTAATATGATCCTCTATGCTATTGGCTGTTTCCCCTGTAAATATAAAACCAAGGACGCGCAGCCTCATGGAGACCCAGGCTCGACTGATATTTCATCTTTTTCCAGAATAATGCATCAAGGATACAATCTGCTCCAAGTTTACTTCCTCAGCCAAGCAGTATGGTCCAATCTAACTCAGAAATCTTTTCCTAAAATTCTCTTTACACATGCAAAAGTTTTTTTTAAGTCTTTCGATATTGTTTAATTCAATTGAATTCAATTTCATTTATATAGCGTCAAATCACAACAAAGTTGTCTCAAGACACTTCACATATAAAACATGTCAAGACCACACTCTATAATTACATTTATATTTAAATTTGCGGAACCCAACAATTGAAAGCAATTCAGGAAACATGTTCATGTTGTATAATGTCTTTTGTATGTTCTCTATATGACACTGAATAAGAAAGCTTTAACAGCTCTTCTATACAGGCTATCAGTTTTTTAATAGAAGAGACATGAATAAAACCAGTCGTCCTTCACTCAAAATATAAATAAATATGTCTTATGAAGACTCTGTGACTAGAGTCTTTATTATGAACTTTTATTGCTGTTCTGAAAACACATTTCAGTTTATAAACTTGAATTCCTTTGAGAGGTCTAACCAAGACAGGAGAGGCCAGAGGCCACACGGGTGATTTACTGAAATGACAATAACACTTGGTAAATAAAGACGAAGAGATTGTGATCGACAGATGAGATCAGCCTTTTTTTAAAATGTCTGTACATGCAACAGTCCTAAATGAGTGAGAACACTGTTTTTTAAATGATATCAGGAAAGGACTTGCTTAAAGGGGCTGTCAGTGGTTCTAAAAATGTTTGTTGATTTCCAAGTAGGGATGTTTGTGTCACGAAAAGACAGGAGTCCACATCCATGATACCGCAGCAGCTTCATGTTTTGAGCTAAGCTTGTTTCAGCATGACATAAGCATGCTTTTTACTATGTCCAGTCAGTCTTACAGTCTTATTTTGACATGTTAGCATAACATAGCATATTAGCATAGCTTTTGTTAATTAATACTAACTTGAAAAAGTTGGGAAAATTGAGGACCTAATGATTATGCTAAATGAAAAACTAGAGGACCAATTGTTGTTGAACAGTTTCTCTAAAAACTGTCCCTCCATCCTCCCGAATGGTGACACTGGAGGAAGTTTCAGAAAGAAAAAACTGCTTAAAACCTTGAATGTATGTACTTGGTGTCTTATGCTTGTACAATAAAAAAAGTTAGGATAATGTCTCTGCAACAACTTACAGTAAAGAAATTGCACTTCATGTTCAAGCAACTCATCACTAATGTTCCACATTACTATGAATGTGCTGCTATTTGATGGGAAATGTTGGCCGCCTCAAAGGGAAAAGCTGACAATAAAGCCTACACTAATAATAAAAAGCACAACATTCAACCGTTGATGCAAATGTAAGAAATACTCAGTTTGTGAACATAAATTTCTTGCCTTGGTTTCTAATTTTCTTTTCAATTTACCTGTTTATATTGCACCTACTGTTTGCATTATGTGATCTTCCTGCTGAGTGATTTTGAAATGATTGCTTGAAATGTTTATAATACAAGGAACTCATTACCAATTACCCAAGTTATTGCAGCTTGGTGAGTTTCCTGAATGGGATTCTTCAACCAAAGCAGGAAATGTGTCTGTAAACACGAAATTGGACTTTAATGATTTCAATTCCACAGTGTCTTCTTTTTTATGAATTGCAACCCACACTAAATACATTTATTCTATGAGTCTCTGAAGTTTGCAGAGGATGTTACAGTTTCATATGCCTCCTTTAGTATCAAATCATTTTAAACTAACACAACGCAACAAGACTGAAGTTGAAAACAGTTGGGGAGCCAGAAACAGCTTGCATCTTAAAGAGCTAAACGCCTGCAATGATGCTGGTCGGGTGTTAAAACTAAGAGGCCGATGAATGGTTCATGAACCGGGCAGGATGCTGATAGTGATCCAGGCGCGATATTCCATCTCGTTTGTTTCCAAAATCATCAGAGTCATCTCCGATGAGAAATGACAGAGGCAGAGAGGCATTAGGAATCAATTTATACACACTCTCTATTTCACACGCGCGTGTACATGCATACACAGACTTTCAGGCGCATTCTCGCTGAAAGCTCCTGCACAAACTCCTTCTTCCTCACACTCTGCAGAAATCAGTCAGCAAAGCCCATCGCTTTGACAGCAGACATATGAGCAGCAGACGCAGAGTGTGCCGGCTTATCAACCATTTAGCAGCCGATGACCTGTGGAGGGAATGGCCCTATCATGATAAAGTGTGTGAACCCTGCACATTCAATTACAGGTCATAGGGCAGCACGTACATCAGCATGCAGCATCCATCACCACCGCTATTGATCGCCCTGTGATAAGTGTCTATGCGGTGTGCGTGTGTGTGTGTGTCTGTGTGCGCGAACAGGGCCATGTATATGTGTGAGTATGTGTGTGTAAGGGTCTGCATGCTGTTAGAGGCAGTGAAGGGTTGTGCTGCTTTAGTGGGCACCATAATTCAACTTGAAAGGCACAAATGTTTTCCGCCCAAACTTAAGCTAAAAAGAAATTTAAAAAAAGCTAAACAAAAGCTAAATTGGCACAAACGGAGGCAGTGAACGGGCACAATTAGATTTGAGAGAGATGGCCAGCGGCAGCCATTGTGGTGAGTGACCTGCCCGTGTTTTTAATTTCTGTAATCCAATTCAGTTGAGTCCATGGTTGCCATCTTGATTTTATGTGATTGCTTTTTTTTCCCAACTTCATTCAAGGTTGTAGTTTTTGTTTTTGTTTTTTATCTGACTTGCACATTTATTTAATTTCTAATTCAGTTTTACAACACTAAATATCTAAACTGAACAATATCCCTTAAAGTTTATCTGTGGTGACCAAGGTTAAATGAAAAAGGCATGTAAAAGCCGAAAAGGAAGCCACATTCAGTTTCTGGTTACAAGCTGGCTCACCCTGCAGATTTCCAATTTCAAGTATGCATGTATGCTAACTACTCTGCATGTCAAATTTACAGTCACAAAATCTCTACATATATATACACACACATGGCCGTAATGCATTTACTCACACCAATACTCTTTGCTCCATCCTCTGCACTGCTTAGAAACTTTACACTAGATGTCTTATGTAATATGGATGTTAAAATCCCACTGAAGGCTGACAAGCTGCTTCCACGTCATTTCAGCTCTATTCATATCTGATGGCTACACATCTTCAATGTGGCATTTCTCTCCAGGATCATCCCTGAGATATGAAAATCCGAGCAGGCGTGTTGGTATATAGGCTGTTCGAAGTCCTTTGTGTCCACTAATCTCCTCCTCCTGATCAGTCCACTCTCGCGCTGGCCTGCACATTATTATATATGATAGATCTCATATTGTTAGCCACATTAGAGGTTGCAGCCCATTTACTGCTTATTGATAATCTATTGTAATGAAAGTCAGGGATTCCAATTGCTCATCAGGCACTAATGAAGAAGTTACCTAACTGCCTAACATCTCATTCTTGTTGTAGAACAATTAGTCAGCATTCTTCACCTCACGGAATTGTGTTGTTTAATTTCATGTGCCAACAGCGAACTGAGAAAGTCTGCCCTCAGATGTTCTGTACAAATCAAATGGGAGCATTTCCATTAATTCAGGCCATTTTTGCAAGCTAAGATTTAAAGTTTCTTCTTAACTTCCATCTTTTTTTTTGCTGTGGTTTTGTTTTTGTCCGTCATACAGACATAAGCAAACCATCTAAGCTCAGCTAGAGCGGCCTTAGCGAAGGAGCTGAGCATTTATAGCAAGAATTATACAGTTAGATTTGGCAGAAAGGCTCTGATCTTTTGGGGAGTTTGCAAAGAATCAGCAACAAGGATCCTGCTGGGAGAGCTAATCCATCCTTAGTAAACATTGAATCTAAGTTAAATAAAAAAACTTCAAAAGCTTTGCACACAAGGAGGAGGTTTTGGCAGTGAAGGACGCCGCTGCAGCAAACTGCATTGTCATGAACCAACGTTTTGCTGCACTCACTGTAACTTCAGTCACAATAGCTTCTCGAGTTTCTCTCTGCTCAAACTAACTGTTAGCTCGTTAGCTTAGCTCACCAGCAATTGGATAAGTTTATAAGTTCAAAGGACATATTTATACCATCCATTTCTGTCTGACAAACTATAACCTACAAAACATCAGAACCCCTGTATGAATTGTTAAACAAATTTCTTTTTATGTGTAGGCTCAAGGTATCATTTGAGTGATTATTACACGTCATGCTTTAGGAGGATGGATGTCAAAACTAACTATTAGAAAGGGGAGCTTATAAAAGAAATAGATGAAAAATGACCTAAAGAAGGGGTCTGTATGAGAGAGAGAGGTTGTTGAAAAGCCCTTTTACACGCAGATGAATGGATTTGTCCAAATGGCAGTGAGCATGTCAGCAGTTCTCCACATGGGCGAATTCCCTCTCGTGCTTCATGGCATGTAAATACGTCACTTTAAGCGACACGAAGGCTTGGACATTTCCTGCCTCATCAGGCCCCATGCTCTCTCCATCACTCTCTCTCTCTCATTAAAAAGCACTTGCACTCGGCACGTTAGCATAAATACATAAATTCATGGATCGTCTGATGAGAGCCTCTTCACATATTGCCTCCTTTTAAGGCGCACACACACACACAAAAAAAAAACTCACATGCCTACACATCTTTCAGGTTTATTCTGAGGCCTGCCTTCCAGGGAAAAACTCACATTGAGAGTTGCTGTTTTCTCCTGATGTCAAGTCCTTGCAGCTCACTCTCTTCTTAAAAAATCACTTCCAAAACGATGGTTGAAGATGAAGACGCCCTGTATGTCTTTGGGTAGTGCAGATCCAATCAATATGCCAATGAAAACCAGGATGCGGTTTAAGTAAAAACCTTAAGACAAAGAAGGGATCTAGTGTTTTGCCCAATGAATAAGGCACAGGAAGAGGAAGGAGAAAAGGTGTGTTTGAAGGATCGTTTTGTGCTCTTGTGCTAGTGTTTGAATGTATTTTTGCACAGCAGTGGTGCCTGAGCTCAGTAGCACTGGAGCATGTACTGTAATCAATAGCACCTCAGCCAGAGAGCAAATCAATGGAAGGTGCACTGTAATGGAATGCACGGTCAAGGGAGACGGGACGGGTGAGTGGAGAGATAGAGAGCAAACACAAAAAGATGTGAATTTAGGCCAAGAGAGACGAAAGGGAGGGGTAAAAAAAAAAAAAAATGAGAGGATAAAAAAATACATTAATGGAATAAAAGGGGAAAAAATACAAAATGTAGAGGAATATGAGTTCGAGGTGGCAGGCAAAAGGAAGAGAGTACATTTAGGCATGTTGCAGAAAAAAAACCAAAGAGCAACGACATTTATCAGCGTAAGCAAATTTCTGCATAATCGTGCTGCCTTGGTGAGCTCGTTCAAATCCCCTGTGAGGCTAAAGAAAAGCAATACAACGAAATTGGCTCCAATGAGAGGAAAATTAACGATAAAGGGAGAAAATAACAGAGAAGAGACAAAGAAGGAGAACAGCATGGGAAGCATACACAGTCTTTTGTGCATCTGTTTGTATTTGCATAAAAATGAAAGAGTTAGAAGTGTGTGTGTG
>JAPZDZ010000024.1:9314005-9348228 GCA_029783805.1 Acanthurus tennentii | reverse complement strand
ATAATAAAAGTTCCTTGCTGAATCTATTTTTATCAGCTTTTCCACCACATTAACTCTTGTTAATTTTCATCTGTTGCGTTACTCTCTCATATTCGTGTATCTATTAGTGTATTTCCTCTTATCTCTCTCATGTTTTTTATTAGCATGTGTGTGTGTGTGTGGAGTGAGTGTGTGTGCGTGTGTGTGAGTGTGTGTGTGTGTGTGTGTGCAAGTCAGGGTAGCAGGAGGACACTCTGCCTGACTGACTCTGCCCCTGAAAGACCAAATCCACCGATTAACAGCAGAACATCCTATGTACACAGCACTCAAATACGAGCGCATGATTAAAGGACAGATGTATCAAGTCTTTAGTGGCTATTCTCAGAAACAGACATCATAGGTTTAATCTCAAAGCACTTGTGATGTACTCAGAGGGTGTATCAGATGAAAGTTTCTGAGTCATCTGCACTGGTCATCACCAGGTTTGTGGTTTAACAGCACTTCATCAAATCTGAATCCCATATTAAATTCAACCCCAAATCTAAGTCGCTTGATACTTTGATTTTTGTGTGAAATTTCTCTGCGTTTGCATAACAGGGAGCCAAAAGCAGAGGACTGGAGATAATAAGGCTCTGAAGCCACCTGCATGGAAAGAGGTACAATAAACTGCACCAATGGGCCTGCAGACATTTTTCATACAGACATTTAAGAGAAACTTCTCCTAATCTGCATTTGACTATGACAAGGCAAAATTAACTTTGGATTGTATAAAGACTGCAGGGATATCAATGTCATCCACACTGCCCACCTGATGTGACACAGTCGGTGTCTTCTTAGCCTGCAGTAATCTACCAACGGATGCAGATCGCTGGATTTTATAATAAAATTATTCCTTTTGTGTCTTCTTCTGTCATCATTGCCTCAGAAACTTGATGATATTAAATTTATTAGTGTGTCAGATGTCCAAACTGGTTTTGTCAGTTAAGAGTCATACTTTTAATTTTTTTTTCTTTTGAAGCATCACTACATTTTCCTTTTCTTTCCTCTAAAAAAACTTGTTCACAGCTGCATGTGCAAACACCAGCTAGAAGGCTGAAGCTCACATTCAGATATGACAGGAAGCCGGTCAAAAAAGTCATAAAGGACTAATTACAGTGCATGTTTTCCAAATTTGTAGAGTTCTTTACAAGCTTTTTGTAAGGTTACTGTAAATCCTGTAAACACTGTGCACTTGGAAATTCAGAGCACATTTGTTTTCCAAATATTTATAACACTGCTGTGCAAGAAAGCACTGACTGAAGGTTAATTCAATGACGACTAATAGACTGAGGCAACATTAAAAAACAGCGCGGCAGCTCAGAGTAAAGAGAAATGATGAATTATTGTCTGGGTATGAGGTAAACTCAGGGTGGGTCATGGTAGACACACACTTTGACGGATGCATGCATAGTGCACGTTATGTCACATCATTCCCCCTGCGTGCTCTGTGGGTATACTGAAGACTGCACATGTCCTCTCATTGGACTAGTCACCCAAATGAATGTTTATTTTATAGGCTTTAAACAAGACTACATTATGAAGCCACTCAAGTTTTCTTGATTACACTGTTGTTCTATATGATGTTGGCCAGCTGAGACCACTTTACAGTAGAACTCCATTATCATGCATCTACTCTGCAATACAACTGCAGCCACCACTTAAGATAATCTAAAGGAATGGCCATCTTGGAAAAATAACAACTGTGTCTCTGTGAGTACCTGGAGGCTGAGAGGAGCGTTGAGTTGAAGGGCTCTATAGGGGTACTACGGTAGACTGGCATTAAAAGTGCAGTTTTTGCAAACTTTTGCAAAGTGCACTTAGAGAGCAAAAGCGAAGAAAATTGAATTTACATACAAGTTATATATTTTTTTTGTATCTCCCTATTTAGATTATGAGCATTAAAGGTGTTATAAAATAAGTTCTTTTAACCCAAAAAACATTTTTGTTTTGAATAATCTATGGTCTCAGTATATTTTTACAATGACCAAGAACTTCAGTGTGATAGTAATAACAAGATAAAAAAATAAACATACCTGTATAGTTATGTTAAAGTAGTCCGATTAAGTAAATGTGTGTATACATGTGTGCATGTATGTGTACATGTTTGTGTGCATGTTTGAAGAATGTAAAGAGCTGTTTTGGGAGCCCTCTGTGTACTGTGTGTTAATCCGGTTATTACACATCTCAATGTGATATTCACAGTGCTCTGCTCAGCACAAGGCCTCTAGCAGAGATTATGCCCACTACACACACACAAACATATGCGCAAGCACAAACACAAACAAAAAAATATCAAGAACGCCCAGACACCCACCAACTATATAAGAAAAATAAGTTGACACTCTTGCTCTCTGTCTCGCACACATGCACACATTAAGCAGCACATTAAGGCCCCATACCCAACACGCTGTCAAAGCAAAAGTCGTTCTGCTGGCTAACGACCCATTACACACTCCACATATCCGACAGAGAGGGGGATTGACGGAGCACAAAAAAAGAGGGATTACCCCCCATCGTGACCATTGGAACGGTGAAGAAGTACAGGGAAGTGTAGAGGGCGAGGAAGAAATGGATTACATGCCGATTGTGGAGAAAAGACACAGACAACAGAAAGGAGACAGGAAGCTACGAGCCTACAATCAGATTCTCACAGGGAAAAAAAGAACTTTTGCCTTTCAGGAAAACATACTGGAACGGGACTTTTAACAGCGACCTAAGCAGCAGCTACTACTTTAAAGTGCAAGAGGGCATGCTAGAGTACTAAATGAGCAGAGCTTAATATATTCACTAAATAGGTTGGTAATAATAACATATGGAGCTCAATTTGCGAACCCTTTGGTGTGGCAAAATGAAGCTTTGATACAGGGCGGGTTCAGAAAGAAAACAACACAATATATTATAGTTGGACATGTGAGAGGCTGTGGCAATCGCGGCCAATCACATTCACCACTTAAATCCACTTTAAAAAAAGTCCTGTGCGAAGGTTCCCTCAGAGGAAATGAACTGTTGGAAATGTTGGTGATTGCAGTCACACATTACTGTATTATTACTGACAATTCAGAGCTCAGGTGGCACTTTTTCCAGATCTGTTAAAGAATTTGTCGTGCACAGCTGTTTCTCCCGATTATCCAGTGTTTGGAAGGAGACAGCAGTCAAAAACTAGTATAATTATAATGATAAGTTTGATGTGCACAAAAAAATACATGTTTCTATGGTTATTGTAAAACTATCTGGTGCTTGTTGCATAAAATTTAGGGAGCAGATCTACTGTGTGTAATTGTAGCTTGACAATGACAACATCACTTCAATTACAGACTGCAGATGAAAGAGACACCTGCTGCCTTCAGATGGGTGTAAAAGAGTCACCAGAGTATAAGAAAGTAAAGGCCTGCTAAATGCTGTTGATTACCAAGCTGAGAAGAATCATTACTCTTCATTCTGCCTCCTTTGCATTAATGAGCAACGGCGACATAGCTCTTTTTTCTGTTATCTCATGTCAGCTGGTTGCAAAATACAGAGAGAAATTGGAAAAACTTAATAAAAGAGCTTCTGTGATTTTAGAGACGATTATACTGGCATCCCTTTATCAAATAAAGTCACAAAATATGTGGAGGTGTGCTGATCTGTCGACCTGCACAGAGCTGGCAGGAGGCAGATCATGTCACACACATTCATTGTTGACACCAACATTTAATTAGTTTGTGTGTGCGTGCTACCCACCGAGTGTAATGGTGATTTCCACGCTGATCATCACTTCCACTGTTTCCTGCACCAAACACTAAAATCTGCGGTTCTGTTTGTGAGATAAATATTAAGGGAAGTTAAATGTTCATGGTGTCATTTAAGAAACATCATCACCACTGAAACTCACAATACATCAAACATGATTATGATTAACATCAATTAACCCTTGTGATCATCATTATCATGCAAAATTTAAACATCAAATAAAGAGTAACATGTTGATCATAACTGGCTTTACCATGCTGGTGTGTTTACATTTATGACTTGTAAATGCACTGAGTAATTGTGTCAGTACCCTTGGTTAGGAGTCTGAGTTCCTGCTCCAGTTTATGAAGTGTGTTTGTGGTTGTGTCAGTGTCCAGGTCAGGGTCCTCACAGCCCGTCTTGTCCACACTACAGATCTCCATTATTTCCTGGGACGCCCGAGACAACGGACGAAACAGCGGACCTGATTTGGAGCCCGATGTGGGACGGGACAGACAGCAGGCAGATGGCTCCAGTATCAGAGTTGGTGGGAACTTGCCAGACAGGTTAGACCCCGACACTGAACAGGAATACAGTCGGTGATGGGTGGATAAATGTACAAAAGGATCAATGGATGGATTTAGCGATGGATATGAGTACATAGGGTAAGATAATCTTACAAAAACAGCTACAGAAAGTGAGTGCAAGAAAGAGATAAGAGAAGATACAGAAGGAAGACAGGATAAAGTGTGAGGAGGAAGGGGAGGGTGTCAGCTCAGGATTCGGGGAAAGAGTGTGAGAGACAGAGAAATGATCACAACAGTCAGTAGAATGAGTGGTGTCTCATGCCACTCCACTGCAAGCCACATCAAATTGAATCAGATTGAACATCCATCCCCACCTGCTCACTGTAAATTACATCGAGGCCCCCATTGAGAAGCTATGACGGTGTGTCTGCGTCTGTGTGAGAGAGTGTGTGTGCGGCACACTGATTCTTCATGCTGTATGCTGTCTAACCAGCTCCAGTGTTAAGTCTCTCATTCTT
The DNA here is from genome assembly GCA_029783805.1 of Acanthurus tennentii. Lineage (NCBI taxonomy): Eukaryota > Metazoa > Chordata > Actinopteri > Acanthuriformes > Acanthuridae > Acanthurus > Acanthurus tennentii. The sequence goes on along the minus strand of JAPZDZ010000024.1, from coordinate 9,343,457 downwards.
TCAATCTTCTATTGTCTCCTTAACTCTCACCCCCTCCTCCCAGCGCCTGGCTCTGCCTTTCAACTGGCACAGAACCTCCACTTAGTGCTTCACAACCACCTGCACTGTCAAACTAAGCAGCATGGGAGGAATGATGCATGCAGCACAGTGCCGCCAGCACTGACTCAAATTACCTCCATTTCAAAGGCACATAGAACATACATTGATGCAGATTTTGGTTACTGATTAAGTTCTGAGTTCAATTTCAAAAATATTCAGTGTAAATTGAGAGAAAGATTAATGCACACTTTTTCAAATCTGATTGAAATTCATTAATATCTCTTTGCCTTGTGCTTGACCCGTTTTTTTTTAAATAATGTTTCATCTGTTCATTAAAATGTTGATTTTTTTTTTTGTTTTTTTGTTGCTCTTAAGCAACAGCTTAATAACAACGTTCTTTGTAATCATGGATTTGTTTAATTAGGTGGTTATTTCTTATTTTCTACTTTCTGGGCATCAAATAATGTTCATTTCTTTGACAATTTGCATCAGAACAAAATCTCCCAGAGGTCCACTTTAGAGTGAAAATCAAAATATTTTTATCCAGACAGTTGAAATGTGAAGTCAGTAATCAGATTTAAATGTTTACATGGTACAATATGTCTTTTAATTTGTTCCTGTAAAAGTTTTAAATTATCCGGCTGCGACCAATTGAAATCTCAATCTGTTTGGGCTTGTGACATATTTATCTTTTTTCACATGACTAAATAAAAAGTCAGGCATAACTGGGGTCTATGAAACATACAAGTAGTTAAATGGAGCCTGTGAAAAAACAACCTGGTAAACCAAATGCTGTGAACTTGAAAAACAGTTCCCTGCACACACAGATGCTCACAAAAGATAATTCAAGATGCTCATTAAAGACACAAAGAAGCCAAAACACAGATGTTTTGGCGAGAAGTCCTCCTCAGAGTGCTTTCAGACAACACACCAAAGCGTCACACTGACAAGTCGGCACAATAAAGTACACAGAAAGTAGCAACTTGCTGAAACATATGTCCTCAGGTTCCCTTGTGGAATTAAAAATACTGGAAACATGTTCAGCACCCAAGAGTCCTTCTGATGCCATAATTAAACATGCTTAAAAAAGGTTTTGAGCTACTGAATGATCCTACAAGTGCTGTGCTTAGTTCAGAGTATGACACTTCACTACACTTTAAGGCAAGTAAACACAATCTGGGCCCCAGTGTCTCAAACTGTTTGCTTTAGAGGTAAAATGGCATAAAAGTAGAGTGAGGAGAAGAACAAAAAGTTTAAGGGGATTTCAGGAAAGACTGTGCCAGCTTCATGAAGAAAACAGCAGATACCAGGGCTCATAGGCTCGACAGGGTATGAAATGATTATATTAAACCCATTTGTTTACAGTTAGGGATGCTGTGAATTGATTAGCAGTCAGGGGTATTAGATATATGATGGTGTAGAGCAGATTATCGTCCCGTCAGGTGTCTCAGTTTGTTTGTGTTGAGGCAAATGTGTGCGTGTGTGTATCAGCATAAACAGATTACTGCAGTTTTTTTCTGGGAATAAAGTGAGAGAAATGATGAGTGGACATATTCTTGGACCAAGCCCAAATCCTGCATGTGTGTGTGTGTAAAGTATGCGTGTGAATGATGCGTCTTTTGGTGTTTGTCTTTGAGAGCTTTACAGTTTAATCTCTTTAAAGAACCTGCATAATACTCAATGTGGTGGCTATATGCAGAAATTAGGGGGATTAATTGTCTATGAAGTTGAGTTCTGTGAAAATAAGTAAGAGTTAGAACTCAGAGAAAAGACAAAATACGCACAACTGTGCATGCAAGCACACACCGACACACACCTACCAGATGTTTTTGGATCATTCGTTGGTTTTTCCATGCTGGGTGTCGCTGACTGAATTTGGATTCCAGCTGCCTGCTTCTGGTTGTCCTTCATCATTCTGGAAACCAGGTGTTCATCAGTGTAGGAACCGAGACTGCTGCTTGACCCTAAAACAAGTAAGAGAGGATGCACGCCAAATCAAGCCAAGAAAAAACTTAAAGAACAGCCATTCAAAAGACATAAAAGTTTTGTATACAGCAGAATACCATTATTTTCAGAGTACTGTCCTATACCCCATACAGGTCTCTGTTTACCCTGTTGAAAGGTTATCCATTACTCTATCCATTTTTATATGCTCTAACAGTATTTGGATTATCTGAGTAAAATATAAATTAAATCGACAGACGCAGATCATGTAATGTTACACTGCTTTCAGTGGGACATATAGCTTGTAGATGGAAATACAAATGCATTTGCTTTGCTCTCGAACTCCAACAGTGTGTGATTTTGTATAGATCTAAGTTACAGAATCTTTTTTGGCTGTGACAGTGCATGAATGCTACTGTCAAAGTTACAAAGACACTGTGTGAATTATAAAATATGGTTGTTTATTTTCATAGTTGTTTATAAATTTAAAAAGTAAAACTCCATCAAGGTTAAAAATGGTTGGAATCAATAAATGATTTCACTCTAATGGTGTGCTTCACTGTCAATTTGTCTCTTTCTGGAGTTAAGCAAGAAAAGTGCAAAAATCTGATATAACCATCTTGGAGAATACTGATAAAATATGTCTGTTACATTTAATACAACAATCCTTGTCATCAGAAGCAGAAGCAGCATCTGTACCAAACAAATATTGCTTAACAAGCCTGTTCAGCCAATCCTGGCAGCTGCAATGCAATTACTGCTGTTTTCTCCTTTCTCTCTAGTGGTTAGCCAATCAATTAATACTATTGACTGGATGGAGAATCTACTAACTAGTCTAAATCAGCTGCAAATGAAAAGAGGAAAGAAGGAGACAAGTCAGACAGCCAGTTTCCAAACTCACACAAAGAAAATGAAGAGGGCTGAGGTGATTTAAAAAAAAAAACAAGAAAGAAAGAAACGCAAAAAATGACTTTGAAATCTATACAAAAATGCTGCTTGGAAGTCTGTCTTTTTGCCCATTTCTTCATCCATTTTTCTGCTTCTTGAATCTCTCTCTTTCTCTCTTTCTATGGAGGTTTGGCCACTGTCCTGCCTGTCTGTCTGTCTATCTCTTTTTTTTCTCTCCAACTGGATGCACACGAGAAAGAAACTGCACACTAACAATCTCATTTTCGGACGGACCGGGTGACAGGGAGTAAGAGCAGAAAGGAGAGAGAGGTGGAAAGGTAGAGCGGGACACATATAAAACCTGTTGGATCTCTGCCCCTGCCAAGAAAAAAAAAACATAGAGGAGACAGATGGAGGGATGGAGGGATATAAATGAGTGCAGAGTGTTGTCAAGGTGATACTCCTCCTCTCTAACCTTTCTTTCTCATTAACTTTGGAGCTTTAACGATGGTGGCAGAGACAGCGCGGGGTTTGACGAGCGGCTGGCTGCATGGTGAGAGGAGGGTAGTGGTGCCCTTGTGGGAGTCTCTCACTGTCAACCTCATTCATTTTTATGCATGCTTGACAATGAAACAGGGAAAAACTGGGCTTTAAGACTTGAAGGGAAATGTTGATCATTTCAGGTTGCATGAGTTTGCTAAATCAAACAAAGTAAGACTAAAAAAACTCTTGATCAATCAAAACAGAAAGTGCTATTTGAATTATATTTAATATAGCAGCCTTGGTCTAGTAAAGGTCTAATGAGCACAACGATAAATTATGGCATCTGATTTGATCCACATATTTTTACTTTAACCATGATGCATTCTGTGGGTAGAAGATAGGCTTCGAACAGCCTTGTTGGATAATCTGAGCTACTCAGAAAATATTGCTAGTTTACTAATAATTCATGTAAAAAATAGCAAATAATTTTCAAAACCAAGACATAGTCATGTCAATTCAGAAGTTTTTTTCTTGTCACAGCAGCATGTATCTGGTGCAATTCAAGGTTAAAGAAACAATAAAAGAAAAGCGAAAAAGATAATTTAAAACCACGTTCATATGTGTCTACACATAACTTGCCAGCTCAGGGTGAATAAAATACGTAAGTAATAATTTTAAAAAAGCAGGCATTTAGAGAGTACATACTTCCACCAAGGCCTGTAGTTTGTTCCTCTATGCAAATCTGCAAGCACAACCAAAATATAAAGCTGAATATTTCCATAAGTTTTAGAACTATGTCAATAACTGTTGTGCATGGCTCAAGCATTAGCATGACCTCTAAGTCATCACTTACGACTAACTTGAAGTAGGTGGCAGTGTCTTTATCTGCAGACACTCTGCTGTAATATTTTGCTGTTTTAAGGGCATTTCTGGGCTTCAGGTTTAGGGGAGTGGGCTTGTATCCCTCAGTCAACACCCGTGACAAGGCAAGTTGCAAGCATGAGGTCAGATTGCAGGCAGTACTTTAACCTGATGTTCCCTATACCTAAAAGTTGTGCCGCCCTTGGCTTTGTTTACATTGCAAGCTAAATTCTTCCAGCATTTCCTGGACAGTTACAGCTCAGGAGACCATATGTTTTTAGGGCTGTTGTATAAGAAGGATAGTACATGTTGAAAGGCATATGTTGCACTGACAACATATGCCTTTCAACATTTCTCTCAAAAGTAAAGTCAAAGAAAACTTTTTGTACCATGTGAAGGACACAAGAATTGCTATCTACATTTTTCAGTTGGGGAAAAAAAAATAAGAAAGGGCTGTGTGTGTTCTGCAAATGTGTTGTTATTATGACATATGGACTTTCAAAAGTTTCTGATGGTTGGGTCTGCATTCACCTACAGTTTGAGAAATCAGAGGCTCAAGATGAAGGTAAAAAAAATAAGCATGCAAGCATAAAAACATTGCATGCAAGTCATGCACACATACATACAAAATAAAAAGGCATCTCTCTAAAGCTCCCCTTGGACCCACCAGTAGTAAATTATCGGTGTTGTCCCCCAACCCTCGTTTTCCAACAAGCAGCCAGCACTCCTCTGGGTTTAAAACTCATTTTCATCTCTCTTGTAAGCTCTGCGTTTTTACATATTTGTTCTAAATCCTATTATGAGGCTATTGTGATATGAATAACGCTTGCAAATTGGAAAGTATCTCCAGGCGAAAGTTGGACACAGAGGTAATCTTCACAATCGAATCTCTTGAAGCACAAAAACAGCAACAGCACTGGTGAAGTTTATAGGAAAACATGAGACAGTTTACAGAAAAAAAAATGTCAATTAAATAGGAGCATAAAAATTCAGATACACACACCAGCACCTAAAAATATGTCTCTTCTTTGACCAACCTGTTTGGTCTGAATCATACGGTGGAGGTTGGCTCGTGTGCAGTGAGTCACAGTTTGAGTGCTCTGGTATGTTGGAGTGACCGGAATTTGTGTCCAAACCCAGGGGGGGGAACTCATCCAGATCAGAGAGCCGCTCTGATCCAGACCCAGCACTCTGCTTGTGCATCACCTAAGGGGATGTGGAAACAGATGTGGGGGTGCAGAAGGAGGAGGGGATAAAAGACAGAAGGGGATAAGTGGTATAAAAAGGAAGGAATGAGAGGAGAAAGGTAGAAAACCAGAGCACATATGGATAAGATGGAGAGATGATACACAAAGGGAGATATAGAGGAAAGGAGAGATGGAAATAAGAAATATATTATGGAGGGAGGTGGAGGGGGAGGAAGGAGGAGAGTGTATGGAGTGTTAAGAGAGGGACATAGAAATAAAGTGAAGAGAGTGCAGAGCAATAAGGGATTAATAGCTTGGTCTCACAGCTTGAGTTTTATTTCTGTCATACCAAAATAATTTCAAAGAACAAACTTAAATTCAATATCAATTTAACTTATATTAAGATAGGTGAGTGTGTTATAATTGTATTTTTTCCATTTTCTCCTGTGTAAATGCATATTAATAAGACAGTGTCTTTCACTAGAGATTATTCTTCTCCCTCCCTGTTTCCTTTGTTTCCACTTGATGAATTGATTTTTAATTAACCCCTGGAGCTGGTGAGAGCATCTCAAAACGGCGTGGTGGGTTAGCTTTTCTTCCCACGCAAGTGTCCTCCTGTGAGACAGGGTAAAATGAGGAAGCTCTGTTTAGTTAAGATTAGATCTGATGCATTAGCATGCTAGCCATAACACTGCAAGACACTGCAGATGGGCCTGCAGAAAATGGGAGGTAAGGCATGAGGGAATAGTGTTGCTGAGAGTGAGGAAGCAACAAGGATGGAGAATGACAAGAGAAAGACAGGGCGAAGAGAAAGAAAAGAGGCATAACAGTGAAATGACAAGACAGCAAACACAATGATATTGTGTAGCAGAAAAAATAGAAGCTGTCTTTATGCAGATCAGCAGCTCCTAATATCAAAAAGGGTGGAGCAGTTTCCTGAACTAGAGGATAAAGGTAAAACAAAAATGAGGAAGGGCAAAAGAAAATGGAACAGAAAATAGACAGAGACAGAAAAATGTACCAAAGAAAAGAGAGAGAGAGACAAAGTATTAGAAAAACATGGAGGACAAGAGAAGAGGGGAGATTGGCTTCAAACAGAGAGTCAGGAAAAGCTGGAAAAAAATTAGTATTTAATCATTTTAGGAGCAGTTTGATTCAGGTCCAGAGGCCACAGATAACCGCCATCTTCACAATCGTGGACCTCATTTTGCACAGCTTTTTAATAAAGCACTACACCCTCCCCCCCTTATTTTTTCATTCCTCTGTCACAGTATAAAGGATTCATACCATTAAATGGCTGATAGGTCATTTGGGACCATTCAAGCAGTGTCTTTTTAATCCACTTTGTTTCTCTTTTTTTTCCCCTCAATGGTGTGCACCTTGAACACCACTGCCTTCGGTGTCTCTGAGCTATAGATGAATAATGTAAAGTAATTAGTGCGATACAAATGTTATCTAATAGATCAGGTCAGCTCCAATAAGAACCTCTGACTCTGTGGCTGAAGTCCTTCCATTTTATGGAGTGATTATGTCTGGTGTAATGATGTGGTTCTCTGAAACTTCTGAAATTTGTCCATTTATTCATTTCACTAACCAGTTTGAGATACTTTAAAGACAAACTTAGCATGTTGGCATATAACTTCTTTCATTTGAAAATCAAATATTTTTGGGGATATATTTTAATTAGGCTTAAAAAAGCTACCTAAAGCGAAGTATCTTGCCCTCATGTAATATAAAAGCCATTTTAATGCAATCAAAAAATGTGTGTGCTAGTATGTTTTGTAGTATTGTAGTATTGGTGATGTGCACCTCATCGAAAACAAGGAGTAACTCTTAAAAAAAAGGAATAATGATTCCATGTTTTTATCTTATCACTATATTTTGGGGTATTTTCTTTCATAAGTGATTACCAATGGACTAAACTATACATTAAATGTATTATTTATTTGTTATCTACTGTTTTGAGGTAAAATCTTTTTTATGGATGCCTGATCGTTAGCCTAACTTACAAGGTGCTATCTAAAACTTCCAGGCTGCTCCTGTTGCACACAAACAGAGGACCACACAGTCAAATGTATCCAAGATGTACAAACAATAACTTTCGAGGCAGCATTCCAAGTTATATAACTTGATCATTGTCAGCAACAGAGTTGCACATGTTTTTATGACCACTGGTATGTTTGAATCGAAAACTCACTGCCTCCAGCCTGTGCTGTCACTGCTGCAAAGGCATAAAAAACATGGAGGAATGTGTAAACATGTTACCATGGATGCCTCTGACAGCTGTTCTTGCTCATCAGTCTGCAAGTCATTTTCTCCCTCTGTGTTTGCAGGAACAAAGTAATCTTCCTGATGAGATAAGGCAGGATTTACTTGCTCGTCTTCTCTGGATCTGCCTCTGGTTAACCATCCTTGCATCTGTGCCTCTCCATCTGAAGACTCTTCCTCATATGAAGTCAAACCAAGGCTATCACTGGACATTTCATCTGCACTGTCTGCAAAATACAGACATGTTTGGTTAGAACATTAAAGTTAAACTCTGAAATATAACTCAAAATGTACATTTTTAACACATCTCAGTACAGTTTTTACATCTCTAAACACCTAATAAAATGTAAAAACATAAACTGAGTGTCCTTGACTCTTTCAACACATGCATCAAGCTCTAATAATCTGAATTACATTCAATATATGTGTGTGTACACCTGAATGTATGAGAAGTATGTATTTGCATCAGGGAACGCTAATGTGTGTAAGTGTGTGTGTGTGTGTGTTCCTGTGTTCCTGTGTTAGTGTGCGTGTGTAAGTGTGTGTGCGTTTGCTTGAGTGTGTGTTGCATATGGGAATTCAGGGCCATTCTTTACTGTGTAATTACCTCCTTGTCTGCTGTAGCATTATGTCAGGTATTTACTTAAAACTCTAATCAATACATGAAAAAAGAAAGCACAGACTTTTTATGGTTGGATTTAAATTGCCATTGACAGTCCAATGGAAAAAGGAAGCCATTACTGCTGAGATTCACAAGCATTTTCTTCATATAAACTGCCTGGCCGATGAGACTTGTGTTTAGGAAACATACAGCCTGGCAATAAAGTCTTCTAATAGGAATCACTTCACTGCAAAAACCTGTGCTTCCATTAATACAAATGAGTTTTTTTCTGTTCTGTAACTCAAATGTTGGTCCTTAATAGTTGTGCAATGGAAAGATATGCTGCACACACCATGTATTTGCCATCATATTTTACTGAAAGATTTAGTTACATCTAAGATGTCCTTCACTGTCTTCAATTTGTTTTTAAGCCCCGTTTAATCTGCCTACTTTGATTTTCATGCATGGTAAGAGCCTAACAGTTAAAAATACACAGAGACACAAATAAACAGACATGAGGTTAAATTAAAATAAAGCTGAGTCACTTTTAAACTTTTGAGTGTAGTGTGGGTGGCTGTGAAATTAGATGTTTGTAAAATGTGACAGCAAGAGGGATGAAGGTCAAAATTCTTGCAGCACTTGTACACACTACTAGAGAAGAGCAATTTCCACTGAAGTCAAACTGTTGTTATGCTGCTTGACTGCCTCTGGGTCCAGGTTCTCTTCATCTACAATAGTGGCCTTCAAAAGAGATGGGACTTCACTGACATATTTCATTTAGCTTTTGTTGTTATTCACATTTAAGTGTTGAAGCACTGCTAATAGTCAAGATTGTGTCCTTTTTCCTTTCAAGAAGATGAAATTATAAGAGACTAACTTTGAGAGATTAACTTTGACAATTTTAAAGATCTACATCATGGGAAATAAATATAAAATAATGAGCCGAGGTGAAAATGTTCTTTCCAAAGCAGATGATCTTATTTAGAGCTGTTAATTACATGATGTGTAAACTGGCAAATGCTTTTGAATAATGAGTAATCTTCCATGGCGAACTGAATCTCGAGAGGGACCAACTGGGAAAGAGGATTGTATCTCTGGCATACATATTAATGCAGGAGGACTGTATTCTAATTGCATGTGTTATTATTTATGTAAATAGTGAGGAGCTTTGTTTGTACTCTTGTTGACAGGGAGTAGGTGTGGCACCTGATGTTCCAGTTGTAGCCCCCATTAGATACACACTTTGAGATCTGTGGCTGAAGTCCAAACTACAACACTGACAAAGATGACTGGTGCGTCATACGGTTAAGACGCTTAAGTGTGCTGATACATCCATAAAAAGAACAGTAAACAGACTGCATGAAAAACAGAGTAATCCTGGGACAAACCTGCAGACTGGCTCTAAACTGTAGGTTGGACAGATGTCACATAAAAACATTTTAACAAACTTATTTAATTATTTTAGTCTTTGAAATGCAGAAATAATCAAGAACTTTATAACTGAATAAATACATTAGAAAACACACTGGACGACAGGTCAGTAATGACTGTAGATCTAGCATCAGCCAATGAAAATCAAGCAATAATGCTGATTTGCAATAGGCTGCAAATTTTTGCATGTTCTTGTACCAAAACAAAAGTGGAAGGAAACCAGCGGTTATGGGGGAGACCATAAAGGGAGACTCATGGCAACATAGATTGTATTATCTACAGAGAAAATTGAAGTTTTCCGAGACAAAGCAAAATTCAGGTTCTTGAAAGCTATTTATTTACACGTGTGTCTCCCTGGGTCAACACATAAATGATGTTATCAATCACCTGTGAAACAAATATCAAAGCATTTTTTTAAAAATCCTCTCTGAGAACAACTAGCAGCAACTTGACCTGAAGACATCAGGACAGGAGAGGAAACCTTAGAATTTCTGATGCATGTGAAAATAGTTAAAATCTAACCTATCAAACCACTGGCAAATAGTTTGTTTGTTTGTTTTTAAGTAAACTTTGTGTGTCTATTTGGTTCTCTTGTCACCATCTAAATACTGTACACACACAAAAACTTAACTTACCCATTGAAAGCTCCTCTTCCTCCTTCATTTTCGCAGCAAAAGGAGAACTCTGGATGGCATTTAAGAGGTATGATGGATACGATGGAATGCACTGTGCATCCTCAAGGGGCAGAGGTGATTCATGGTCACCAGACATGGGGATTGAGGACATAACAAGTGAAGCATCCTTAGTTGTTGGAGTGGCCTTAAGTCGAGAATATTCTTCTGGAGGGTAACCATTAGATAGAGATGAATCTGACAGGGATTTTATGGTTGTACTTGCTTCCGTAGATTCTGAAGGTGGATTTTGACTTGAAGTCACAGGTGACAGAGGCAGCTGAAGTTGATTATCTAATAAGAGAGACTCCAGGTCACTGAGGGAATGTTGGAATTGCCTCGAGGACTCCAGATTGCTTTGGGGAGATTGAGAAAGCTTCAGTGATGAGATCGGTGCTTGGAATAACTGGGAAGATTGTTGTTGTTCTGGTAACAGAGATAAGTCTGAGCCTTTTTGTAATGGGTTTGATTGGTAAATTTTCGGTAACAAGGTTGACTCTGTGGAGCCTGACGGTGAGACTGTGAATGTTGACCTCAGGGAGAAGGATCTGGATAAAAATGGGGAGAGATGTTGCTCTTCTGGGACAGGTGGTTTGGCACTAGCCAAAGGAGTGACCTCTAGTGAATATGAGATAGGAGCATGTGAGGATTTAGGGATCTCAGTTTGGGAATGCGGTAATGAGGGAGAGGACACAAGCGGAGGTGATCCACAGTCAGGTTTAGATTTATGAACAGTGGGCAAGCATCTGGGCTTTTGTGATGCTGAAGTTCGTGTCTTGATTGATGTTTTTGAAGTCCTTGGAGTCTCAGCACTGATGCATGCTGATGGCCTACTTTTAGAGGACGATGCTGTGCAGACAATAACGCAAATAACAATATAGATGTTAGGTGCTATCGCAGGCATGTGAATCATAAACATTTTTTATTAAAAAAAACACTCAGGGAAGTTTTTTTTCTTTTTTTTAAACTACAGTAATTATGGGTTTGGACCTTGACTATGGCTATATTTTTGAATATGGCTAATATTCAATACAATTTTTAAAAAAAACACCTCTTGTGGATCTTAGTGCTTATTCTTTACAATGCAGCTGATCTATCATTTTAAATGCCCAGATTACACCATTTTTCAGAGTTTTAATACCTTTGAAAACAATTATTAAATATTTCCCTTTCCACTATTCTTATAGCTTACATTTCACCGAGGGCTCTTTTTGTAAAGTCTGAGGTTTAGACAGATGGAGCCCCTTAGTTGCTTTGGGTGGTGCTGGTCCACTAGAGTTCTTGGAAGGTTGAGATGAGGAGATGCTGACTCCAGAGGACCCACCATTGGTTAAGGTTGTTTGGGGAGTCAATGATCTTTTCTGACTAATAACCTGTTGAACAGAGGAAACCCTGCGCAAGGAACAAAAATCTTTATTAGAGGATCCATGTCCACCCACTTATGGCTACATTTGACTTTTCTTGCACTTGACATTGTTTTAAATTGTAATATTATTAGCAGTGTTGTGAGGAACTTAATTTCAATCATATAATTTCTTATGAAATAGTAACTTAATAATAACGTTGGTGATGTTTTGATATTAAAACCCACAACAATTGATACGAACCTTCCCAACACTGCTGTGTCTATTGTGTCAAGATGTTCATGCTGGCACATATCATTTCATCTGAGCTGACTGGATGTGATAATTATCTCTTTTTCCTTTGTCTCAAATGGAACAAAAAGCTTATTCAATCAAGTGGACACCTGTTGTTCAACTGATTGTTTTGCAGCTGCTTGGAAATGTTCAGAATTACTGCCCTCCTCACTATCACTTCATAATTTTCATCTACTAATTTTCAACACAGGTGTCGAAATGTGTTTTAGCTTCTAACTACATTCCCAAATTAAAAAAAAACCCTCTAAAATCAGCATATTTGATCTTAGTCTCTTGATGCCATGCTGAAAACTTGATGAACATTTGCTTAATACTAAGTGAAAATACTCTCAACCATGTTTAGTAAGTCAACAGTTTCAAGCACATTAAAAAGAAATTTCTGAAGATATCACATTTTGAATGCTGGTTGCTAAAAACCTGAAACTTAAGAGCATTGCTGGCTTTAAACTAAAAAGAATATGTGACATTTTCTCTTTAAATGTCTTATACAGTGACATCTTTGTGATATATTTTGTTGAATTGTGTACTTGCATTATCCCGAAAGTTTTCAAAAAAGTTGAATGTATCAGTGCTTTTCTATTTGTCCCCTGTTACTAAATCCTGTGGTATCATCAGTGAGAGCAGGGAAAGAAGTCAGGACACACGAGTAAATGTAGCAGAGATAAAACTTTACTATATTACCTCTTCTGCAAACATTTGATTCAGTGAGATGTTTCTTATCTGTAATGTGGCTGTTTAATGATGAAATTAACAATTCCCACTATCCCACACTACTTCACAACAACATTAATCTACTCTTATGTTTTCAATCATTTTTAAAAGAGTGAAATAAAAGAAATGAAATTTGATGCATTTAAAGTTAGACAATAAAATTAATAACATATGAAAGATTTTGAATATTTTAAGGTGTGTTAAAAAATATGCTAAACTATATTTCTGGCTTTAATGGTAAGAAAAAGCAGCTAAAAGAGTATGAATGATGAAAAAAGTAACAAAGAGATGAAAACATTACACCTGTCAATGAGGCTTACTTTCTGTTGTTGTCTGTCTTCTGCTCGACAAAAAGATCTTCATGTGTATCTTCGTCTCCCTGCAGACATAAAGGACAGTGTCATCACACATTCAAATGAGACAGAGAGAAACGGACAAAAAAATAATGTGTAGGTGAAAGTGCATTCACAGCCTTATTTGCCCTGTCTCCATTTACTGTGTGTTCAGGTGAAACACTTTTGTTAAAATGAAACTCTTCAGTCATTCTCACCTCATTCAGGACTTCTATCACAAGATCCGATGCAGGCTGAGTGAGCCGAGGCTCAGTCCCACTGCTGCCAACAGGGACAGTGAATAATGATGCACAGTAGCGACGAAAATCCTCCTCCTGAGCTATAAATGTAAACACACACAGACACACAGAAATTAAACATGGCAAAAGGAAAAGAGAGTAATGCAATGCTTTGCAATGTGAAAAAACTCAAGCCATTCAATTTGTTTGTTTAGTTTTTGTGGCTGCTTCAATTTTTCCCAACAATTATCTATTTTAAGGTACACAAATAGCTACCAAAATGATTTATTTTAAGTACAGATTAATTATATTTTAGTCATGAAATTATAGTTGATCAAAAAATAATTAGTTTGTACTGACAGTGCTGAATATGATCAAAGAACAAACTTAAATGAATGACGGATGATTAAAAAAACAGGAGAATCGAACAAAACTTTTTTCAGCAAAAAAAAAAAAAAATTACAAGTTGAATCACACTTTGATCGAAACTATTTTTATCTTTAACTTCTGTGCAGTTTCCATCTCATTCATCTATTTCCAAACTCTCAGCTAAGCACTGTACTGAAATTAATTAAAGAGAACCAGGCTCTCAGAGCTGGTAAATGTGACTGTTTACAGAGGCATAAACCAAATCTACAGTTAAATAAGTAAAAAGCAAATGAAAAAATAAATGTATGATTGATCAAAATTAAGGATGTGTGCCTTTGTGCATTTTTAAGTACTTGTTTTCAGTACTTTTATCTCACCTAACCAGCCCCAGAGACCAGGGTCATAGAGAGCTGCATAGCTGCATATTTAAGTCTGTATTCATCCATTATCTTTTTTCAATTAAAATGATGTTGCTGATACAGCAGTGGCTTAACAGAGGTCTCGCCTCCTATGACTTCACTTCCCTGCTGCTCAAAGGACAGCAAAATCTACAGTACCTTTACGCCTGTATGGGTATTTATGCAGCAGTAATTATACTGCATTGTAATACAATGTCATACCTTGATAGGCACATAACACGCATAACAGATTGTGTTGTTCACAATAATTTAGGGTTACTTCTTTCTCTTTTGTTCCTTTTCCCTTTCACTTTATTGATTTTTTTAATCTGTCCAGTCTTTCTACATTATTTTACCACTCCAAGTTATAGGTCTATGCCATCTCTCTCCGGCTCTCTCTCTGTGTTTCATACTAACAATCCTTCTATCACATCACCCCATGGGTCTGACAGCCCAGGAAAATGAGAATTTAAAACAATGGAGAGCTCCCCACATGACGCCGGAAAACAGCTTTTATTATTCATGGACACACATATCCCATCCTTTCATATTCATAGGCAGGAGAGGAGGAGAAACTCTGCAACCTGTTGTAATTGCCATACGTTGGAAAAGTTTGAAGCAGGTGGAAGGAATAGTTTATCAGCTGCTGTACAGCTCTACATTTCCCAAAGACACTGCTGTCTTCCTCACATCTGCATATCACTGGGATAACGGCATATCAATTATTAAATTGTGAGCAAACAGAAATAAAATTCTTGATATGAATAACTGTGGAAAAGTATATTTAAGAGCTACAGTAAAAAGGAAATTTGATTATAAATGGTAAAATAAACTGTAGAGATGTGAGGACACAATGTTTTGTGTGACATATGCTGTCTGGGAGAAGTGTGGTCAGAGTTACCTTATCAACTTTTCCACCTTTATGGGGCACACCAAAAGGTCAAAACCAGGACTCTTTGGTAAAAAAAAATAGATCTTGTATCTCTATGGGAATCCTAGATGAATTTTAAAAATGCATAAGACAAAACATAGTGCAAACATCAACAATCCCATTCATCCAACAGCACATTAGTTCTTTAAAAAAGTATGACAAATGTGTACCAGCCTTTCATAACAAACTGTCATTTTTCTGGTTCAATGTTGTGTTTATGACAATTTTGCAACTATAAAACAGGGTCTCTGAAAGTGCGAAAAAACTTTCCTTCGGGAGCTATAACGTAACAACTTGCAGCACATGGTCTGATCCTTTGAAGTAAATGACTGCAACTGAACTCTCAGCCTTCAGCCTCATAATAACCAAGATCTGAACAAACAGGCTGGTCCCTTAATAGTTTTTTAACCATTAAAAAGTATCTAGAGGTTGTTCTTGAATTTCATGTCTGTTTTTTTGTGTGTCTAGCAAGTAACAAACCTAAAGTTTGGTGTTTTGTTCCCTGCTGTACTGGTAGCTCAAAACTTGTTTGAGGAATGTGCAACTCTTGATTGAAATTCAGGAATCATTAAAGATGTCTGGGCAGGGAGAACAAGAAGTGAGAAAAGTACAATGCTGCCTATCTATAAAAGTTATAATACCTAGGAGACAGGAGCTTTTTAAATCTGTGTAGCATTACTTACAATTATTAAGGCTTCTGATTTATTAGATCAGACACAGTGGAAAGCAGCAAGAGATATTGCTCAGTTATAATATGCACCTTGGTCCTTTGAGGACACACCAATTACTGAGGAAGATTATTCCAAATTTGAATTTATGGTGACAAATTTGTAAGGTTGCCTTTCAACATATAAACATGATTTTGTGAGCGCAGGGAACCATTTTGACGTTAGGATTTTCAAAGAAACGACTATTTAAGATGGACAGCTACAGGGAAGGGGGGCAAGCAATGACTTGCAGATCCTAACAAGGTCAAGACTGGAGTGAATTTTGATTGATGTGATGAGAGGCAGTTGACAGCCCCAGGTTCCAGAGGTTTAGAAGGGGAGAGATAACCGCGGTCTACCCGTCTCCTGACAGCCTCGGCTGGGGGCCAGACAGCCAGGACTCTCTCCTGACTGATGAGCTCCAGGCCCCGAGCTTCAGACTTGCAGGCCAACCCCAACCCTCCTCTCTCTGCCCAATTCCTTAGCCAGGCGGAGTGCAACCTGTCAGGCATGGGGCGCCTCTAACGGCCCTCTGCCCACACAATCACAGGCAGTGATTACCCGTCACACTGCCACGGATGGATGGGCAGGCACTGATACGTCTGCACTGCTGAGAGGGAGAGGTTTTTTACTTTTGCTATCGTGTGTTTGTGTATGTGTGTCTGATGCGTGTGTGTGAGTGTGTGTGTGTGGGTGTGTTAATATGTGTGTGCATGCAGGTCATCTGTCAGACTATTCTGTCTTCAGCTTTTTCTTTGTTTGGACCGAGAGTCTGTTTGAGTACGTACATCAGAAAGGTGGTGTGGACAAGAG
The DNA here is from genome assembly GCA_029783805.1 of Acanthurus tennentii. Classification (NCBI taxonomy): domain Eukaryota; kingdom Metazoa; phylum Chordata; class Actinopteri; order Acanthuriformes; family Acanthuridae; genus Acanthurus; species Acanthurus tennentii. The sequence goes on along the minus strand of JAPZDZ010000024.1, from coordinate 9,326,926 downwards.
AACACAGCTGTCAAGGCTGGTGCTCATGGATGTACAGAACTGTGCGTGTATGTGTGTATGTATGCGTGCACATGAATGTGTATTTGAAACAGAGTAACAGACATGCTCAAGTCAGTTTAGGTGTATCAGTATCAGTTGCAGGCCAAAATAATACAAATAACAGAAGAAGAAGACACCATGCATCCCTCTGACATGCATGCTTTTTACCTGTCAGGCCGCTTGAAGTCTCCTCTTCCTCTGACTCTGCATCAGGTAATGAGGTTAAATCTGCACCAAAAGCTGGCGACTGATAAGTTTCGATCGGTGTTCTGGAACAAAAAATAATTTATAAATCAGTAAATAAATCAAGGAAAAAAAACATAAAATCAAGACTCTAAGTCAAACTACAGACAAAATATGAACTGAGTTGCATTTGTCTTACTTTTCTCTTTTCTGTCCAATTCTGCCCTTCTTTTACTCCCTTATTCTCAAACCTGGACCCATTGATGGATAATGTTTACTGTCTGGTTTTGTTCTCTTCAGATCATTTCAAAGTAACTCCACCTAAACAACTCACATCTGTGTCCTTCACACTGCCCCTCTTTACTTTCCTCTTTAACTCGGTTCCTTCCTTTGGAGTCCAATCTGGCCAAAGTGCAAGGCCAGTGAGAGAGACTTTGTGAGAAGCTCCAGGCTGCCCATGAGGGGTTGCTTGGGAAGTTACTTGTACTTTATATCTCTTCCTCTTGCTTAGTCCATAGCCTCGAAACTGGCAATATTTATCTTTTCTCTGTCTATATAATGTACTCAGAGGGTTATATTTAATCCTGTCCCTCACATCCCATTTCCTATCCCTTTGCTCCATCCATCCATCTCTTTTTATCCTCACATACAGTACTTTACATGCAGTAGCCTCACTAGCCTTAGGCTGTTTGCATTTGGGCTTTTGCAGGAAAAGAAAAGAATCATATTGCCCTTCTGGTCTCCTCTGGACTTGCATTTTTACCTTCCTCTGGAGATACGTGTTTGAATCCATTCTAACACAAAATATATGTTATGAATAATACTGAGTTACTTGGTTTTATTAAAAAAAAAGCTGGAGCATAGAATAAATAGACCTTTAACAACTGAGTCAGGTTTAAGCATCCACAGCGCATCATCACAAAGATGATGCAGTGTTTTAAAGAAGGGATTTTGAACCCTTTTTCAAATTACCCTTGACCTTTTAGGGAGGAACTAGAGAAGTGTTTTCCTCCATTATTTTATTTATAGGTCTCTTTAAAGGGTAGAAAGTAAGAAACAGTATAACTTTCTAGATTCCAGACAAATTATGGAGTTGTAATGTTGAATAAATGGGACGTGTTTCACTGCTAAGTGATTCATTTGACATTCTTTTACAGCTTTATCAGAAACAATATTTCATTTTGATTTAAGCATTATTTAAACGTCTCTTAGACTAATGAAAATACCCTTGTTTGATGCCCTCTGCAGTAAAGCAAAGTTAAAAAAGTGGGATTTGACAGAAATGAGCCCTTCAACAGGACCATTATTGCTGCTATATTTGCCCTGTGGACAGAGGGTTGGCTCAATCAAATTTGACATTTGTGCCAAAAGTGCTTTATGGAAGCACCACATCCATCAGAGGTGATATTTTGACCACAACCCAGAGACTATTCAAGCTTCTATTTTTTTATTTGGAGCTAAAACTTTGGCTCTAAGTTACTCTATGGCACAGGTCAAATTAGCTGCTTCAGACCAGGCAGAGCTGTCAATTACTTCATAATTGACAGTTTATCTTTAGAACAAAATAACAGCTCAGAGACAAGCGTGTGGATCTACAGTCTCATTGGAGAAACAATGTCAAAGTAATGAGTATGACGGACAAACAAGATACAAACATTCCACCAGACTTCAGACTTTTGTTAACTGTGTTGTTTAGAGACATCCCGGCATCCATGTGCACTCAACCATAGCATTTTCTGTTGAAAGAAAGTTGAGTTTTTCTTTTTTTTCAATATAATTACATATTTGATTGCTCTGCCTTTTTTTTCTTAAATAGACATGGAGCACCATTAATATCCCACAAGAATTATGTTCATTAATCTCAGAACAGCTCAATGGCTATTAGAACTGCCCTATTAACTATGTGTTATCTGTGAAGGTGTTTTTTGTAGGCCAAAGGTCTAAGGTAAGCATATATGTCATTCTGATGACCATTCTTTAAAATGTTTAAGGAAGTAACCACATCTTTTTCTTTCCACGAGAAAACACTTAGAAACGAAATCACTTCTGGCTGGATTGGGGTTTTATAATTGGCAGCACAAGTCAGATATTGTCAGGTTAAGTCTTATACATGCAGGTAGGGGCCTGTTCAAATCTGAGTTCTATGCCTGCACAGACTTTTATTTCAGGGTTCAGTGCCTTGATCACAGATGCCGTGACTTTGGCAGTTGATGGAGAGGCAACCATTCACTTACCCCACCCACACTGCCGAGCCAGTTCAGGAAATCAGATTGATATCCGCCTGGTCGCAAGCTCGCTGTCTGTAACCTGCAGGCCATCCACAAATCTAACAAGGTGATAGATTTTATGGCTCTAATATAGCTGAGCACTTTTAAGCAAATTCTTTAAAACTCTTTCCTCCTCCATTCTCCCTCCTTCCTTCACTCTCTTTCCCATTATTACAGAAGCTTGTTAAAATTCAGCCTCCCACTCTTTTTTTCTGCAAGCCAGCCAGTCTCTCTGTCTCTCCAATAAGCTCTGCCACCATCACCGCTGCAGGCTTATTGCACTCTAGATTGGCTCTCTAGTCGATTCCACAGTTAAAGGCTGCTACAGCTGGGGACTTAGAGCATTCCAGCTCAGGCAGTCAGTGGGCCTTAAAACTGCACTCTGCTCTCCTCTCCTCTGGCCTGCTCTCCAGTGGGCTACTAAGCCCAAAAGGAGTCGCTTAAATAAAGGGCTGTAATAATGGGACCTGCTGAAGCCAGGCCCTCAGGCAGTCTGCTGCACAATAAGTGCTGAGAAACTGCTTTGTACACTGATGGCTTATGTAGGCTGACTACAGAGAGGCAATAGAGGTATGCGTGGTGGCAAGTGTGTGTGAAGTGAAATTTGTGTGGACACGTGGGTGTGTTTGTGTCCCCGGTACAGGAAGTAACAGAGAAGGCGTTCCAAGTTGAACAATTAGCATTTTTACAAGCTGTCAGTAAGTGACCTTTGTGTGTGTTTGTTAAACTGTTGGCATGTACGATACCACAACTGTCCGGAAAAATGACGCAGTGATGGAAGGTCTAAAAGTTGTAGAAAAAAAATAAACTGAGAGTTGCTGCAGTCTTAAAAAAAAGAAAATAACAGAGCAACGAACAACATTAAGTATAACAATCAGCACATGGCATGAAAATGTCTAGATTTTGTATGGAGATTGAGAAAGAGAGAGGGGGAAGTTTTATGTTGCCAATTATACAATGTTAATACAATGGCTTCAATAACATTAGGTCAAAGTAAAACTTCACATCAACATGGGTGTGGTGTTGTTAATATAAAAGTAGTAACTACAGAATTACTTCATTCAAATTAATTTAGGAACAAATATACCTGTTGCTGAGTTAATAGGTCCATTCACAGCTCTGAAAGAAGGATTTTAAACAAGATTTGTTGCTATGCATATTAAAAAGGGAGAAGCGCAGCATCTAATGGGGCCTATTGCCTTTTTACCCCATTACATCTACACATTTTTTAGAATATGTATGTGTGATGCATGCCAATTGCTGTTTCTCTATGTACCTGCGGTGCTTCCTGAGAAGCAATCTGTCCATGTAGGTAAGGCCGTTTTCTGTGAACTCCACCCTGACAGGTACCTTCCCTTCTCTCACTCCTCTTCCTAGTCCATCAACTCCTCTGTCTAGAGCGAGGTCAGCCTGGGTCGCTGTACCTGACACTGATGCTTGGGAAATATTGGAAACAGGGGAGCACACAAAAATAAAGTTAAGGTAAGAGAGGGAGGGGGGAAAATACAGCCAATAGGAAAGAAAGAGTCAGACAAAGGTAGATAAAAGGAGTCGGAAAACATCATTCGCCAACTTCTCAACACCTTCCTCAGGACACCTCCCCTCAAGAAGTGAGAAAACACCTTGTCACTGCACCATGAGTGCCAAAACACAAACAGACAGGAGAGTGCCCCCTGGGAATAAGAAAAAGATGTACACAATACAAAAGAAACATAGCAAACACATGAGAGAAAGGAAAAGATAGAGGGAAGAAAGAGAAATGTTATGATTGTACTCCAGACACTTTGGCAGTCCACAGTGGCGGCTTTAAATTGGGCCTGGGTGCCATTGGCCTGACAGAAATAATTAGGGCTGGAGGGGCTAGCAGCAATTTGCAGAGCAGAGTGAAGAGAGAGAGGAGCAGAGTCTGTCCGACCAGTAAAGCAGAGAAAATAGGAGGCCTAATAAAAAGCACAAACACCTAGACACAAACAGAACCTAGAATAATAGTACTGGTAATATACACCCACACAAACTTGGAAACGCAAAAACTGTTGCATACATACACATATATAGAAACATAACATGTGTGAAAAGGCATAAAAAATGCCAAATGCAAAGGAGGTTGTACACACAGGCATGCACACAGCTGAGGCGATTAGTGCTGTGGTGTGGAGTAGGGCCACCCCTTACACTCCTCTCATTATCTTAATATGCAACAGCCATGGATTACCCTCCTACTGCAGTGGTAAGCACTTTCTATAAGGCCTTAACAGATCAGAGATAAGCGAGGGAGAGAGGGAGCAGAAAAGCTGTGGAAGGAGTAGATTGAAATGCAGGAGGAGGAAGAGACCAGAAGACAAAAAGAGCTAAGAAGGAAAGGATGTATTGGGCAAAAGTGGAAAAAATATATAAAACATCAACTCAAGTATAGACAGACATTTTTATGTACTTGCACTTAACTGAAGTGTTGCATTTTGTGAGGGAGTAACAGCAGTCTATTTTTCATTCCTACATAGCATTCATCTAATAGCCATAGTTAATAAGCTTTTACATGCAAAACATAAGAAATGGAAAGATGTGGAGTATTAGGCTAAGCATTGGCCAATTTAATGGGACTGTGGATGCTTGCCACCAAAAGGATTAAACCTGGCTCCCTCGACTGAAAGATAGCCTTTCTAAGCAGCAGGTCATCTTGCTATCATCCCGCTACCTGGATGTGTCATTTTGTCTGCATGTGTATGTCTGTGTGCCTGCAGCCATTTCTAAGCAGTATTACCCAATCGGACAGGTCTCCACATTGCATCCTCACTCATTTGTTCTTGTGCTCCATTAATATTTTCTCCCCTCCACTGTCTGAGAGCCTCCTGGAAAGATCTCGCAGATTCCCTCTCATCAAATTCTCCTCTAAGAAGAGTAGAAGGAAATCTTCCCTCACCCTCCCAGTTCAGTCTCTCTCCAATCATTTTTACTTTTTTTTCCTCTTCATGGTTCACAGCCAACACCTGCAACAAAACAAATATTTCCTGGTTTTAGTTAAAGTAATGGATGGCGAAGATTTAATACATCACTACTGAATATATAGATCATTACTAAAGGTTAGCACTATCATTAATCAAATACTAGCCACAAATTCAGATTTTCTTGTTATGAGGGAAAATGTCACTCCTATGTTTGTGTACTTCACTTTTGAAAAAAGATTTTGTTGTTGTTGTTGATGACGTGTGTAAAATAATGGAAGGGACTGTTCATGAGATTTCCACTATTGCCAGAACACTAATGTTTACTGATTCTGAAGGCAAGGACAAGGGAAAATGTTTCCAAAATTTGCATGTATGCAAGCTTGGCTGTGACCTTGGTGGTTACCTTTGTTGATACACCATTAAATAGTGTTTTAAAAAATGCCTAGACAAATCTATCTTCATACAAGACCCTTAAAAAGATGCTTGATTGAGATAAATAAGACAGGGGCCGACACTAAGTACTGTATGATTACCAAGGGCTAGTAAAAAGTAATAACAGGCCACTGAATTTTAACAGCCATTTGTCTGATTGGACCTGTCCTTGAAAAAAATCAAATACTAAAAATGTATCATTTAAATAATTTCCAGACACTGCACAAGTAACGTTACTATCTCACTCAAGGACTCGGGGTAATGAGTGGAGCGCCCCGCAAAATGCTACACGCAGGCAGGACTGTTTATTTCATAGTTGCAGATGAAATGGTGGCTGATTCTTCAAGGTCAAGTGTTTAGGATTAAGATTTATCTGCATCTTGCAGTTATGTTTCAGACTGCACATGACTGGAAATCCTCCCGCTCATCCTCTTATTCAAATCATAGAGAGAATCATAGGAGAACCAACATAGGCTGAGAAACTTGTGAAACAACACAGGAGGGCCTTTTTAGGGACAGTGTTTGGTTTTTCCATCCTGGACTAATGTAGTAACACATGAAATATGGCTGACTCAGTGAAGAGGAAACTGTCTCTTTATGGATACAAGTGCTTTATTCTAGTGCAATAAAATTACATAAGTTCTTTTTTTTGCAATGAATATAGACTTCTGAAAACATACTTCTGCCATGTTATGCAAAAGATCCCATCAAATCCTGAAAATTAATCTTTTAAATTCGACACTTAAATGTAAAATTTTAATACTACTGTACAGCGTTGGTTTAAGTGAAGCAGTTGCTGTAGTTGCTGATTTTTGGTTGGTGGCATTTTAAGGTGCTTGGCTCTGTCTAAAGAATGAACACATAAAATAAACACTGAATTGATCTTCTCATTACCTTCTTACCCCAACTGTTTTAAAATGGCTACTTTGTGAATAAGGTCAACTGAGCTCAGTGGTATAAAGAGTCTGAAATGTCAATCTAACTGTTTTTACCAGACTTAGACTGTTGGGGGGCATTTTTTAGTTTAGGTACATGCAGTTCACAAGCCTGCCTGTAGATACAGCCTGTGGATATAGCATCAATTACATTCTTTTTTTAAGTCCTTTGAATGACTCACCGGGTGCAGAAGTAAAAACACACATGGTGCAGAGGCTTGTTTGACATGTTTCTGCTGTACAGTCACAGCAATGGAACATACAGAGAGAAATTGCGTTTATATGTTGATAATCATTTGAAAAATTGACTTCTTTTTTTTAAAATACATTTTTGAATGGATCCTCTTCAAAGTTTTTAAAATTTTAAAATAAAAATGTGTGAGCACACAGTTGTGTGAATTTAATTCTTGAGGTTTTGACTTAATATTCTTGTGCAGATTAAATGTTTAAGACAACTTGTGCTACTAGAAGCTAATGACTCTGGGGAGCACCAATAAGTTGATGAGCAGCAACAATAAAAGCTCAATTGTTACTTTAAGAGCATGTGCAGACTAATCTTATTTTTATGGTCTGTCATTTCATTTTAGGAATTTCTTTCTTTTTTTGTGTGTGTGTGTGTGTGTGTGTGTTTCAGTCAAAGCTTAATACAATGTGCCTTTCCTTGTCCTGCAGCAGGGACAAATGGGGAGATGGGTCCCAAAAGCTGTTTCTTTTGTGTATTGTAATAAATTTGGATTGCATTGATGTTTTTAGTGCTTTTACGTTTCGTATGTACACAAGTTGCTTGTAAGTTGATGAACTGTGTGCAGAAGCCCTGTGTATACTAAACTAGCTGAACTCTTTTTTTCTGTATGATAGTAATTTTTTCATCCTAAACTCTGGCACAATGCTGTTGACCACTTGGAGTGTACAGGACTTGTGCCCAGTTGGACTACTGTAGTCTGTGTAACTAAATAAGGAACAATAAAGATCACCACCTACCTGGCTGGAACCTCGGTGCAATTGCTTAGGTTTTTCCACGACCTTGGTTCCTTTTTCTGGGCTCTGATCTCCTCGTTCACTCGCTGCATTGGACGTGATGCTTTGACTGGGACAGGGTTTGGAGTTGGGACTGGGATTAAGACTTGTAGAGGCGCTGTGATGGGAACCATGGTTTATCTGTTTCTGGAAGCAGCTGACAACATCTTGAGTGCTCACATGGGTCTGTAGGTCTGCCTATAAAAAAAAAGTTATATAAAGTTATATTAAGTATATAAAGTATATAAAAGTTATATATATTTAATCAATGTTTTTACAGAACAAAAGGCACCAGCTGGCACTTGAGAGAGATGTGATATACTGTTTTAATTAACTCAGGAGGTAAATGAAAAAATATGCATACATTGCATTAAACCGAGAGATAATGCTGCATAAAATAAGAAGTAGTCAGTTATCAATCAAAGTAAATGCAGAGGCTCTTTAAGGCAGTCTTTTAAACATGCTTTTTGTGTTTTAGTTTATCTTGTTTATAGGATATTGGAAGTATTCAGTCAGTTGTTCTGTAATGCCTGTCATATACATCAGGCAAGGACTGCTTAATCCAAGGTTTAATGTGTACCAGGACAAGAACCTTTTCTGTCCTGGTAAACATTAAACCGTATGGACCATGGGTCTAGCAGTTTAAATATTGTAATTTTAGTTTTGAAAAGGCAATGCTGTGCTTTATGTTGGAGAAAATTAAAGGCAAAAGAGTGAGTACACTCTCCATTGGCAGTGTTTCTGTCTGTGTTGCATACAACCTGTGATCAACAATAATGCATCAGAATTGTCAAACTGAAAACAAGAGATGAGATCATCACAACTTTTTCACAGAGTTTCAAAAAATTAAGTATTTTACAAAGCAAGTTTTACTCTATGTGGATTAACGACATGAAGGCAATGAAATGAGGCCACTACAGACAGCGGCCATGGACCCCATTTAGAGGCTACAACCTAATCATTTTAAGTGCTTGTACCTTAATCACTAGCATAACCTTGAAAGTCACAACCATGAACTTCATTTTACAACGTTAACGTATGCACCTTTGTTTTATTGAAATGAAACCACAAAGAGCCTGTGCAGAATGACTCAGGTAATGCACATCATATGACAGTATCGGTACCAAACTTCAGCCACATTGGCTCTACATTAAGTCCCATTTTAACCACAAAGCACTACAGGTTATATACAAACTCCAACCAATAACATATTGCGCATAAACAAATCCTTTTTTTCCTAAATTAATTAATTTACATAGAGGGCAATTAGGTATCGCTGTAGCTATGGACCAAAAAAAAAAATGGGATGCATGCTGGTGGGAGCTGATTGCTTTTTTTCTATACCACAGGCTGAATTGATTATTCTGTTCCATTAATCACGCAGTACAGTAGGGCTGTTGAGGTCAACCTGTCTGTATCCTGTCCTTGAAAGTCCCCAACAGAGACACACAATCGAACATGGAGTCAGGGGAATATGGTGAAGCTTAAACACTTGAGAAAGTCATATTGAGAATTCAGGCTAGGCTTAGAAGCTACAGTATAATTTGGGTCATTTTAAGGTACTTTTATAGCTGGTATTCAATTCTTGTCGCCTTGAAATTGGACCTATAGCAGTTTCATGGAGATCCACTTTGTCTGGTAAGACATAGCACAGTTCTAGTGGCTATGTCTTACCAGACAACAATATTAGTCTCATGTGCCTGTTTTGCCCAGGCAGCTTTGTGGTGTCTTTAGAAGGTTCCTCCATGACACTTATGGATAATTTCTTCTGGCAAACTAGACATTTTTCGCTGCAGGACAAAGACAAACCATATGTTTGACGTCTCCTGGTCAGGAGTTCTTTGTTTATGCCTGTGATGGATTCTGCATCTAGTCTCAAACCGCTGAACAAGGTAATAATGTCAGTATGGATGAATGAATCTGTACACACCCACTTTGGCAAAGATAGAGTCTCATTCTTGGTAAGAAATATCTTTGGTCTCATCAGTAATGAAAGAGTGAAGCACATTCAGTGACACTCAATCCATGTGTTAAATTAGTTCTTTCAGCATCTTGTAGGAGGTAACTTGCCCGTGGCCGTGAAATCTTTAAGAATCAAATCGTTGTCTGCAAACAATCCAACAAGCCTGATGATATTACTTTCCACTTAACAACCTCTAAAGGAGAATCCTTGCATTGTATGAAGTTTTGAACAATGCAGCAACTGAAGCCATCCTTCTTGCTGTTTCTCTTTTTGGTCACCAGGCAACTGTGGTACAGGCACACATCAGTGGATTCAAATAAGAGCTTTTTAGATCATCTAAGAGTGCGTTTCTCTCTGGCCACAAAACTGGAAGGAGCTGAGTCGGATTTTTCAAAACATCCAATCCAACAATCGTACAAACTTCACACAATAGCTAGTTGTGCAAAGATAAAAGAGTAGGTATGGCTTTGAACTTTCATCTCAAGTTCTCTTTTTTCATTTTTCAATCAATTTAAGTCACTTGTCAACTAGCTGTAACATAATGAAAGCCTTTCATTACACACAAGATGACACATAACATGCTCTGTACATTTGCCACTTACGATCATAGCCAGTCACTGTTAAACCAGTGCTCTGGATTGTTCCTTTTTTAAGCTAGATGGTAAGTATATCACCACATACTGCAAGTGATTCAGGTTTTGTGCTTAAATGTGATCAGAGGACTAGAGAGATGGGTGGGGTTTGCAACATGAGTGAAGGCGCAAAAAAAAGTTTTACAACATAAAAATTGATTCAATTTAATCTAGTTATTTACCTAAAAGGTTAGGAGTTATATTCTATATATCCAAGATTCTTCTTATATGTACCACAGAATCTTTTTCCATTTTGTGGATCCAGGCAGTGTGTTGGCTTAATTAAACTCTGCCACTGACCTGCTCTCTTGTCTCTCCGTCTTATCTGTTACTGAGGATTCTTTCTGGTCTTAGGTTGACTGCTGCCTGAGGCCTGTTCTCTGTTCTCTGTTGCACTGTGAGTGTGAGATTGGGTCTTCGCACGCATGTGCATACGTGTGTATAAGTATATGCACATTTTTACAAAACAAGCTTTTGTAATCAAGCATTTGCTCATATGGTATTCCTTTGCCTTTTCAATAGATGGACGCAGCACACACTTCTGGGATTTAGTGCTTGTTTGTGAGAAAAACTAACTATTCAAAAGAGAAACAAGACAAGAGGTTGACATATGTAGATACTGTGGTCAGGGATGCAAGGAAGAATAAAGAAAGAGTGAGTGATGGAAAAGGAAAAAAGGATCAAAACAGATACTATTGAAAGTATCCGTGAAAGAGACAGAGAAACAAAGACAGAGAGGCAGAGCCACAGAGGAGAGAGGAAGAAGACTAAATGCACCTGGCAGCATGCTCACCTGAATGGGGATCATTTTATGGAACTTCAGTGCCCCCTTCTGGTGGAATTTGGTAAAGCAGCCAATGCAGTAGTCCTCTGTGCATTCAGCACACATCTACAATTCAGAGACACAAAGTCAAGGCAGAGTGTGAGCGCATGTGCATACGTGTGCGTGCGTTTGTGTTTGCCCGAGTATGAGTGCAAAAGAGATTGACTGAAGATCTGTATGTTCAAGTGTAACAATTAAAAAAACTGCTTATGTACCATACGAAGAATGTGTGCATGTGCATGCTCATCATGTGCATGTAGAAATGCATGTAATCACCTGCCTTGACAAGCAGAAGCTTAAGTAATATTCCATAAAGATTTAAACCAAAGCCAGATATCTTTTCCTTTCCTATAACCTCAACCTTGCCAAACAAACTTTGACAGGAGTGATGAATATTGAAATAGATTCTCTGGCAGGATGCTGCAAAGTGTGTGTGAGAAATAGAGAGAGAGATAGAGAGAGAGAGAGAGAGAGAGAGAGAGAGAGAGAGAGAGAGAGAGAGAGAGAGCATGGAAGGGAGAGCATGAGGGAAGAGTTTCTGAGATTACATGTATGCATTTGTGCTAAGTTTGCATGTGTGTGTTTGTGTGCGTCTGTATGTATGTGTGAGCCTTGTGTATATGAGTGTGTGTGTGGTCGAATGCATCTTAAGGGAGGTCATTATCATATCTATCTGTGAGGATCCGGTCTTATTAGCGGGGAAAAGCCCTTGCATCAGCAGGTTGGGGAGATGGGCTGGACCGGATGGACCAAGCACACAGGCGAGGACAGGAGGAGTGGAGAGAGCCAATGAGGGGGGAGGATATGAAGGGGGGATGGAGGTTGGAGAAGGACAGAGGCTTCCTTAAATATAAGAAACAACATATATTTTAAAAAAAAACAGACACCATTCATTTGGCTTCCTTCATCTGGCATGCAGGTTTACTTTTGTAATGGCTTGTGGTGTCATCATCAATACAATGTCAAATTCGGAAATGTAAAGTTAAGAGCACTTTCCGAGTAACAAGTGTGAATTCTCCTTAAGCCCAGTGAGATTTTACCTGTTTTTTGTGACAACATATTTCAAAAGCTAATGACTTGGAACATTTCTTCCCAGTCCCTTTCTCGCTCACTTGAACTGTTTCTACTTCTTCACATTTATTTAATGTTATTTGTAATGGATAATTAAGCCAAACAAGGCAATAGGATAAACAAAACCTGTAAAAATTTATAGTGGATCAATGGAGGTCTTAAAGTACAAATTTCACTACTTGGTTCTCTGTATTTTCATACTTGGTTCTCTGTATTTTCATCTCATTATGTCCCCTTTTATTTTGTTATTCTCTAGTCATTTAATTAATGAGCAATTCATTTATAACCTTGCGTTCATTCTCTCAGCCCTTACTTCTTTCTCACATATATTGTGTCTGATGTGTGTGCGGGGTTGTGCATTTGTGTGGGTGTGTGTGCATCGACATGCAAGCCTACAGCTGTGACACTGCCTTTTAATGGTCCCATAAAACAGGGCCTCATACCTCCTCTCAGACCTGAGGATAAATTACAGTCACTCCCCAGGGACCAGGCATCCCTATCAGGCTGCCAGCAGAATATCACTGCACTCTCCTGTGCTACGCAGGAGGAAATGAGGTCCTTTTTTGCCTGGATGACTCCGGTATACAGCACAAGGCTAGGTGTGTGTGTGTGTGTGT
>JAPZDZ010000024.1:9277577-9313905 GCA_029783805.1 Acanthurus tennentii | reverse complement strand
TGATATGTGATTTTAGTAGTCTGCCCCACCATGTGTGAGTCATAGTTTAAAACAAGCCAAGCTGTCGATATGATTGTGCGTTTGTGTGTGCGTGTGTGCATTTGGGTGCTTAAGTGCTGTTCCAGACAGGATGGCAGAGACAGAGTCGTAACGCTTTCCATTATTGCCATCATTACAGGGCACAAGGGCTATCCAAAACGCATGTCTGTTGTGTGTGTGTTTAGTGTGTGTGTGTGTGTGTTTTTGTGCATGTGTGGATTGTGTGTGCTTGTGTGTGAGTTCAGCCTATGTGCTTGTCCAGACCACTATAAGCATTGCCATTAAGCCCATCACTATGGGGCATTGGGGGAATTGGGTCCTTCATTGTACAATTCAGCACCATCATCATCAAATGCACTATCAAGCAAATTACCACATTACATTTTAACTCAATGTGTGTGCTGCACTTAAAATAACTTATTCCACAACAAAAGAGACAGAAAAATGGTGGCTGTCAGCTCAATCATTTCAGCCTCCTCCCTCTCCTTCACTCCTTCTATCAATCTCTCTCTGTCCCTCATTGCTCTCATTCTCTCTTCCTGTCTCTCAGAAGCATCAGTTATTCATACTCGATTGTGTCACCTTCTTCGGTCAGACAAAAGATAGCAATCACACCTGAAAAGCTGAGGATGTTGAGGACTGGGGTGCAATCACTAAGCATGTATTATTTAGCTAAGTGTGCAACAATCCATTCTACGCAAACATATGCATATACACATGTCCACAGTATTGTTTTTCATTTATTCTCCTCCCCCCCGTTCACACATACAGTTGCAGGCCACGGTCCCTCCTCCTGAGCAGCAGTGAATCAAGAGCGAGAAAGAATAAACAATGGTGCCCTCAGAGTGCTCAAGTATCGATGAACAGATCCAGCTAAACTGTTATCAGTGCAAACACAAACACATAGATAGACCAACAGATAGAACATCAAAGAGAGTGAGAGAGAGAGAGAGGCAAGGAGAGAAAAAGACAGATAAATGTGATGGCCACAGTGGAAACAGACATACATATGAAGGCAGTAGTAGGTCAAAGGGAACAACTACAAAAAAGGAAAAAAAGAAAAGAAGAAGGTAAGAAGAACAGAAAGAACATATGCAATGAGAAAGAGGGGAACAGGATGGAAGATAGGGTAGATAACAGCTGACGTAGGAGGAATAAATGTATAGAAATACACAGAAATTGTATGCCAATGAAATACAGTGTAATATAAACAGAAAGTGAAGCAAATGAACAAAAAGACAGGTACAAAAAAGAGAAGGGGGGAGAGAACACAAAACAAGAGAACCAGCATTTGGAGTGGAACATATACAGACCAACTCTTACATATTCCCTTTCTCACATTTACAACACACAGCCTATCTGTTTTCCAAGAAGCCCCTAACCATCCATTTGCAAAATGATTAACTGTGCCCATTTCATCACTCATTAGACCTAATGAGATGAACTGTAAAGAAGGGTAATGTCACAGATTGTGTTGATTGCTCAGGTTTAGCTGTGGTCATGTATAGTGCCTGCACTGTCAATTTATCACATGTCCCTGTGAACCAGCATTTATTATCAGAAATCACAAGGATGATCACTGATTAATTTAATGTGCCAAAACAGACTTTGCTCTGTGCTTCACGACCTGTTTTTCAACTTAAAATGGAGCTGAGCTAAGCCACAACCAAGAGATGGCCAAATGACTTTTTGCGTCATCAGAGACCTCAAAAATAATGTCCTAAGAGGGGTGGTATTTGTCTTTCTTCTCAGGTCAGGAGTTACTAAGCACTCTGTTCAGAGGAAGTTCTTCATCTGCTAAACACTACAGTTGAAGAATATTCAGCTTTCTATTGTTATTGTGACAGTCTTTTCAGTGTATGTGACTCATTTGTGTGCATACCAGTTCAGCTGTCTTGACTTCACATTGTCCACAGCATGTCCCCCTCAGCCTGTTCTTTCTTGTTGTCCGAAGACCAACGGCAGGTGCTGGAGGTGAAGGCGGTGGCTGAGGATGGCCTAAACAGGGCAAGTAAAGTGATGTTAACTTTTAGCACGGGATTTCACAAAACACTTTAATAATTAACTAACTTACTTAACTGACTACCCACCTAGCCTGACAAAAACGCAGAGACAAAACAAGACAAAATAAAAGTCCAAAGGTACAGCTGAATGTAAACAACAAAATTGTACAATAATCATAGTAATTTCAGTATCGAAGAGTGCACCAAAGGACCAAAGTATAAATCCATGTTAAGTCCATCATCTGCCAGTTACCCATTGGTAAAGCCCAGGTTGAATCTGTAAACAACTCACCTGTCAGCGGTTCATCTGTCAGCACTCGGATCTTCACCTTGCCCGCTAACAGCTGCAAAGGAGACAGGGAGTGACAGATCAGTGCTGACAGGATGTGTAAGCTCTCAGGTTCCTCACACTCCTGTACAGGCTTTTTTGTTTATGCATATGTGGGTATGAATTTATTTGCATACATGAACTATTCCAAGTTAACTACTCCACGTTCATGCAGTTTGCATTACTGCATTCTTTAATGTGTAGGCATTTAACACATAAAAAACAACAAAAAAAAACATTTACTTTTGGAATTTGAGTTATTTTATTTTTGTTTAAGCTCAAAGATATTAGGATTTCTTCTCTGACATCCAGGTCACAAACTTCTTACTTCTCACCTTACTTCTCAAGTCTGAAATGCTCAGTGAAATAGGGAAGCAGAGGTATATTTTTCATGAATGCAGGCACATGATGCATCCACAGGTGCATGAAACAGATAGGACACATCATATAAATATCAACAAATGTAAAGACCAATTTTTCTCAAACCTTTTGAAGTCTGTTCTCCTTTTCCCTTTTGGTGCTGTTTGTTAGAGCGTTGGTGTTTAAAGAACAACATTTTCCAGACTTCCATCTATACCCACGAGAATGCCTGGACAAAGACAAAAAAGAAGACTTTCTTGAGCAACTGTAAATCAACAATCTTAAAATACAACAAATGTGATGTGCAAAGCTCATCTATAGAATCTCAGGCACAATTTCTTGAGCAAAGCAAACAGTGATTACATCTTTTGCAGTCCTTTGATGTGATTTGTTAATTTTTTTTTCATTAGGATATATTTTCTCATATCCACAAAAAGTAGCATTTTCTCTCATGCTTGCTCTACATTAGAGGATATGGGTCTGTGAGCTGAAAATGCAGCTCAAGCCGAGACACACACAGACACAAGGTCAAAGTGCCATTAAGCTTGAAGGGTTTACCTGTTCACAAGGCATACAGTATAAACCAATAAAGCATATTGAATGGAAAGAATACATCCTTTTCAAGTCCTTGTATAGAGGAAAAAAAAGAACAAAATCAATCGTAAAACGTATTAGACTTCAAAGATTTAGCAAAACCTGCAATGCAAACACCGTACTACTCACGTGTTTCCAGTGGGGTGAAAGTAAAGGCAGGGTAGATGTATGAAAACTCAGAATTAATGCATTTTAATCCATTGAAGCACTCATTGAGACTGAGGCATTTTAATAATAGTGTCAAGCTTAAGTAGAAGGGAAGGAACCGATGTCAAGAGGAAAAAGAAAGCAATATCAGCATGAAAAAGGCGTAACTGCAACACATAACTAAATCCTTACTCCCTCAGACTAAATCCAGGGGAAAAAAAAGAAAAAAGAGAAATTTAGAAAATCACTTTGTTCCATTAGACTGAAAAGAGTGCTTAATTTATCACAGTGAGTCCTTGTGTTGTTAAGAGGACTAAGAACAGCAAGGAAAAGCACTTTGCTACATGCCTTAACATAGACACAAAAATTTGGCCTTGCCAATATCAAATTCTGCACATTAACGATGTCAAAGAGGCATAAGTTCTTCACATTGTGTGATTTAATCTAAGACCAAAAGGATGTTTCCCATTTCATAATAGAGCCCAGAGGTCTGAACTTCACACATGAAAAACAGAGCATGAAAGGCAGGGAATAATGCCTACTTATACATTTACAAGCACAGATTCTTATGCAAATACAAGAACATGAGTGAATGTAAATGTGCAAGTGTGTACACATGCACACACATACTCCTGCAGGACACTCCTGTCAGAAAGTGAAGAAATGGAGAGGGATTCTAATTTAGACAGGAGTTATTCATGCTCATGTTGTTGAATTATTTATGCTATTTATGCTATTGTGATGTCTAGCTGTCTTTGAAGGAAGTTTATTTTGGATTGAGCTGGCAGTCTGTCAAGGCAGAGGAAGTCTGACTCCATTTGTGTGTGTGTGTGTGAGAGTGTCTCTCTTTATCTGTTTGTATGTGATCACAGAAGTTGCCAACACCCCCGATGCCGTTTCTGTGCTGACACTGAGAATGGGCGTCAGGTAATCACCCTGGCGACATCACCTTGGCAACTGGACTGTCGCTAGGGGAGATAGTCAAGGCACACCCCTGTTGGTGCAGGATGACAGGGTGTCCCCTCAAGACTGGCAGCCTGGAGAGATAAAGTGTGCATGTCTGTTTGTGTACCTCTGTGGACTTCGTATTAGCGAAGATCTCATTATCTAATCCACACATACACAAAAGAGTAAACACACACTGACTTCAAGTTGTTTTTAGAAACATACAGACATACACATTCCCACAGCAGAGTAAGTAATTGCCTGTTTTTTGACAGCAAAACCTGGTAAAGTCTGACTTATTTGGCTTGCCGCTGACAAAGAAGGTCCTGTTTTAATCCTGATGTTGACATCCTCCAAGACACATGGACCAGCACAATTTTTTTCCCCAAAAATTGTCCCATAGTCATTACGAAAACGTACACACACAAACACACATTTGAACAAATCCCTTGGAAGGCTTTAACAACATGTGTGTGCTTGTGAGAGAGAAAGGGAGAAACAGATTTTGACTTCAGTCTATATAAAACCAGCCATGCAGTAGGATTTAACATGCAGTGACCTGACTACACCTGTTACACAGAGAGAAAAAAACACATACACAGACACACAAGCATTCACACACTACTATCACACATTGCTCTGCACCTTTCGTTGTCTAGTGGGTGGGTAGCAGATGACAGCCTCCTAGTCACAGCTTGCATATTGGAAACAAACATCAAACGCGACACCTAATGCCACCTCGTCAAAGAGCATTTCGTCATCAAAGTCAAAGCGGAAGAAACACAGTGAGCAGTACAGTTCCAGATTAGCTCAAAGCAGGCTCATATTTCTAAATAATAAAAAGATAGGTTGTAGCAAAAAGAGAAGAGATGCCAAAAAAATCCAGTTTTAACCCAAGGCAAACTGCACCTGTCGTACCTGAGCACACTCATGTATAATACAATGACATACACACAAAGTTACACGCGGCTATCACCTTTAACTGACCCATCATACCCAAAGGGATAACTGACAACATCTGCGGCCAGCACATACACACTCATGCATGCACTCAAATGCATGGACACTTTGAGGTCTAACCCCAAAGTGATGAGAGGAATGGGCAAAAACAAAAAAGGTTTAGACAGAGAAGAGCCCAACAAGAGGTGAGAGCAATTCAGACAGGGAAATCTATAAGCACAAACGTTAATGCAAATTTAGTCTGGCATGTGCAGGTGACAGGGGTGAAACATGTATGCATGCACACATACAGATTACATCAGGTAATTGAAATGAAGAAAAGAAATGAAACAAATCAAACAACTAAACATAATGATTAAAAAGAGAAAAAAAGGCTGAAGAGGGAGTAAAAGAGCTAAAAGGAAAAAAAAAAGCACAGCAGAAAGACAAAAAAAGAAGCCGGAAAATGGGGAACCTCAACTGTACTTTTAGATAAGGCGAGAGCTTGTGTCTGTAAGCCGGGTAGGCCTAAAGACAAAGCTACATTAAATCTGTGATTTGGGCAGGCCAGAAGAGAGAATGATGTACTGCTTTTGCCCCGAGCCGCCGGTCTGGCTTTATTATCGCCTGTGTACTCTTCACAAACTGATTATACCGCACCTCCTCTCAGCAAACTGAATTTGTTCGCCTATTCGCTGGTTGGGTTCATGAGAGTGTGTGTGTGTGTGTGCGTGTAGTCCGCCTCTAAGACAAAGATGAACAATTCATCTACTGCGAGAGCTCTGAGATCTAAGAGGAAAAGCGAAGAGAGGAAAAACACAGTGGTGCATAACACAGACACACAGTACACTGCACAGCCTGAGCATAAATCACAGCTTGAAGATCTTCAGTAAAGACTTGTCAAAGATACACTTGCATGTTTTCTGAGAGGAAAAGACAGGTAAGAAAGGAAGCTCAGGTAACCTTCACATCAGAACATCTGATTAACCGCCAAACACCCCATCCTCCCTGCTTTCTCCCATGTCAATCAGAGAGAAACTGATGAGAAGCTGTTTCTTATGCTAACTAATTGATTCAACTGTTCAGCTGAGTTTCACATCTGAGAGACAGCCGTATGGCTACACACAGCTCTCAGATAAAAGAGAGCAGGAAACTGCAGCTACATTAGTGTGGAGTTCGATTTTAAAAGACTGACAGGACATGTGCATATGTCTTATTTTAGGGCCTAATTATTCATGTAATTTACTCCATTACCGCTCCTCTTAACTCAGAGTCCACGTATGTTTAACTTCATCACATCTCTGACAAATGTTTCTTTGCCCTCTTTTGCTCATCGTGTTAACTGTATATTAAATAATGTCAACCAACAGACAGAAAATGTACACAACAAACTTTGAAGTATTGCAGTCTGTTAAACTTGAAAGGTCGCAGTTAAACATAAAAGATAGCATAGCTAATCCTCTGACCCATCTCAATGAACAAAAAGGACCTGCTGCGAGTGTCTGCATCTCCTCTTCCTTTGTACCCAGCGGTAGCATGAGAAATAAAAGAAGTATTAAAATGTTCAACTATGTTCCTCTTGACAACAGCTCGGCACAGTCAGGACTGTTTCATGACAACACTGGCAACAAAGAGAAAACAGCAGAACATTATTAATCAATAATGGCCTGACTGGAAAGAAATGCTGATGAATTTTTTATGGTAAACAGAAAAGGAAAAATTCAAAAAAAAAGAAAAAATCTGAATATTATGTTAGAATTTTGACTTCCAGTTTTGAGTTATATCATATCTGCCAATAGTCTAATAGTACACTATTTCATCTATTTACCTTCATGGCTGAGCCAGCTGAGTATAACTTCTTCAGTAACACAGCCTGTCACATAAACACAAACTCTTTTTCAAGATCCACAAGGTCAGATTTTTTTCAATCTTTTAATACCTTGGAGACACAGTGCTGGTCTTAAGCAGGACTGCTGTCATGTAGCAGAGCTGAATGTGTCTTAACTGATTAAGCATCACAAGAAGGATAAAACAAAAAAATGTGTAGAACCCTGTGTAACCAGCACAGTGTTAAAAAAAAAAAAACAAACAACTAAGTGCCATTATTTATGGAGGATTGGTATCAAATGATACACATAGGCAGCCACGCACACACCTCGTCGTATCTCAGGGCTGGTGGGGCGGTAAATGTTGCAGTATTTCAGTTTGACAGGAAACACTGTGTTTACGTGCTTATCGTTTGTGCAGCTTGGACAAGACAACCCTCTCCCCATACTGATGCATAGCTTCTTAATTAGAGCCAGGCCAGGAATGAGAGCACTCATACATGGGCAAACACAAACACAATTACTGAAACAGTAAATACATTAACCTACAATTAAATTCTACAACGTGTATTTCCTTGTTTGTTTGTGATTTATGAAATTGAACGGGTTGAAATACGTCCTGTGGAGCAAGTGGCTCTCACCATAACCTCAGTTTTAAATTTTTTTGGCAGTAATGATTTTAAAGAGTCTGTGTTAAATATGAGGGCTCTGCCTCTCCCTGAAGCTAGCCCTTGGTCATGTATTGTGATCTACGCTTATATTAAGCTGTTCTCCACATCCCAGAGTTATCAGTTAAATAGGTAAACTGGGGACAGGGAGTAGAATAATTATTTTGATAAACAGTGTTTGTTTTCATTCTGCAATTAATCAATTTCCTCCTCACGAAGGCCCCTCAATCTGAATTTGTTCGATAATAGTCAAAGAAATGGGCCACGAACATAATCTATAATATACAGAGAAAAAATAAGTGCCATGTAAATATTAGCACACTTGTGACAAAAACCCAATGGATGTAAAGCTAAGTGCATGGTGTGTAAGCGTTTGTGCGTGCCTTCTTTTGTGCTCTGTCCACTGCTGATCATCGAACATATTTGCAGACAAAACATTATAACTTTTGTCACGTTGATGCCTGCCGTTTGTCATCTGAGAAGTGAGAACTTGGAAAAAGAATGAAATGTTTGAGACTAGCAGGACGATCTGTTTCCATTGTTTATGATCAGTTTGCACAATGACTCAGGCTCATTTCATTATGTGCAGGCCTTGCCTTTACAAGAATAAAATAAAGCTCCTTCAAAAAGAATAGATCATAATGTGGGTCTAGACCTGTGTGAATAAATTGCTTTAGATCTGGGGAACAAAAAACACAAGTAAGGAGGCCTTTCTCCATCTGTGTTCTAGTCTGCGCCTGTGATCTCTCTGACTTGTAAAATGTCCAGTCTGTAGATGTCTCCTTGTGGACTGCATCAGTCACAGCACTGTTCTAATTCCAAATCTAGCAAAGTACAGTCCAAATGACAACTGCAAGCTGATTACACTGCATATTCCTGTCCCTCCAGAGACAAAGTTGGCAAGTTACATCTCCTAAGTACGCTGGTACAAGCTTGTCTTACGCTGCACGAAGAAAGGTTCAAGAAGTTTTGATATAAATGTTTATGCACATAGGTACAAAACCTCAAAGAAACTGCCTTCATCTAGCAATCATCTGTAAAATTAATTAAGCGTTCTTTGTCACAAGAGCATCTTTCTCTTGCCTTGTTAATGCTTTTTTACTTTTGTTCAAATGGCAGACTAACAACTCAACTCATAACTGAAGGGGAGCTGCCTGCAATATGAATGCTCACTGAATCGTGTCATGGGAATTACATAAGATTCATCTGTTTTGAAGTTTGATTTTTACAAGCCCATGGAACAGCACAGGCAACTGTGCTGAACTGAAACTTTTAAAGATAATGAAAGTTACTTCTCATCTTTATCACAGCCTTGTGTAATTCTCACCATTTGTCATTGCCTTACTTTCTTAAAATGAAATAAATATGAGACGTATTTACAGAAATAAGTATAAACATTCGCTTGGCAGCACCAAAAAGTTGCACCAGAAAATCTGTAAGCCTCTAAAAAATCCCCCCAATTACTCTGAAGAGTTGTGAATTACTGTATGGCATGCTGTAAACAAATTTAAGCCTTATTGAAAATATAGCAGCAACCACAGAGGTCTAACAAAATGCATGTCAAATGAAATACACTGCAGATAGGCAAAATCAGGACCTGCAGTTTCCATTATGATTAGGAGAAGTAAGAAAAGAAAAACTAAAAAGAAATAGGGGTACATGGATCAATACTTGTCTTGTGGTCTTATTTATTTATTTTTTTAGTTAGTTATTAAAGCTTAGTTAATCATTATATAAAAAAAATCTTTCTTGGTGTATTTTATTCTAAGGTTGCTTATTGGTACGTCCTCTATCTGTGCTTATATGACATACCGTTCACGTCTTTCACATGTGGGAATGTTATTGACCATTGATTTCATTGAGGAGTAAATATGAGTACAGTGTCTGTAGGGCTCCACTGACCTTTCAAACAGTTCACTATATGGGCATATGCCTACTTCACCAATGAGTGGCTTTTCCAATTCTCTCACTGCTTTTTGCTTTCCTTCCCTGGCAACCTTTTCTTGACCTTTACAGGTAAAGAAGTCATCGACCTCTCCCTCTCTTTCATTTAGTCTCCTCCTCCATCTGTCTCTATTACTCAGTGTCTGTACTTTCTTGTTGGAAGCTCTTTTATAGCTGTTGTAGTCTTTTTTTTTTTACTACCTTCCTACATCCCATACTGGCTTGAGTCTCTCCATTAGTCACCTGCTCTGTTCCCTATGTGTTTAGGGTGACAGTCCGGGCGTGTTTGCTTTCAGCATCTGTACCTTAAGCCTCTTATCTTCAAAATCACTGTATTCTTCCCTCAGCCCCTCTTGCTTGTAGACTTTCCCTCAGCAGTCCCCTTTTTCTTTTAGTTCTACTTCCTTCTCTGTCCTCTCTGATCCCTCGTTTTACATGCAGTAATTCCTGGCCTTTCTCAGTTTCTTTTCTTCCCATCTGTCTGAGGGTGTCAATCTTAATACATTTCAAGTTCTCACTGGCAGTTACTGTGACCAAGATAATAGTACAATTTCCATATCAGCACATACCAAATCAAATATTGCATATATCCCCAGTGCTCAGTTTGATGGAAATCAGGCATGTGATTGTTTATATATCCTGCTCTGGGTTAAAGTGTTGGACAGTCTAGAGGACCGAAAGATGGCTAGCAGGGTTGAAGCAGGGTTTAATCCATAAGATTTTACACATGTCAAACTACAACTAGCTAATAATGACCAGAATAATCCACATACTTAACTGGAGTGCACACAACAAAAGGAGCAGAAAAATGATCTGTACGGTGAGTTAAAACTGAATACAGCTTTCTGTTTCGCTGTTCTTGGTTACAGCTGCAGAAGTCCATCCTGCACATACTTATGCACTTCCCTCCCCTCCCTCACTCCTACTTCCCTCACCCTATCTCTTCTTCTGCTTTCTTCTGCTGTACATCTACTCTCACCTTCCCACTGAGGTCTGCCCCTCTCTCCTCCTCGCTGCCTGTCCCTCGCCTTTCTTGAGAACTTTTTAACTGTCAAACTGCAACACCGATACTCACCCTCTCTCCTCTTTCTCTTTACTCATGCTCTCTTTCAGTTGTTGCAGTTTCTCCTCCATCTCTTCACCCTCCTCCATCATAGTCATCGCTTCTGTCCGCAGTTCTTGCAGGTTCCTGTGGCCACATACAGACACTACTATTTATGCAATCAATCAACAACAATCTATCATACACATGACCTATTCTGTCAGACTGGACAGCCAGGCTTTCATCAATATGTTCAATTCATCTGCTCTACCATAGCAGACCCCTTTTGCTATGACTGATCAATACTCTAATCAATTGGTCACTGGAACAGGATACTGCCAAGGCAGACATCAATTAAGTCAATTACCTGTGGTCAAAAAAGGAACTATGTAGGACTAGACTCAATTTCCATTGGGTAGTTAGATGAAAACAATTGCACTACACTAAATCAGAACCCAGGTCAGATTGTTAACTTGTTTCAAACGATATTTTATCAAACACTCATTCTCTGTGCAGCATTTGAATGGGAACAGATGGAAATTGTAAAATGGTGTGACAGCCAGGTAACAACAATAATGGGCTTCTACCAAATGCCTTAAATCACATCATTGATCTTATTACATCTTACCTGACATTGAGCTTGATGCATTTGGCCTTGTTGTTGGGAAGTACCAGAAAGTCATTTAAATTCATGTCTCTTCTTTCGAGCGGTTCAGGTATTCTTTCTGCGTCTTGTGCTGTGTTTTTAGAAAGACTCTTTTCTGCAATAAAAACCAACAGTAATTGCATAAAACTGGCTATCATGCTGGGCCCAGGCTGATACTTATGCAATGAAATGAGAAAATATAGTAGAGGAAAATTTGCTAAAATGTATGAGAGGCAGTTAAAATAAGTAGTCTGCCTTATCTGGCAGACTTAGATGCTTGACAAATGTCTCCAACTCTTTTAGACAGTAAAAGCCAATTAAAGAAACTTGCAAGTAAGGCAGATAAATATGATGTTATAATAGCAAGACAGCCACAGCGAACAGCAACTCAGCTACAGCGTTGAATCAGGCTAGAGTTTTAAATTTGCAGTCTAATTAGTACAACTCATGTTATAATCTGGAAAATATGGACCTGTTTGGATAAAAATTAGCGACCACATGGTTGGAGCCAGCCAGCATTAGTGTTAAAGTTGGCTAACACTAATGCTGATGCTAACGACCGTTTTTTTACAGAGCTTTTAACCGAGAGCATAAGGAGGCCTTTAACTAAAGCTCAGAAACCTGTAAGTAAGGTTACAGAAATTGAAAGGCAAAGGTGACTGAATTCAACTGAAAGCTGGTGAGGCTCACCAAAACTTTTAAATTTTATTTTGCAATTAATTTAAATTACTAAATAGTAAGTAAATTTGAGGGCACATTCCTTCGCCATCTCACAGTTAGAAGTCCAAAGAAATATACTGAAATGCTTATACACAGGCAATTTAACGCAAAGTTTAGCTAGCGTAACTTTACACATTGCTAAAAATACTTTAACGTTACCTTATGCTCTCCGTGACTCTCCTTTGTTTACCAGCTTGTAATAGCACAACCAATCTTTCATTTTCTGATTCAGCAAGCTTTTTGGTCATTAAATTTAAACGAATATTTCAATAATTCACTATTTTTCTATCAATATTTAAGGTTTTTTGCCGGCGGCATGCTCTTGTCCCTGTGATCGGGGCGTTTGTGTTTGGCTGTCGTTACTATGGCAACGATTCTCTCGCGATAGCCCCGCAGCTGGTGAGTTTATTATATCACATCCTTGTTTTTACCGGAGGTCGTTTAGTTTCCCCCATGTGGTGCGATGAACTTTTCCCTTCCTGAATTTGTTGACTAATCTTCAACTTTTTTAAGAGAATTATTATAGGATGCTTTTGTTTGTTCAGGGAATAAACATCGGATTCAAAGACATCAAGTCCCTCATTGCCTCAGTAATCATGGGCAGCGGGAATTCTATTCTAATTAAAATCCTCACTGCATCAAGATAAATGTTATAACTCTGATTGGAGCTTTGAGCCCTTGTTATTTTCTTCTACAGACTTCAGAGTTGTCTTCAGTCCGCCAAGATGATGTTGCTTAAATCTTTCATGTTGACAATCATTAGAAATTAAAGGCAAAATAATTTCCCATTCGCCCCATTAGATAAATGAGCTAGAATGAATTTCTGCATTATACAGAGTGTGTGTGTCCACAAGGATGTTTATGTTTGTTTGTCTACAGAAATACTGAGCAGGCATGTATCTGTTTGTTACACAAGTCTACAGTGCATAATAGGCTACAAACTCGGAGAAATCTCAGTTCTTTAAAAGTCAAAAGGTCATAGAGTGTTGAAAAAGACATGGAAAGACAGTAAAATATTTAAACTGCCAGGCTTTAAAGGCAATTTTACAATTAAAAAGGGCTGAGATTCTCCAGATTTCTTTAACAAAAAGAGAGTTATGGCTGAATACAATATTTACAGAGTTTAGCAAACATCTAAAATGCAAATGAGAGGTTTTTTGTGTTAGAAATATGGCAAAACATGTAAAAAGTTCAGCAGTAACATGTGTTTGTGTCAGAACATACAATATTCTAGTGTATATATAAGGAGAATTTGATCGCACATGCTTTCCTTGACCAGTACACAAAACTTACAATACTTACCTGCATTAATTTTACCTCCGCCAAGTACATTATTCATACAAATTGTGTATGTTTCTATATTTTATGTCACTCATCTTGTTGGTATTGTAGTTTTATCACAAACTTTCCAAGCTTTATGTCACTGGACTTAAGTACTAAAAACAGGACAAACAAATGTTTTAGTTTTTTCATATTACATTTTATTTACAAGTTTAATTTCTATTTAATCTATAAAAAAATAAAAATAAGACAATAGAAAGACTTTTATTCCTATGACATTACCATATATAATACCATATTACTTAAGTGATCCACATAAAAAACAATAACAAACTCTTGGTTTAACAATTATTGTTCAGAAAAACAAACATATAATGTATTTTGATTTGCCTAATAAATAGGAAATGGTAATAAGTTATTGATTATTACTTGTTCTGTTTCTTTATGATGTTTGTGCATACACACCTTTGTCCCTAACAGAGGAAAGTAAAACAGACTCAGTGTCTGTGCTTGTGCATGCATAAGTATCTCTCTGTCTGTCCCATAACAGTGCAGCCAGGCAGTCATCCATCCAGCCCTCATCTGTATTCCAGGATAAAAGAAACTTACTGACTCTGTTTCAAAAACACTCCTCTACTGCGGGCCATGCCCCTTCCATAGATACTTTTCTTTATGTCTCTACTCTTCCTTGCCATCCTCCCTACCACGCCAGAGGATAATTATGGCTCAGCAAGCAGCAAACGCACCTCCACCTCATTCTTATATCCTGCTTTCTTCCTTCCTCCCTTTCTCTCCTTTTTGTCTCTCTCTCTCTCTCTCTCTCTTCTGACATTGTTGGCGTATGACCTATTGCTTCTGCCATCAAGGAGGTGCGGGTGTATGACTTATTGAGCGTGCCTGGGTGTAAGTGAGTGTGGATGGTCATTTGGGGTCGTGACCCTCCAGCTGGATTCTGTCTCTGCTGCTAAACAGTGACTCTCTCCCTTTTTACCCTCCCTCCGTTTCCCCAGCTCTGCCTGCATAGACAGCTGGGCGTGCAGCAGCATACCGATAAGCGGACGAGGGAGAAGAAGCGAGGGAAAGAGTAAGAGAGGGAGTAGGGGATATAGAAATGAAGGGTGAAGGTGGGGAGGAGGGAATAGCAAGAGGCCAGATGACACATGGAAAAGCAATGCAAGGGAAAGAATAAGAACAAGAGAGTGAACAGAATGCATGAAAGGAGGGATACAACAGCAGAGCAGTTGCAGGAAAAGGACAAGCGTGCTGTGAAATGTCAAGGCTATTTAAGTCATTAGAAGGCAATGATTATGGCACTGCACTGAATGTCATCTGCTGGGTTAAGCCTTCCTTGGCGGCCTCTTGGTGGGTATGTATTGACTGTTTGGCAATGGTTGGAAACCTTTTAGATGTGACGGAGCTGCAGCAACAGGGACAGAGAGAAAGGAAGGAGAGAGAAAGTAGTCAGCCAGCCAAAATCAACACCATTTGTGTGACTCTTAGTATGTGCATGGGGGGTAGTTAATCCTGGGAGTCAACTGAGAAAATAATGGAGAAATTATTAAGTAACCTTGAAAAAGGTTGTTGGGGGCATTCACACATCCATCTCCTTTACTTACTTATTCCTACTCGGAATCACAGGGGGATGGAGACAATCCCTGCATGCGCAAAAGGCAGGGAAGCAGGTCACTTGTCCATCATTGCACTAACACTGGGAAAATGCATTAATACGGGCAATTTTAATCTGATAGTTTGCTTAATCTGCATGTCTTTGGACTGTGGAGAGAAAGCAGAGCAAACAGCAGAAAGATAATCACAGAAGAAGAGCTGGCCCTTAATCCAGGACCTTCTCTCTTTGACGGTCACAGGAGCGGCAGTAACCACTGAGCCACCGTGCAGCCTCTGAACACACTGAAAATTAATGGTATAGGGAAATCATTTAGCCTCATACTAATTGGATCCTGACCTGAAATTGTCTCACCAAATCAAGCTGAAGTTCTCCACATCAAAAAGAATGTGTGATGTATTAATTGAAGTCAGTCTGTGATGCTGGCGAGTCACATTATTATATCAACTTGTATAAATAGAAGAAAGGCAGAGAAGGAAGAAAGACTTTAAATTTGATGGATGGAGATTAAGAAAAAACAAAGAATGGTGTTAATCTGGGTTTATGCTTACAAGGGGAGACTATGAAAAAGACATTTTTACGTACTGGTCAATTTAAAGGCTTCAGACTGTTTTAATTCCAAATCATGTCGTTTTTCAGATTAATTAAAAAAAACATATGTTTAGGTGTTTATTTACAGTTGATAAACAAGGTAAATGCGTTCAATATCTGATGGAGCTATTAAGGAAAAAGAAAGCAGCAATCACCATGGCTTAGTGTGAAGTCCTTAAAGACTTATCAATCAGCAGTTACGCACATTCCTTGTTAATGAACCGTGATATTCAAATTTAAGCAAATGATTCATTGCTGAGATAAAGACCTCCACTTCACTACATGGTCTCCTTTCACAGCATTAAGTCACTTCCCATTAGGGGAAAAAAGCTGTGTAATTAATTACATTAACAATGGCTGAATTCCATTTAGATCGGATTTGACTTGTGATTCTCTACATGCTGTTGTTATGTCCCAGTGACCACTGAAATAAAATTAGGGTTCTCATTCCGTTCGGTTTAAAAGGGACCTTGTGTCGTTAGCTAAACAACTCCTGGAGGCATCACCAAGATGGCTGCTGAGTGGCATGACTCGTTTTCAGTTAGTGTAACAATTATTAAATTAGAGTTAATTACGGTGACACTTCTATGGTCACATGTAAGTGTTCATTTAGAGGTTGTTAGTAGGCAATTTGAGAGAGAATGAGGGGAAATGTCACTTCCCCTGTTGGCACAATTACCCAGAACACATCCCATTTGTTCCTCTGCAACCACTTCTTTATCTTTTTGTAGAAAAGAGAGTCTATGAGCAGAGGGGCTGTTTAGTGGAACATGTTTAACCTTTTCTGCCTGTTTCATTGATCTTTCATATGACTGAGGTTTGTGTAAGTTAGAATCTATGGCCTGACCACGGCTCTTAAATATAAGCAGCTCAACTGTGCTGTGTATTGATAAATCCATGGTGCTCTCCGTGGTGCTGAAAAAGCAGACGCATTCTGCTACTTTTGCCTTTTTTTCTCTGTACCACCCTACTGTCAATCTGTCTTAGATATATAATACGCTCTGTAAATATGTACTATAAATACTCAATTTAATGCCGTTTGGTATATACTAGAGGTGTCATACTCATGATCAAAGTGACAAGATGCATCATGTTGACAAGAAAGAGCCAGAGGATCATAGTGACACAGGGCTGCCTGTTATATTTCATCAGGTATCTATAATATATCTCTGATCATCATTAAGATATTTGTTGCAGAAAAGGCATACCAGATAAGGGCATCCCTGCAACACATATTTTAAGAATTAAAATATTTTAATATTGAAAGAACACAGATTTATTTCTGGTAGACAGAAAGCATTAAGTTTGGCTACAGTTTGGGCCATGCTTCCTCTTAAATTTAGCAAATAAGCAACTGTATATTCTTAAACACAATTTTTTCTACAAATTAAAAACAGAGGCTTGAGCATCTGTTTTATGACTGCTGTCGATGCCGTGCGCTAAAAGCACAAAACCACCGCAATGCTCCTTTGTTAGAATCTCAGATATAGTTAACTTCTTGCAATATATGTTTCAGAAGTTACCACCATACCCTCACTTCTGCGTGGAACATCCAATAGCAGATCCCATCTACTGAAAATAATGAGATTCCTTCTCGCTGAGGTTCTCATCATTGAAAAACCTCTCTTAGGCCATGACTGTGAAGACACATACTCAGTGGACATGCCAGGCTGAAAGATGTGAGCTACATGATGACGAGCTGGAGAGGCAAGAGCAGAGAATGAGGATCAGTGCCATCACAATGGGCCACAGTGGGACGAGGACATGAACAGGAAGTCCTTGACATCAAGAAGAGAGTCCAACATACTGAATCTCCTAATGATGTCTTCATTCTCCTCTGACTTCCCACTGAGGGCCCGAAGGGTGTGTGATTAGCTGCTGTACTGTAGGCTGATATACTGACTGTGTGTATGTGTGTATGAGTGTGTAAGTTATAGGGTTTTTTTTTTCCTTTGGATGGAATAAAACATGAAATAAATAAACTGAATATAAGGAGAACTGAAGAAATAGATGCTGTCTTGTTGAATAGGAACTTGGTAAAATATATGACACTGGTTGCAGACTCACTGATGTGCTGTATATATTTAAAAGCCATAAATAGGATTGACATTGAATTCTGTATGAATGACAGGGAGATGAATAAAACACAGACACAAGCACAATCCAGTGACAGTTGCAGATATTGAAGCAAAGACTGAGAATAAGAATATCTGACAGAGTTTCTGGCCAAATGACAGCGGAAAGGTGCCTGTATGGATTGAAAGGTAGATAGGAAATTAGAGAAGAAGAGCGCTAGTGGAACGAGAAGAAGTAAGAGATGGAAAGAGTTGCAGCCATAAGTGGAAGAGAAAAGCAAGCGACTGAGAAAGAGGAGAATATCGATGTGTCAGGAAGTGATAGCCAGCCTGTCATTGAATGTCACAGAGAAAGAGAGGTAATGAGAGCTCTGGTGAGGGGGAGAGAGGCCAGAGGACCGGACGCAAAGGCCAAATGAGAAAATGAGAGGTTGACCGCATGAGGGAAGGAGGTAGGGAGGGGTGGATGGATGGATGGATGAGAGGTTAGGGGGGAGAGCACGTGAGAGGCCCTTCATCATGTGGAGTAGCTTAAGCTGATGGCTCTGTGTCACATCACTCAGGACACACACACACACACACACACATGGAGAAAGCACATACATAAAGATCATGCACATCAGTCAAAGCCCAGATGAGTAACTGACAGTTAGTGGGACTTAGATGATGGATGATGGCAAGCAGTGATTCTAAAAAGAAAGAAAGAAAGAAAGAAAGAAAGAAAGAAAGAAAGAAAGGAAGAAAGAAAGAAAGAAAGAAAGAAAGACAGGCAATGAATGTTAAAGATGCTCAAAAGCAAAAGTGAAAAGTACAGTTGGAGGATCCTCCTTGAGGTAATGATAAATTTCTAATTTTGGCGCAGGGTCTAAAGTTTTGACAGCAACACTGACTTCCTTGTTAAATCTGCATCCAAATAATATTATGTCACTCCTTTTTTTAAATCTTTTTACCCAATTCTGTTGTATCTAACTCTAGGAAAGGTAGTGAGTGTGACAGTAACTGCTGCAGAGGAATCTGGGTCAGACATGACATTTAATAACCAGGGAACAAGCTGATACTGTTTGATCACATCAGCCCATTGTTCTGCCATGGATTATAGAGACAAATGGTGGCACGAACACGATTTAGAAAAGACAATTTTCCCTCCAATGTCTGTAAAACAATGTGCGTGGGTGCACAGGTAAAATAAAACTCCAATACCTCTCACTGCTGGATTTTTTTTTTTTTCTGCTTGATCACTCTTGCTCACCCTTTCTCCCTTTCTCTCCTGCTCACACAAACACAAAGAGAGTTTTGCAGGTGCACACACACACACATACACCTGCACATAGGCACACACACACATTCACAGTAATCTCTGAGTGAGCTGCACCTCTATTGCCATCTCGAGGTTATATGTGGAACATGTCCCGGATTGATTGCACCACAGTGATGAGAGCTTAGCCTGAAGAATGACTGCTAGCCATCAGTGTAATTTTGTACACAAAGGGTGGGGAGGGGAATGGTTACCATGCTCTGAAAATGTCCCTTTCAGGAATGTAATGTGCAAAATATATCATAATGGCATGTTATTTGTTTCCTATTAGCTTAAACATATTTATAAATTGCATATTTGTAGACCTTAAATGCAGCAAAGGTGGTAATCAAGTCTGGTATTTATAAAATCACAAAATGTGTGCATGAGGAACAAAACAACAGATCACTAACTGACATCTGCTCTTCTTTTGTGTGAATGCAAATAGCATGTGTGCATCCTCTGCGTGGCTATGAGCCCTAAGTAGCCATCATAGCAACAGCATCAGACAAACGCTCTGTTTGTGTAATTGTAGCCTAACTGATATGACTGTTTGTACCGTTATTGGGTTTTGTGTGGGTGTAGCAGTTTGAACAGTTTACTGCTGTGTTTTTGTGACTCTGATAAGAGCAGAAACGGTTGGTGGTTTTGTAAATATGGGATCTTGTAAATTAACTATTGTATATACTGTAGAAAAAAAAGGGATATTCGGGTTGTAAATGCACACAAAGGCAATAAGAAAAGTCTTTATCTGTGCCAAACCCACTGCTCATATCTCAAACATGAACCAGTTACAGCGGAAATGATCACAGCACTTACCATTTTAAATGACCAGTAGGATAGGTTTTACCATCTGGCAATAATTCCATTTTTATTTTAGCCAAACACATCAGAATTTTCTTGCAAACCAAAAACATTTTGATTGAGGAATGGTTCAACATTTTGGGAATAGTCTTACTTAGAGAGAAGAAAAGCAGCCCAATGCCACACTAATTGATGAGCTTAGCTTAACTTAGCTTAGCATAGAGAATGGAAAGAACTAGCTAGTTTAATTCTGTCCAAAGAGCAAATGCCCCCCTATAAACGCCTCCAAAAGTCCCTTTCTAATAAATTGTATGCCAGTTGTTATTCTTACAAAAACAGAAATTTTAAAGAAACAAATTGTAGTACAAAAGGGAGTCGCACAGTTTAAATATGTCTTGCTGAACAACATGTTTTCTTCCCACCTGGCTGTGTTTTGTTAAAAAACACTTTCTGGTCAAAGTGTTTTTTAAAACACAAAATACAATTCTGACTTACAGGAACAAAATCAGTGTCATCAGGAATAGAAAAATGCATTGCAGTAAGTAAAAACATGCAAGCTTCAGTCACACCTTTTTTTCCAACTCCAGCCAGTCAAACACTGAGAAATTAGCTATTCTGTGGTGGCATTTATTCAAATGGTATTTAGTGAGCTTTGTTGATCTGTGATTTATCTCGCCCCGACAGTGTAAAATCCAGATTCTTGGCTAATCATCACTTTATCAGACCAAAGCACCTGCTAATGCTAATTATCTTTGAATTAATGGTCATTTAAATACATCTTTCACCGCACATACAAATATGCAATATCACATATCTTTCTACATCATTCTCTTTATCATTTATAGAATTATAATCATACACACACACACACACACACAGATAGACAGTACATACAAGCACACAGCACTCAGGACAGCCAGTTTCTGTCATTGCAGCACTTTCCCAAACAGGCTCTGATTAAACAGCAGCTTAGAGCGCTTTAATTTCATGGAAGAACAGACAGGGAGAGAGGGAGCGACAGAGAGAGACAGAGGGAGAGAGAGAGAGAGAGAGAGAGAGGCTACAGATGCACAGACAGGGGGTGGGAGAAAAAGAGGGAGGGGACTGATAGGAACAGAGAGAATAAAACAAGCAGCAGCCAGAGAGGAGATTGAAAAGAAGGGTGGAAGATGAGAGAGAATGGGTGAGACACAGTAAAGAGGGAGATTACTTGAGTTGAGGAAGGCCGCAATGATAGACAGGATATGGGGGGAGAGAGGGAACACGGAAGAGTGTAAGAGCACGGGCGGAAGGAGATAAGAAAGAAAGAAAGCAAGAAAGATATAAAGACTGAGATCTGAAGGCTTGTCCAGAATTTAAAAATCCTTGAACAGGAGGTGAGGAGAGGTTGGAAAAGATATACGCTGCAGGCAGGTGGAGGGCTTCAATATTTCAGCCACATGAAATATTTAAATCCTAGCAAAAATCTGTGAATACTGCATATTTGTGATTTGTCTTACGTTCCAGCACACAACATGCTTTGCTCCTTATCTCCAACTCTACACACAAACACACACACACATACACACACACACATGCCCAGCCTATAATATTTTCATGACACACACATGCTTCCATTTAGCGGTTGAATGGAAAGGGGAGGGAGATTATTAGGGGATATCAGCCATGGGGATGTGACCACAGGGCCAAACTGTCACACCACGTTCTGATCCGTCGCACAAGTGAGCATCTGTGTGGGAAGAGCCAGCAGCAAATAAAAAAGGAGTTAAGCAACCAGCCTGGAGCAGTTTAAGCTCATATGTGTGGAGCATTTCTGCAGTTTCAGATGCATTATTCTATAGATCTGCACACTAAAGTGGTTCAGTCAAAGGGTTTTTAACATTCAGAAAAAGACAATTTGGTTTATGCAAGAGTGCACACACACTCACGCATACTCACACACACACACACACACACACACACATATATATATATATATATATATATACATAACAGGCTTTTAAAATGCAGAGCTTTATAATATATGTTAAAGTACTCAGAAATCCATTTCCTTTGAAGAGCTCACTGTGGCCTTAAGGAGAACGGTGCAGTAGCTATGGCACCAGAATAGTAATAATATATGAATATTTATGCCACATTCTCCATACTGAACTGCCTATAGATGGCACGGGACCTTTACCCTGGATGTTTGAATGTGGACTACTAACGTGTAGCATGGGATTATGCACAGAATATGGATGCTATAGAGCTCCTGTCCATGCAGCCCATGCACGCCATGACTTTGCTGTATAAATTCTGAGTTGACAGATTCAATGTTACGTAGATGTTTCAGTGATCTCAGGACAGATAGCAACATCAAATGCCGGAGCTTCCAGGCTATCTAACTGTTGAGTTTTTGTAACTTTGAATCTTTTATATTTTTTGATCTTCTACAACTGTTGGGGCCAATTTGGTGCTCGCACCAAACGAAACGATGTTTGAAAAAGTTTCTGCGCGCTAGATAAGAAGCTCAACACTTTCCCCTTTAGAGTGGAGATGGTAATAGAGAAGATGAAAAATCAGGAAGAAATACCCAATGACAAGTAGTACAGGATTGAAAAAAGAAAATCTCACACATGCAGATTGGTGTGGAGGCCATTAGTTTATGTGGATAATATTGAGCCTGAAACTCGAAATAAAAGTGATGAGATGTGGAGTAACACACACACGCACACTCCCGTCTTCTTCATTAAGGCAAAAAAATCCGGTAATATCTAGTGTGTCTTATGAAAACATAAAACAAGCGTGTGTCAGTTGTCAGGCTGCTTGCGAATGAACTTGAGGAGGACATGAAGCGTTTCTCTTCATCATTTTTACTCTTTCGCTCCAATCCTGTGTTGTCTCTTCATCTCCCTGCTAGTCTCTTCCTCCATTCCTCACCTCACTTCATTCATCTTTCTTGCTTTTTATCTACAATTTCTCTTTCCCCCCCTTTCTGTCCAACCTCTACACTCTCACTCCTCCTTTATCTCTCCATTTCCCTGATTTCTATCTGCCAGTCACCTCTCATCTCTCCATCAACCGAATCTGCCCTCCCTTCTTTTCATCTTCTCTCTGCTCCTCTCATCTTTGCCCTCTTGTTTCGTCTCTCATCGGTTATTCCTTCTTGTTTCTCTCCATTTCTATTTTCAATTTTCTTAGTCCTCTTTCTTACTGCCATACAGCCCTCCCTCCAACTCTTCCCTTCATCTTAGATCTATCCCTTTCCTCTGCCCCCTCTCCTTCCCCCTTCCTCCTCCATAGCTGGACCGACTTAGGGTAGATAAAGTGGAAAAGAAACCTGTTTTGACTAGTGAGGGCATCAGTATTTACAACCAAAGTGTGTGTACCTGCTGAACAGTAGCAGCTTTACCCCAGGGAAGCAGCACACAGTGTCAAAGGGAATATACTGCCCTACACCCTCTCAATATTAAGACTGCTTAAAACTGTTGTTTAGTATTCTGATGGCATACACCTCCTTGCTCTAAGTCAAATATCCCTTCTGCACTGATTCACTCCAGATATACACACAAACACTGAGAAAACTCTCAAGTGCATATATAAACATGCTCTCTTGTGCACTCACACAGGGGTAGAACGCAGTAAGTGCAGCTTTATAGCACATTGATGGATTGTTTTCATCTAAATTTTGTGGTTCGGGTTCCTGCTTTGTAAAAATCCATCCTGCCTTAATTTACTGTACTTGACATGGCTTGTGAATGGGCCCACCCATCCATCCCCCTTCACACACACATTCCTCCTCTCAGGGGAACAGTAACGCACCACATAAGCCTGATCTAAGTGGTCGTCATCTTTCCTGTACATAACATGCTAGAATGGGTTGAATTGGCTGTAATGTTGTGAAATGTTCCCTCTCTCACCGTTCCAGTTCCTCCATCCCTCGTAAAAATACAATATCTGGTCATTTTCCTCTTCACAAATGCAGCAGCAATCACAACTGAATTAAAAGCCGCTAATGTGTTTCATCCAGTTTTTGTTGTTTTGCAACTCAAGTCCAGTGCTTCTGAAGTGGCAGCCACTTTTGGAAAGAAAAGGATAATAATATTGATAAATGAAATATGAAAACCGAGTTCATGAAAATATAAGAAAAAAAAAGTGTTAGACTCTCTTATATTTTCATTTCACAAGTGATGCCTAAAATCATTTTGCGAAATGTGAAAATATTTGAGATTTCAAATAATGAAGAGTTCATGGTCAGCTGCCAGTCTTCTGCTCAATACTTAATGGCTCCTTTGGCAGATTGACTATTCATCAGTGTTACTGGCCTTTCTCTAACAGGCATGAAAATTACTTTATCCTATTGAACATTTCACAGAGACAGTTGGCAGTTTGGCTGTTTTTTTTGAAGGCAATTAAAAAAAAACACTGAAGATAACAAAATGATTGTTTGTGTAGTTTTAGTTGAACTTACAAGTCTTTATTGAAAACAGATGATGAAGCCAGCTGAGAAGCCAAAAGGGAGCCATGAACCTTTGGATGTTTGTGAGAGAAAAAACACTGAAAAAGCCGAGACTGTGGAATGAAAAACAAGTATATATTTTAGGCTGCAGAAAATGGAGACCGAGTTTTGAATGTTTAGTAAAGCAGGAAATGTCAGGTACATGCGAGGAATATGAGAGAGGAGAGGGCAATGTGTCTGAATATTTTCCATTTAATATGTTGAACTTCATCATTGCTATCGTTCTGTCTTCTTATGATTTTAAATAAAAACCGGTGTTTACCTCATGTGTGCTGCATAACTGCACTGCACATGGCTTGATTGACAACTTAGCACTGTCAGGTAAGATTGAGTTTTGTATAATATCTCTGAACAAGTGCAGCTTTTACACAAAAAGTAAAATTACACATCATTAGGATCACTGTCATCAAAATCTGTCTTGGTTTTTTATTTATTCATTCAGCCAGAGGAGCCCAGACACTTCAAGACACATGAACTGTAAAACATAAAATAAAAGACATTTGCTTCTGCTTCGCTAATAGACTTTTTTTTGGAGTTATACCTAACTTTGACTCTGACAGTTTGAACAATCACTTTTTCTTTCACTGCCCAAAAGACTTGCTGTCTGCACTCTTCAGGTACCTAGAATAAGTCAGTCAAAGCAAACACTGGTCAGGAAAATGATCACAAAGTGTCATCCTTTAAATTGTTATTCTATTTCTTTGACTAAGGGTGCAGCTGCTTAAAAATTATAGTTATTTATGAATTCGTCCCAACAAGCTCCCACTAGCTTTATTTTTTGGCTCCAGTTGTAGTGTTAGTTTGGCTCGCATTACTGTGGCAGTCATCACAGTAGGCATTCACATGAGGGTTCAGCAGAAGTCCAAGTCGACGCTGAACATACTAGATTCTGATCTTTTCTAGATTCTGTAGTAAAAACTCAAAGTTTTTTTTTAATTCTGCACAAGCTGTCTGTCTGAAACATTTCACAACCAAACACAGACATGGGAACACTCTCGGCTTGGAAGTGGTGCTGTGACATCTGTCCCGAGGATGAGTTCTTGCAGAGCAATCCAACCATCTACATATCTGAGTCATAACACTCGCTCTCAGTAAATTGGCTGGTAATCACACAAGAGAGGACGAGTGGAAGAGCGTGGGGTTGCAAGAGTGAAAGCTGAGGGAGATATACAGTTTCTGAAGTGTCAGATGTTCACACACAGTCGTGGTGTTATGATAGCTCCCCTGAGACAGGCGTGGGAGGTACAAGTGTGTGAGTATGCGTGTGTGTGTTCCAGTTATTAATCTGTATGACAATAAATCATATTTGTGGTGGACGCTAAAATTAACCAGGCAATACCAAGATGAGAACTAAATTACATGACAAATGTAAATTTGATTTATGGTAATTATGCTGCAATAAGGAAGCCGGAGCTGCAACACACATGCAGACTCAGAATATTTCACCTGTCACCAAAGTTATACATATAAATGAAGCTATCTTAAAGACTGTATGAACAAAGATTGATTTACCATTCAAACAGATAAGACAATATTACAAGCGCAGGCCAATTACCTCGTATGTGCGTTCATGCAAATGAATACATACTGAATGCACACAAAATATAGTGTACATCTGCAATTACCATAACCTCATTTATGAGTTAAAATCACCATTAAGTGAACTTCATTGTCCACAGGCAATATGTGCAAAACCTCAAGCTGTGGAATTGCAATTTAATGGTATCGCAAATTAAATGAACATGTGTGTGATTTACGGTCTTACATGCGACCATGAAGATTCATGCGCACTCTATAAAAAAGTGTATAAAGTGTGTGTGGGAGATTTACACAACTTGAATGTCTTTTAAAAACCAGAGCAAAATGACAAAAGACTGTTAAATTATAATAAATACGCACACACACACGCATACAAGATAAGTATACTGCATCAAGAGGGCCTTATAGCAGGGCACTTTAATCACAGAGTTCATTTCATTTCCTCTCCTCTCTCCTTTATCACTGGCTCGGTTCTTATTCATCTTCATAAGAAGGCAGAGGAAGAGGAGCCAGCTCCTAATAGCTCACTGATTTACATGATGAGTGTTTAGCCCCATAGACAAACTCCAGGGAAAGGGGACAGGAGATAATACAAGTACACACACTCTCACACACTCTCTCTAATGCATACACACACAAACACACACACACACACAGAAGGATGTAATTTGTTTTCATAATGCTAAGACAAAGAAATACAAGCAAATACGCACACACACTCTCACACTCAAATCTATACTCAAGCACACACACACACACACACATAAAGAAAACAAACAAGGCAGACCCTATAAACAGATGAGTTAGCGCTAGCGCACTGCTTTGCTTGTTTAGCGTGTAACTCAATTTGAAATGCTAACACTGCCACAGGCTCAGGGGCATGTAGCGGCAGGTTAGCATCGTCAGCCCACTTCCCAGCAATTTAACTCTGCTCTTTCAACACAGAGCACTTGTGCAGCGGCCCCGTATTTTACACACAGTGAAAAGAATTAATTGGGCAATTTTTGGGGGGCACACATCACTTGCATGCTGGACCTACTTTGAATTGCAGATGAAGGCGAGGGAGGGAGGATGGGGGTTGTAATGTACCATGGTATATTTATGTGTGTGACAGTGTCTGAGTGTGTGTTGTTTCTTTTTGTCGCTATTTAAAATGTGTGTGCGCGACAGTTTACAATAATGATAATGACCTCACTATCATCATCATCCGTTAGAGATGTGTTGGGTTCGAGGGAGGGCTTGTAATGGCAATGATGAAACTCATCATGTGATGTAAATGCTAAAACAAAGCAGTGGGCTTCATTTGAGCTGTGGAAAGAAAAGATTACATTCAAACATATTGAACAGGTGGGAATGTTTGAAAGGTTACGTTGTACACACAATTAGTTCAAGGCTTGACTTTAAAACTGAAGTAAAAAGCTAATGGTTGGTGTACACAGAGCCACAATGTCATGAACGTAGCATTGAAATCTATTCAAGATAAAAGGATATCATGGATATATTATTCCCACTAACTCACATTAGTAAATATGAATGGAAACATTTTACATATTTTTGTAGGATTTTCCATTAAAAAAAATAAAGTGTCTTAATGGCCTTCCAGTGATTCTGCATGTTAGCTAATGTGAAAAGATGATCGACAAAAACTCTTCTTTTTCTCCAAAGCTTTTGTAGTGAAACATTTGCAGGAACTTGTTGTGGAGCTTATTGATCTTTAAGGTTCCCTGATGGTAAATAAAATGTTGTTACTCCTATTTCATGGCACTGTTAAATAATGCAAATAACAGTTGCACAGAAACTTTTACACATGCACAAAGGCAGTGAGCAAAAACATGGGTTTATATTGAAATATCAAGTTAATATTGTTGAATTTGTTCAATTAAAGCGATTGAAATATACAATCTGCTTGTTGGCATGTGCATTATATAACATCCACTAAGAAATAACCCACCCTGGTTTTTTTACCTTCACATTATTCAAGGCCAGGTTTTATTTCACTGTCACTTTCTATCTGAGAAAATATTGTATCTGCAATAAGCAGATTCACTCAATACTTGTTGAGATATTTAAGTCTGGATCAAAGTGATGAACAGATTCACTGACATTCCCATCCACAGAGCCAAAGGCACAGATAAATCTTAAAGTAAGTGTTCATTGTTCACATGCACATCTGAAACCCCCCAAAATGTCTCCAAAAACCAGGATACAAGATTTTAAAATGAAAACCAGAGAAGCACACCAAACCTTAAGACCTCAGTAACCAAGAGAAATATGAATTTTAACTATGCCAGCAAATGCTTTCATTTGTAAGTGTATATGAAGCTCAAGTGCAGAAGACGATTTCTATAAAAATAGGGGGAAGGATAAGCCCAGAGGCTGGCACAGGCGCTATGAAAGGGATGTAGAGGCGGATACAGATGAAAGCTCGACTCTGTGCATTACTGAGTGGAAATCTGATTGCAGGTTAAGTTTCTTCAAAGAGTCGGTGTTGCCACAACTTCTGCAAAAAAAAAAAAAAAATCATATTGACTATAAAACGCCTTCTACTAAATACTGCCAATCACCAACTTGTACTAAAAACTGTTCAACCAATTAATTACAAGAACCTGGAGGAGGAGCTGCTGATTAGGCTGCAGGAGTTTCCATATAAACCGAGTGAAGTAGTTCTGCAGGACTGACAACTCCACATTTATGTTTGTTGGCTGTCGACAGTAACAGGTGGAGCTCACAGCAAGGGCTCCAATTAAAATCAAAATCAACCTGCCTGCTTGTAATTGCTTTTCTACCTCCACACTGTGTTTGTGTGGGACTGTGTGTGTGTGTGTGTGTGTGTGTGGGGCTAAAATTAACAACAGCTAAATCTCACAGACTCGTTTTGCTATTAAGATGTTTCTAATATTCACTCTTTTAATCTAGTTTGTTATAATTTCAAGTGATTTTTATGGCTGTGTGAAACCACAAAGATTAAATTCTGCACTTTTCCTCTGTGTGTGTGTGTGTTTATGTGTGTGTGTGTGTGTGTGTCATGGGGCAGAGTGTCTTATTTCTCCTGTGGATACCTGTACTTTGTGTTGCCGCAGAGATTAGACTGAGCGCCCAGACCCATCAATATCCATGACTCATGTGTTCCCCACAAACACACACACACTCACACACACAGTGATGGAGTGAGCGGAACAAACCTGACGCTCTTACTCACCGGTAAATGGCTGCTCTGATGGACTGAGGCTATTTAGACACACACACACACACATACGCACGCACACACTCAGTTAGTGATGGAGTGAGGCCATTCCCTCTCCTCACCTCACGCCCAGCAGCTGGCTGGCGGCCCAGTTTAGACTTGCCAATTGGCCCTTCCACCAAATCAACCACACAAACTTTTCTGATGAGCAGAGTACAGTACACACACACACACACACAAACACACACACACGCACACACAGACATTCACAGGGTCAGTGTTGGCTCCCCCTGTGGAGTCCTGGTGAGCACTTTCTCTGCGGCTCTCACTTCTCAGCCGTTTGAAAAGTTGGCTATTCTTTTAAAATGTGGAGTCCTTTGTCATTCGATTTGTCCTTGGGCTTCCTTAGACACTTAAATTTCTCTCTTCCTTACATCTACCACTTTCATTACCCTCCTGAAACTATTGCACTGTCGATTAATATTACATTAATCTTTTGATTGCTTACAGTTTTATGGTCATGTAGTGATTACTGAAAGGCTCGGGTTATAATCATAGGAATTAAATAAAAGCCGTGTTTCATTCCCTAAAGCCTTACTTCATGCCATTGGTTTGATTTCACATCTCAGCACAGCTACATGTTACAGATTACTGTGTGACTGAGTGAGGCAGTGAAAAGAGACAGCAGCTTAGAGGGGGTAACATATTTGATTGACCTTTCATAAAAGCTTAACATCATTCACTGTCTATCATACTAACTGTAACCATGACAGACATTCAGAGCTTTCTGCTGCTGCGCAGGCACAGATTTACTGCTGACTGGATATGAGGACATCTTTTTTCTTGACTCAGTCAGGACATTTTTTATTATATCTGGAAAACGTATGCCAAAACATAGCTTATTTGTCTATGGTGGCACTGTTAATTTGACAAAACTCTTGAGAATCGAAGCTTAAGAGTCAGATTTTTCTTGCCACACTGTCCTGAAAAGTCGAGGATGAACATACATGCTGGACTCGTGTTTGTCTGTGTGTACATTTTACATTTTACAGACCTGAGATCCTTTTACTGTCTACTTTAATTTGAGTGAAGTCCCAGAAACCGTGCCATTGTTTTTCAGACAATGATAAGGCAGTTAAATAAAGGGAAAAAAGCGTCCTTTCTTGGTCTTGTTGTGCTCCATGTTGTGTTACACCCTCATTATTTACATGTGTCATAAAATATCCAGATTTGTTGTTTGCTGACAGAGACATTTTATAGCCCAAGCAGTTTCAGTTCTCACACAAAGACGACATCCTGTTTGTGCAATAAATACATCAAATGACAGTTAAGTGTTTGTGAATGTGTTTAAACAGAGTGGTAAACATAACAGAAAAGAAGAACAGAAACTGCATGAAAACAAAACTAAAAGTTGGACCACAACATTGTCAGCCAGGATGAGGCTGGGTGCCATTTTGTCTGCTGGCCGGTTGTCAGTTACTCATTAAAGCCGTCTCTCCTGGTAGCCACTGGCCATTTAACAGCCCACTTTTTGGTAAGTTACTCCAAACACAACTGCGAGTTCAATAAAAAGAGTCAATTAAATAAAATCCAGTCACATGAAATGTCTACGTTTTATTTTAATGATCAGAAAAATTCAGAGTTTGCATATCATGCATTTACATCAGAACAGCCCTGTCAGTGCTCATGACACGAAAATCCAACACAGAAGTCTGTAAAAACAGAGAATCTAAAGCTCTAATGTGTGGTGTCAAATCTGTGTGCCAGCCCGGAGCTACTCCTTCGGCAAAGAATGGGAGGCCGACTTTGAGAACTCAGAGATTCTCAACTTTCACTGACTTTCATGTTACAATAGTGCAATCACTTTCAAACCACAAGGCAGGCACAGTCTAATTCCCAGAAAAATAATGTTCAACCAGATTTCTTTCTGTTCTCAAACCATCAGAGCAAAAATCTGGGAGCATCACAAATGCGATTTCATTCTTTGTG
Source organism: Acanthurus tennentii (assembly GCA_029783805.1). Lineage (NCBI taxonomy): Eukaryota > Metazoa > Chordata > Actinopteri > Acanthuriformes > Acanthuridae > Acanthurus > Acanthurus tennentii. The sequence continues at coordinate 9,282,825 of JAPZDZ010000024.1, read as the reverse complement.
GTTGTGAAGGGCAGCAATGACTATTCATTGTTACACCACACAGTCCTGAGGCATTGAAATAAAATGTGAAAGCTCCAATTTAAGGCTGTTTTTTATGACTCAAGTTCTTATGAGTACATGACAGACAATGGCTTAGTTTTACTTGTGAAACTGTAAAACTGAAGGCTATTTTTAATATTATTCAAAGTGAATACTGTAAAGAAAAACTTCACAAATACTTTATTTTTTGACTCAAAATAAAACATGAAATGTTTCAGTTGTTCCTCCAACATCGCATTGGAAATCATTGCATTTTAATAAAGAATATTTTAAATGCCCACAGGACAATTCAAAAACTGCCACAGCTCTACCGGAAAATGAAACAGAGCAGTGAAAAAAAAGCAGAACAATTACAGCACAATGTACTTTAGACAGATTCAACTCTTCATCTAGATAAAGGTTTAGTCCTGCAGTGTCTCCCTCTCATCTTTTATGCCCACGTCTCCACCCTCTGCAGAGGTGTTGGGTCACTGGTCAGCGGGCGTCTCTCCGGGAGCTTCAGGTGATACCCTCAAACCCTCTTCCCCCTCTGGTTCCTGCTCTGGGTGCAGAGGTTTCTGTCCCTCCAGCTGCCACTGCTCCTCCTACAGCAGTGACGACAGAAAGCAAGAATATTTTGGCTCAGTGTGAGTTTCGCTGTTTTGCTTAGTGACCTCATGACCATGAGGTTTTGACTTTGAATCGACTTTGGATATGGATTTAGAGAGTTAAAACACACGAGCCAGTGTGCCTGAGGAGTTTTCATAAACTGTGGCGGCAAGCTCTTTCTTGTGTTTCTGTATTTTTTCCTCGTTGCTTGGAAGCTCATTCATAACAAACAGTGCGTCCTCTGTTGACCTCATAGGCTAGATATGGATGTTTTCTTCTGTTTAAAGAATTTACCAAAATTACATGGACAATTTATGAATCAAACAGTATCTAAAGAGAAACTGAATACCCCTTAAACTAGATTTAAACAGACACCTTTTTTTTTAGACATCCAGCTGTGTTCGTATCTCTTGCTACTCATGTGAACAAGCATTTACACAGCAGCATGAAAAGTCTTTTCTATTGTATACAGAATGTTATCTGTGTGTACATGCATGTTTGCTTTTATGCACGCATGTTCTTCTTTGGGATATGGTGTGTTTTTTGTGTGTGCGTGCGTGTGTGTGTGTGTGTGTGGGCCTGAGGCAAACTAAAATGAAGCAACACTCAGCAGACACCGCCCCAGGCTAGCTTAACATGGGCCTCCTTTTACTCAAAATCAAACACACACACACACATGCCTAACTGCGGCTTGATGCTGGGTTTCACATCCATTTCGTCAACTGGATACTACCACCCACCAGCATGCTGCAGAGTGGGAGGTTAGGCTTTATCATAGGCAGCCTGCACGGCCACGTTTGAACCGTGAGGATCTGAGGCCGTTACCTTGACAGTGTGATGCTGAACAATATCGCTGCCATCCAAAACAATTTATTTCAAACAAGCAGGTTATGTTTTGTAATCCAAGCCACTGCAGTGTACCGAGATGACCTTTGTAAGTGCGTGTGTGTGTGCGTGTGTGTACCTGTCCGAACAGACCGACGGTATCTCCAGGCAGGTAGCTCAGGGCCACAGTGCAGTCTGATGACGCAGAGAGGAGGAGGAGTCTATCTCCTTGGAAACACGTCTCCAGGTGAGTCACTCGATCCAGATGTGGACGGAAACAACGCAGTAGTCTCGGAGGTGCTCTGGTTATTACGTCATTTTGCTCATCACAATAACACTACAGGACAAAGAAGCAAGGCAGGAGATTATTTTATCAATGTTTTGGCTTGAAAAACATTTTAAGAAACATTTAAGAAAAAACTGATAAATGTGTTTGGGGTTGTTTGACTATGAACTTCTTTTATTTTATCAAAGAGCAGGACAGACCTGCTTATCTCTTGCTCTAGTCTAATACCACAGTAAGGAAAAACTTTAAATAAAAATAACAATCTTTTGGTTTGTTTTTTACGTGGTTGGTTGGTCACAGAAAGTATTTTAACTTTCACAAAAGGACAACTTCACTGCATGCACGATGCTGATAAGCCACCGTCAGTAATCAATATTAAACTGTTACAAGTATTCAGACCAATAGCTCACTGCAGACAGTGAATGTCAGAAAACTGTCGTGTTTGTGTCGAGGTGAAAAAACTTTTGACAATAAACATATAGCATTGGATTAAACCACAGCTCCTTATTCTCTCGGAGGAAGAATTTACACCAAGAACATGACATATTAACAATTCTTTAAGTGTCCACGAAAACACCTCACTCCAGAAACAAAAGACCAAAGGGGTCACACGTCCTCTTATCAATTCGGCATCAGTATAATCCATAAAGATAAACTATATTTCTATTTAAACCTCACAGATTTTGGATTTCCTCAACTTAACTCCTGTGAGTCTGCTAAACTGCTCTGTTTAGGCACTTAGGTGTTTGTGCTGTGAGACAGAGAATTGATTATGGATAAATAAGTGTGTGTGTGTGTGTGTGTGTGTGTTTGTGGCACCGTCCACAGTACTGAAAGTACAGAGTGACGGGATCGATAACCAGAGAAAGACAGACAGAACACATCACCTCGCCTTTTTTTTTCCTTTTTGTGGCTGTAAGTAGGAGTTTAAGCCCTAATTCAGTTTCCCCACAACACGGCAAACACAGACGGAGAGAAAACTACAGGAAAGCGAAGGAGGAGAGAAAAAACAGAGAGAGTTGCCTGCAAAACAAAAAAGCAGCTGTCTACACACTTCCCCCTGCAGATTCTGAGTAAATATTGAATGAATGCTCTGATTAATGTAAATAAATAAGGCTTTGTTTTTGATCATATTTTTGTAAAGTTTTAGCATCAAGCACCTCAGAGTTTCTCTGCCTCTTTGAATAATTTGATGCCCTCCATGACTTTTTCTCTCCTCCTGACCCGCCGGATCATCATCCTCGGTCTGTTTCAGGGCAATTAAGCACTGGAGGCAACCATAGTGGGAAACTTATTCATTTCAAATTTTAATGCAGGACGCGTACCTGTTAATATCACTGCTACTGAAAACATATTTATAAATAATATATATTGTTTTTGCCAGTGAAACTTGTGTACTAGACCTAACCCTAACCCCTTAGATGAACCGTCTATAAATCCAGATGAAAACAATTTAAATATGACCTTTGACGTGAGTTGTTTTGCTGCAGGAAATATACATTATCATAAAAAGAAACATACAGTTTAGTCAACATCACCATGAATACTTTATTTGGTACACTGTAGATGGCTTAGGTTAAATTACTTTAAATCACAAACTGCTGCATCATGTTGTGGTGAGACCTAAAGCTGATATCGAACTGCGAAGTCCCAAGTCTGAGAGCACGACTCCGTATCCTGAGCAATCATGTTAGTCATTCAGCTGATTCCAAAGAGCGCTCCAAACTTGCCGAAGGACAGGATTTCTACCAGAGCACTGAGCTTGTCCAACTCTTCTTCAACTCTGCTACATATATACATAAATCTCCATAAATTAATCTGGAAGCCAAATGAGACGCACCCATTTGAATTCATCCCCTCTTATAAACTGTGACAGAGAGTTGAGCTGTGAATATTGTGGCAATAATACCCGAGAGGGTGTTCTTTTACAGCGATTATGAGCATGACAGTGATGCGGCTCCGCCTTACCGATGGCGTGATCTGAGTCTTCATAATCAGAGTCAAAAAGTCAAAAGGCCTCTCAGAGGTATCAGAAACTCTTAAGCTACCAGACATGTGATATATGTAATGTGCTCAATCTAAAGTGGATCTCTAATCAGCTAAGTGGCTAAAATAATTGATAATTTTGTTATGGCTTTAATGATTTCATCCTTTTCTTGTGGTGGTTTGCCAAAAAATGTCGTAGTAATCAGAGTTTTTCCACAGATTTCAGTGTGTATTGATGTAAAATATTGGTACATTTTGAAAAATTACTTATTCATTTAAACTGCTTCTAAATTTTTAAATAAAATACCAAACTTGATGGGGACATTGCCTTCTTCTGCTAATATTTTAGCAGAGAGTTTCTAAGTGATTGACTGGTCTGGTTTTACTCCAGCAAGCTGCCGGGGCTTCAAAATGACAGACAGTGCTGTCATTTTCAGAGTGAACAACATGCCTGATCTAATGGAAATATCGAGGTTCACTGTCTGCTGCAGTCTATCTCTTGATCTCTGTCCCTCCCTCCGGCTCTGTGTTCACCAATCTCCATCACTCTCCCTGTCTTTGACACTCTGTCTCTTGTTCTTCTGACAGGCTACTCAAATGTCATGGAGGCATGTAGTTTCTCTGTGCATTAGTGTGGTCCATGGCAGCTCATATCAGAGATGTTCGCACGTCATTTTTCGTAGGTCCAAGTCAGGTCTCAGGTCTTTGAGGGGACAAATTTAGGTCAAGTTTCAAGTCTCTTATGATTGAAATCAGCAATCCTACATCTGCTGCTACCATCAGCTGAGGACACTGCACAGCTATATCTGAGGAATTCAAAGCATGTACAACTGTATTATCAGAGCATATTTCTCTATTAGTGTGAAACAGATTAAACTGATTATTCGTTTGGTGTGTGATTATGTCAAAAAAGCTATTGTAATGTAACTTGAAAAACCTATTAATCAGGCCTCTCCTTTAAATTTGATGACTGAATTTGCCTGAACATACATCTGCTATATAGACGAAGTGCTTAAGTCCTACTTAAAGAAAAAAGGACTCGCTTGTCTGTTGCTAACTCATAATATTGCTAACATTTTTTATGTGATGAAAGCTCGAAGCCACATGGTCAACAAACCTGTAAAATACATGTAGTTGACATTAATAAATAACATTTTTATTTGATCTTCCTCCCCATTTAATTTTAGCCAAAAAATGGTGGCAGCAGAACCCAACCAGTTGTAAAATCTTAGCAAAGCCAGCAATTTATGTCGAAGAAGAGTGGCAAGAAAACAAACAAGTTTGCAAACATTTGACTCATCTTTCAGTATAAAAGGGCCTGAAGAAGTTAATGTTGTTGATCTGGCATCCTTTAAACTGTTACTGCAGCTCTTGTATTTAAAGGTTCTTTTGTTTGGGTGTTGTGTGCAGTAATTGTAGTCAAAGGTTACAACAAATGGCACAGCGTCTGCAGGTGTGCTCATCATGATGTTGTTGCTGCAACTTACATTCATTTGTGGCTGTGTGCATTATTATGCATGATAA